>KL647311.1:6232-47452 GCA_000727475.1 Sarcocystis neurona | reverse complement strand
GTTGCTGCTGCTGCCTGTTGCTGCTGCTGCCTCTTGCTGCTTCTGCCTGTTGCTGCTTCTGCCTGTTGTTGCTGCTGCCTCCTGCTGTTGCTGCTGCTGCCTCCTGCTGTTGCTCCTGCGGCCTCCTGCTGTTGCTCCTGCTGCCTCCTGCTGTTGCTGCTGCTGCCTCCTGCTGTTGCTCCTGCTGCCTCCTGCTGTTGCTGCTGCTGCCTCTTGCTGCTGCTCCTGCTGCCTCTTGCTGCTGCTGCCTCCTGCTGCTGCTGCTGCCGCCTCTTCCTGTTGCTGCTGCCTCTTGCTGCGGTTGTCTTGCTGTTGCTCCTGCGTCTTTCACTGCTGCTGGTTGCTACTGCTACTGCTGGCTGCTGCTCTCTGCTGCTACTGCAGAGGAGACCCTGGCGCGCTCTTCCTGCTGCTGCATTCTCCTTCGGTGTCACTGCTGCTGCTGAGCGGAGGGGCCGGCGTCGTGCTGCTGTTGCTGCTGCTCTTGGACTCGGCCTCTTTCTGCTCCTGCTGCTGTTGCCGCGGCTGTACGAATGCGTCTTTCTACATACTATATGAATATATCTGTCTCATGCACCGCCGTGTAATAAGTGTAATCTGCCCCTCCCTCAGCAGCTCTCGTGCTGCTGGAAACGCGCGCTCCTGCTGCTGCACGGCACCCCTGCTGCTGCAACCAGGCGCATGCGGCTGCTCTGCTGCAGTCTGTTCATGCGCCTACTGCTGCAGGCAGCACAGACGGGCAGCTTCGCAGGACGTGGAGGACTTCTCAGACACGCAGGAGGCTTGCTCTTGTGTTGCGGCTGCTCTGTGGTGCAGGAGCGCAGCAGCTGGGCAGAAATCGAGCGCAGCAGTGGCCCAGCAGCAGCACAGCAGCAGCAGCACAAGCAGCAGCAACGGGCGAGTACAGGCGCACCACGACGGGAGAAGATGTGGGGCAGTGCAAGCCAAAGCCGGAGCGTCAGCAGCAGCTGCTGCTGCACGCCCCCGGATTTCCCCACAACAGCAGCAGCAGAGAAACAGGAAGAGGAGGAAGGGGAAGAGGAAGAAGAAGACGAATTGAAGAGGACAAGACGAGGAAAGAAGACGTCGGCGAGAGCAGCGGCGGCCGCAGCAACAGAAGCAGCAACGCGCTGATCGCAGCACTGCAGCACCAGCAGCAGCAACACCTGAACGAGAGAAGAAACGAAAGAGCAGCGCCTGCTGCAGCTGCACGTGGAACAGCAGTCTTTTCCTTGCTGCAGGGGAGGACGCTCCGCAGCAGTAGCGCAGCAGCACGGCGCCTACCGCAGAAAAGCAACATGCGTCCCCCCCCAGAACGCAGCAGCCGCAACAGCAGCAGCAAACGCACACCAACGGGCGGCACAGAAGGTGCAGCAGCAACCGAAACAGTAGCAACACTCCTCTCGAGGTAGCAGCAGCAGAACAGCAGCGCCGGAGCGGCAGGCGCAGACGTGGCCGTTCCTACGGCCCTCACAGCAGCAGCAGCAACGCCTGCTGCACCAACCGACCAGCAGCAGCAGGGGTAGCTGCTGCACACGCAGCACACGAAGGACAGCCGCCGCAGCTTTCCCAGGTGCAGCAGCACCGTCAGGGCAGCAGCGACAGCAGCCGAGTTGTCTGCTCTGTCTGTCCGCCGTCGCAGTAGCAGGAGCAGAAGCAGCAGCGAGACTTGCTGCTCCAGCAGCAAATCTGCACGCCCAGCAGCAACCGGGAAGAAAGAGAGTGAAGAGGAAAAAGGGGGGCAGAGCCGGGGTCTGTACGCGTTTTCTTGCACATGCACAGCGAAGAAAGGAGCAGCTCAGAGCAACAGCAGTCGCTTAGACACTGCCCCCCGCTGTTTCGCTTCCTCTTGTTCGCGGCGTCGGGGAGTAGACGCTGGTGCTGCTGCTTTCCTCTGCTGCGTCCTCACTTCTCTGCACCATCAGCGGCTTCTGCTGTACGTGTGCAGCCTTCGCTGCTGCGGCAGGACTCACGCGGCAGCTGCTCGACCTCGCGCTGCTGCTGCTGCAAGCCCTGCTCCTGTTGCGGCTGGGACTCCTCCTCCTGCGGCGGCTTGCATGCCCGCTGCTACGGGGCGTCCTCCCGCTGCTGCCGAAGTTGTCCTGCCGCCGCTGCTGTTGCTTCCGCTGCTCCCTCACTGCTGCCGCCCCACTGCTGCTGCCTCGCTGCTGCTGCCCGACTGCTGCCGCCCCAGGGCTGCTGCCAGTGTCAAAGCAGACCTGCTGCTGTTCCACATACAGCGCGCGTCACCTGCTTCTGACGCGGCGTCGCTGTTCTTCCTTCCGGTGCCGTTGCTGCTCCTGCTGCCGCTCCTGCTGCCGCTCCTGCTGCCGCTCCTGCTGCCGCTCCTGCTGCCGCTCCTGCCGCTGCTCCTGCTGTTGCTCCTGCTGCCGCGGTTTTCACTCCTCGTACTCCTCCTGTTTTTCATGCTGCTGCTGTGTCTCCTGTGGCTGCGTCTGTCGCATCGCTGGCGACCTCGACTGCTGCTGCAGCAGCCTCTCCGCGTCCTGCTGTCCCTGCCGCGTATGCTGCTGCTGCTGCTGCAGTTGCTGCAGCTAGATGTCCTTGCAAAGAAAGCGTTCCCGAAGAGACAAAATGTAGAAGACAAAAATTCGACGACGTGGACATATGTACCTGTTGTGTGTATATATATATATTCACGCATTCCCCAAGTTCCGCTGCTGTCTTTGCTGCTATTTTCGAGCATGTAATTCGTTCAATTTATATAACGGCACCTCCTATATATATGTGCATGAGCATCTCCACATATATGAACGTGCAAGTGTGTCTAAGTATATAAAGCTGCACCTACGCATATATACGTATGAATATACATGTACGTCTACATATTCGCAGTACCTACGTATATACTCATATGTAACTCTCTCCATATACGTGTATATATATAGAAGGACACATAGACCGGTAGTATCTCCTTCTCAATACTAGGAGGGAAGGACGGATGGACGCGTCACGGGCTGCATATATTTTGCGCATGTATGGAAATACAGCGTGACGCAATACTTTGCGTTCCCATGCATGTTGGGCCAGATCTTCCACTCTTGAGGTGTACGTATGTCGTCAGCTGCGTGCAGACACGTAGACGATGGGGCTGCGGCTGCTGCTGCTGCGGCAGGGAGGGAGAGTCTTCTGCGCAGGACTCGTTTTTTCTCTCCAAGCGAAGAGAGGGAAGTCCTGAAGAGAAGAGACCGGCGGTCGTGTCTGCGCACTCCGACAGACTGCAGCGTCGTCTGCAGGGAGTCTGTGCGCTGGACGAGGCGCCAGACACATGTCACTGCTGCTGCTGCTGTGGCTAGCAGCCAACGGCCAGCCCCTTCCCGCCCTACGCCTTCTCCAGGAGGCGGCGGCACACGCCTGCTCGACGTCTTCAGGCGAGCGAGGACGGGCTTCTCTCTCTTATTCGCTTGCTGCAGCCCCGCAAGAGGAGGCCCCGCGCCCGAGCGCACGCGCAGGCAGCAGCTGTGCAGGAGAAGGCCCGCGCTCAAAGTCCGCTGCAGCAAACGCATGCATCAGCGCAGTATTGTGGCAAGGAATTTCTCACGCCGTTCTCGTGTCTCTCGGAGGCGGCGGGAAGAAAAGCCGCGCCAACTTTGTCGCACGCAGGGGCTTCTTTTTATACGCGGCTGGCGGAAGCTCGTGGAGCGCAGGGGAGACTTGGCCTCTCCGGTGCATGCACAGTGGCCGGAGGAGGCGTGGCGAGGAGAAGAAGGGGGGCACAACCGGGTTTTCTCCTTTTTTTCCTCTTCTGCGTAGGCGGGACAAATCACGAGGTTGGCGCCGCTGCTGCGGTGTACAGACACACGCACACGCGTCAGGCGCGCGGAGTGTCTGTACACCCGAGGCAGCCACAGAGGAAACGAGGAATCCAGGAGATGTGCGAGGCGCCTCTTCGCCGGGCAACACGTCAGCCACACAAGGAAACGCGGTCCAGGAACGGGGGGAGAAGCCGGACTCGGAGAAGTTTCCTATTAAAAAATCTCCGGAGGGGACGGGAAGTGGGAGCCGCTACACAAAAAACACAAGTCTTATCTTCGCCGCGTCCTCGTCGTCCGATCTTCTATCAAGTGAAAAAGGAGAACTCGGTGGAGGAGACTGCGGCCAAGAGAACGACCTACGCCAAGCAAATCCACGTTGCCACAGATACGTGTGTCACGTATCCTTCAACTCCTTCTGTCTACAGCAGAAACGCTCGAATATACTACCGTGCAGAGATATACATATATATATATGTATATATAAACAGATGGATGCATAGACAGATATTCATATGTGTATACATATATATATCTGTGTATATATAGTTAGATATGGGACTGGACTCGTTTAGATACATATGTATAGATGTATAGGATTACGGTTGATGAGCAGGCGTGTGCAGAAGTGCATACGAATATACATATATATACATATAGATAGATAGATAGATAGATACGACAGATAGATAGGTCGACAGACATTTGTGTATATATGTATATATTTATGTGTCTATATGTATGGATATGACACCTTACGCGTTTACACATGTAGACATGCATAGGACTACGGTTGATGAGCAGGCGTGTCCAGAAATATATACGTATATCGGGTTGCCTCTATACAGAGAGAAACACACCTGCAGATGGCTGGGCGTGTAGTATGGGCGTCTAAGTAAATTCGGCAGAAGGAAAGTTGTTGTGACCTACGGATAAAAAGTTTTACACACACCTGCAGGAGGTCTGCATGGGGATGTATATATGTACATGCATATGTACGCATATATAATTTACACGTGTATACATATGTATATCCATCTACATGTATACAGAGGAGGCACTTGTATACGCGCACCCATGTGTGAAGAGATGTGCCACCAGGAGAAAGGCGGAGAAGGAAGAGACGACGAAGAAAAGAAAGCAGCGTTGGCGAGCCGCCTGACTTTGGCGGAATTCGCCAACCGAACGCCGGACAAGTGCCCTCTGCGGCGGCGAGGTACAATGTCTTCGACAAAGCAAAAAATTTGCCTGTCCCTGTTTCGCGGATATTCAGAGATGCCCTGCGTTTTCCTGCGGTTGTAGTAAGGAGGTGGCGCGGGAGAGAGGCGAGAAAGCGTCTGGGAGGGAATTTGTTTGAAGACAGACAGAGACGCGCGTGACTCCGGAATACACTACGTACTTTCACACGCACATAAACATATATTTACATGTATGTGCGTGACTGCCGTTTCGAAGGAAGGAAGGACCACGTAGACACGGGAGATCTACGGATACGAAGACCGTAACAAGATTCACTTTCTCACGTCTACGTATCAAGCATATGTATAGATACACACGCAGATCTATTTGGCCACGCAGACACACGTGTGTGCACGTGTGTTCGAAAATTGACAATTTATAGGATTGGTGTGCGTATGGAGTGAATGTTTTTTCTTGTGTGCGTGTGCGCATCGGCGTGGATGCCACGTAGGTATTTTTATTGTGACTTATGGACGTTCACTCCTCCTTGTTCTACACGAGGTGAAATATTCTTGCGA
This sequence comes from Sarcocystis neurona, assembly GCA_000727475.1. Classification (NCBI taxonomy): domain Eukaryota; phylum Apicomplexa; class Conoidasida; order Eucoccidiorida; family Sarcocystidae; genus Sarcocystis; species Sarcocystis neurona. Next base: position 41,922 of record KL647311.1, on the reverse strand, counting down.
GTGCAGATGATTTTATGGGAATGGTGAATCTCTCGGGAAACTTAGGAGAAGCTGGAGTGCTTTTGTGTAGGAGGCTAACGAGCGTCGCGGCGGGCTTCTTCTGCAGGGGCCGGGGGGTGGGGGGGGGCACACGCGGACGCACACACGAGTGTTTGAACGGCGTTCAGACGGTGGAGCATTTTTACTCACGAAATTCTAGCAAATCTCCATCTGCTTCACGGACAACGCGATTTTCCTGTGGGCAACCCTTCTTTTTCGAGTGTTTGTTTGTCTACCTCTCTACGAGTCGATGCCCGTAGATCTTTGGAGAAGACACTGTTTCTACGCAGATGCTGCGCCTACGTGATCTTCGCTCTGGCACCGCGGATATCTGTTGCGGTGTGCTCATTTTCTTAAAAAATGCGTGAAAACAACTGCCTCTGTTAGCACCATGGCTCGCGTCCGTAACAAACTGTTGTGCGCCTTCTCCGCTTTTCCGCGAATCCGTGGCATGTAGAGAAAGGTGGGAAAAGACACGCGGAACGTAAAACAAGACAGGCCGCCGTGGTTTCCGTTAAAAGAAGTGAAATTCACCGTTGCTGGATGTGCTGTGACGGCGTCGATGCAGACGGAGAGTAGAAATTTCACTATCTTGTTTGAACTCGCGCTGCCGGTAGGAAGTAAAAAGGGCTGCTCTCATTTCTTGTATGAAAAAATGTGTTCTCCTTCCCACTAATTCTCTTTTCCTCCACAGAAAAGAGGGAAAAAATCGTCTTTCGCCTTCTTCTTCCCGTGGCCAACGTGCAGGAAGGAATTTCCCCGCACCTACTCCACACGCCGAGGTGGAAGGCGTAAAACCTCATCGTTCGCGCTACACACGCATGCGGAAATGAGGAAATAGGAAAGGAAATGTGTGACACTGCTACCTACTTTTTATATATCAGTCTTTCTTTACGCAGATTTTATTGTCATCTCATCTCTGTTACGTATATGGAAAGTGTGTGTAGCACAGCCGATCCTGTTCAAACCTGGGCAGTGTCTCAGTCGTAGTAGTGGGCCGGTGTCCGCATACGGCGAAAAAGCTGTAGCAGAAAAGCCGCAGCAAGGGCCCCGTTAAGTGGAATCTATCATCCTACTACTACTACTACCGTGAACACTACGTCGGGCGCGGCAGCTGAAGCGGTATCTATATATATACATATATGTATATGTGTATATCGTTTTCTGTATCCATATTAGTATGCATATATATATGTATATATGTATGAATAGGTAGCAGTCTGTAAGAGAAAGTGCAGCCGAAGTGGGATTAGGCTTCACTTCGTTAGCCACGTGGAATCAAAGGTATTATCCGTGTCCCTGTTGTTGTCTTAGTGTGTGCGCATTCTTTTACGAAAAACGATGGGCAGTACGCACTACAGTGAGCAAAGATGATATTGTGGATACGGCTAATTTTTTTGCCGTTGTCGAAATGTCTGTTATTCCGAGTTGATATGAAGAGGTCCTTGTAGGATGTACACCGTCGTCGAAATGTCCGCTGTGGTGAAGCGAAGGAACGCACTGCGGGGGGCACACAGAAGTCGAATGATTTCGACGGTAATCCTTCTTTTTTGTTTATTGTTATTCTCGTCTGTATGACTAATGGCACATTAAAATTGAAAATCCTGCAAAAGAAAACGGGGGACCGCCCGTTGCACTTGCGAAGACTATCATTGGTGTCAGTGCTGCATAGGACGGCTAGACACGCCTCCACGTACATCAGTGATAGCAGATATATTAGTATATAAGAATAAAAAAGATGTAAGTACATAAATATACAAATATGTATATAGTGTTGCACACGGAAGATCGAGTCAGTGTTACAAGGTTGTTACGATGATGTGGACACTGGGGTCTTGATCTTACATTTAGCACGCAAAGTCTCTGTGCAAAATAAAAATATAGAAGACAGAAATAGAGTAACACCTGTAGACACTGCATATATTTTTACGTGTGTACACGCGTGTAAGAGAGAAAAACACGCAGCAAAAAATCTGTGCAATTGGCGCACACATCCGAAAAGGTGTGCGGCCGCCTGCGCGTATACAGGTATATATATATATATACATATATATGCATATATATATAGATAGATATATGTATGTGCGAGTGTATCACTTTCCACGTTACTGTTTGCACAAATGAAGGTACATATATATGTGTGTACTTACGTCTATATATAGCACCACACCAGCGGATCTCACCAAATGTGCGTACCCTTGCACACACAATAGAAGGATTCTGCGCGCGGTCGTAGATCTTACGTACGCACACAGCATGTCGTTTGTGTGCGCGCATATATATATATATATATTTCATTTACCTACAGAAGGGCATGTCTTTTCTCCGTCTTTCTACCTCAAGTATGCACATACGCAGTTTTTTTTGTCAGTGAATAGTGCAGCTTTTGCTGTCTTCGGTTGCTGATGAGCCGAGCGTGTGCAGCTGCCTTGTGGAACTACACATGCACAACTCCACACATGTAGTATATTACGGCTTGATACGTCTGGCTCTATGCAGTCCTCTCGCCGCACCTCCACAGAGTCAATACGGAAAATGAGTATATCTATACGTATATATATAGAGATAGATAGATATACGTTTAGATTTGTGCATTCTTCTCGTTTACATATATATGTGTGTAGGTGTATCTGGTTGCCAGGGTATTGGGTTGTTTGTATACACAGCATTTGATATGAGTACATGTATACGCGTGCAGGTAGTGGTGTTTGATCGTAGAAGTGAGCCGGCATAACAGGGATTGAAGAAGGTAGGAGGACCGTGTGTGAACTTCATATTCGCTTTGCGCGGTCCTCTGCATAAGCCAAGTCTTTCCGACGCAGAGATAGTCATGTGTATGCACTTACACGCACCTACACGTGTGTGTATACACTACTACACAGAACTTGTGTACACAGAAAATACGCACGTGGGTGAATACTGTGCGTAGTAGGCAAACGCTTTGCATTAGAGAGGCTGTCAAGCATGTCGGCAAAAACGAAACTGTGTATGTTCAGTAAATTCTGTGCGCGTCGCCCCTCTCTAGGCATCAGCATCTACACCCCGCGTACAGACTCATGTAAAGTTGTTCACGCGTCGTGTGTATGTCTGGGCAGAACATGCGTATATGTGCGTCTGCGTGCCTCAACACAGCCAGCGGAGTAAAGACGACGATTCAAAGTGAGAGACGAAATGGTCGTCGCGCAATTGAACCAGGTAGCTTTCTTCGAAGATGTAGACTCTAAAGCAACTGCTGTATCCGTAGACACAGGTGACACCACTGCTGACTTGTGCAAAGGACCACGTGTAAGAGAGCTTGGGCACAAACGAAGATTGCCCTGCCCACCAGCGTGCCGTGCTCCAGAGTTCTACCCTACCGTAGTCGTGTGTAGACAGCTGCAGGAAGTCGTCACGGCAGCTCCAGCTCTGACAAACTCTGCACATGGATGTAGCCAGTGAAATTCTCCTATGTGTGCCACGCACGCCTCTAACCTACTCTCTCCCTCTATATATGTGTATGTGCACATGTGTATGTGTGTAGACGTGTGAACACGGATGGTGAAGCTTTGTGTGTAAGCAGAACCCTGGACGGTCAAGCGTAAAGGAGATACAGCGCACCTATTCCACCAGGTCCTCTGCACTGCCCCATACATGTGGCACGCAAACGTACATACGTGAGTACATATATACCTATCTACATAAATACACACAAATATATATATATATATATATAAACAGCGAGGAAGGAAATTTGTGTACACACTGGCGCATGGAAGTGTCACTTGGGCGTGAGCGTAAAATGCGAGTTTCTAGGGCAAAAAAGTTTACTGCTTGGCTTCGCATGCACTGCGTCGACCGCGCCTTCGCACGCCCCAGTGGATCCTGTTACAGGAAGAGTATGCGCCGTATGACAACGCCGTCCCAAGTCAGTCTGTTGCTCCTTTTTCTGGCATCGTGCGCAGAGGAAAGAGCACGACGATTTAATCTTCAGATGCAGCAGCAGCAGCAATAGCAGCCGCTGCAGAATGCGTCGGCGTGAGAGAACAAGCGCGCGCACAGCACCACGCGTCAACCGGCTGCGCCTCCATCTCTGCAAAGTTCGAAGCGCGCACACCGTCAGTCCCCACATACAACTCCGTGCAAACATACATATCCACATGTATGTATACGCAGAAGGCCACTACACAAACTTGTACATGTATTTGTACGTACAACATTTTTCTTTACAAGAAAGCATTCACGCACAAACGTATATACGCAGTCGCGCGTATTAGTATACGTGTGTCCGAACGCTACTGGTCACTCGACACGTATGTACCTATATACGTTCATGTGAATGGGTAAGTGCATACTATACGCAGTCGTATTACACACAGATACATGTGTAACTCCTTTCAGGCGCTTTACATATATATATATATATATATATATATATTTATTTATGTATATTTAGAGATGCTTCTACTATGTATACACAAATACGATTACATACTGGTATACAAGACGCCGCAGTGCGCAGAAGTTTAGCGGCAGAAAAAGTTTAGAGAAGAAACAGCACGAGAACGCGAAGAAGGGAGTCGGTTGTCGCGTTCACGCAGCGCAGCACCTGCGGTTGTGGCGGTGGACGCTGCTTGGCGCTTCAGCATGAAAGAAGGGAGCAGCAAGGCGCACAGCGAGTGCGAGAACGCCATGCGCGACGTGCTTCCTCGTGTGTTCAGAACGGCTGGACTTCGCGACGTCGGCTCACAATTTCCGAGCTGTGGAGGGACACCGAAGGAATGAATTTTTATGACAAATGTGGCAACTTTCTCTTCCGCAAAAAGGCTGGAAGCTCGTTCCGCTACAACGACAGCTCTGCCCCTCTCCTCACACAGCCGTCCCTCAGCGAAAAACTTCTCTTCGCTCGCATGTGTGCACGTATATATACGTACGCACATACACGTATGGACACACTAACGGATACATACGTGTATGTGTACACGCAAAAGTGTCGTCGAATCTGCACAAACCTTGAGCACGTAGATGCTGCGGTGCGGACCTCTCGCGCATGCAGAGCCTTCCTCAACAAAAACACGGCACCAGTCTCCCAGTATACATACACATATACATGTGGGTGCATAGAACGCGTGGAATGTGTGACAAAGCCGACGCATGCAGAAAGGGCGACTACTTTGAACGCATGCGCCCAGCTGCATGCAAGTCTCGGTAGCACGGCGTCGCATGCCCGGTCTGTGGTGCACCGGCGCCTCCTTCAGAAATTCGTCGCCGAGCTTCTTACACACCGACGCGAAAATGCACGCCCCCTTCCCGAGTTTACGTACACGCCAACATAGATATACCTATAATACATATATATATATATATAGATACATAGATAGATTGAGAAACACATATATACATACATATACATATATATATATATGGGTGGACAGATAGATAGAGATGCATCTATCTATCTACGCGTGTGCACTGGGTAGGAACACAGCGTGTCACGGACAGAGAGAGATGTACACACACAACACGTCAAGAGAGCAAAAAACTTTTACGCGTTTGTCTTTCTATCAAGAAAGGGGAAAAGAAGGCCGGCGAGCACACCACGACAAAGCGGCAGTCCGCTCCTGCTTCTTCCATCGGCTACTATCGTACACGTACACACGTATTCGTACATACATGTATACACACTTAGGTACATACACGTGAGTGACTCCTTCCTCATCTATTTATATTCCTCTCAACGCATATACACACGCATGTGCCTTTCTTCTTCGCGCGGTCTACACGTTTACAAAGTCGTACGTATATTCGTTCGCACACATGTATACGTATGTACATACACGTCGGCACGTGTGAAGGGCACACAAAGACATCGGCTTGCGATTTTCTTATAAAACTGCAGCAACCCTCTTCACGTCTCTTCGTCCCGCCCCGAATGCAGGGGAGGCGGGGTCGGAGACCGCCTGACACGGGCGCGACCTCCTTACTTCTTCTGCAGGTGTCCTCCCTCCTGCAGGCGTTTCCACCTGCTCTGCAGAATCTGACGCCTTTTCCCTCTCGCTCCCTTTCTCTGAGGCGCCGTTTCGGGTGGTGCAGCTGCTTCTTTTCTGCGCAGATCGATCGCAGTTTTTCTCTCGTTTTCCACTCTCCTGTCCTGCGCCTTCTCGCAATTTCTGCACGTCCGGCCGTCTCCTTACATGCATCCCACGATCTACGTTGGCTCCTGCTGTCTCGTTCAACTGCTCCGCCGGCGTCCCTCGCCAGCACCTCGAGCTGTCTTTCCTGCACCTGACTGACGCTCTCCACAAGTTTTTTCTTTTAGCCTGTTTCCGCCTGCTGTTCTTTGTTCTCCGCTTCTGCGCAGCTCTTTTGTGGGTGTGAGTCTCTCTGCCAACCGCTTCCTCTCCTTTTTGTCTACATGCGCGCCTTTTCTACGTAGAGTAGAAACCCCGGGTGTTTGTTCTCCCTCTCTACATTTTGTTTCGCGTCTCTCCGTCCCTCGGACCGCACCGGCGTCGTCTTCCCCCTCCGTCTCCCGCCTCCCACTTATTTGTTGCTACCGTCTCGTCTCCCCAAAGTTGGCGTGGCCAAATTCCCTGGCGTGTTCGCGCGCGTGTTCCTGGTCTCTGATGCCGGCGCCACAAACCAGACACTGCATCGCCATTTTCTGCAGATTTGTGAACTGCTTCATGTGGTGCAATTCGGCGGCAACCGCCGCCGCCTTCGCCTCCATCTCGCGGTCGCTAGGAGAAAAAACGCGTAGGTACTCCTCCTCCGCTGCGAGGTCGTCGGCAGCACCCATCCCGGCACCCGGTCGGGCCACGCGCTGCCGACTCCCCCCTGCGGCTCTATCCGCCCCAGACGCTCCCCCAAGTCGCTTTCTACGTGCGACTATCGCGTCGTAGTGTACCCCGTCGTACAGCAAGTAAACGCGTCTCCCCGTGCTTGGGTCGCCGTAGAAATCCTTCCGCTTGGTCTCCACATCAACACAGACCACCTCGTGCTGCAGCTGCTGCGCCAGGATCGCTAGCTCAACATACCCTCCCCAGCTCGTGGGAGAGAGAATCCACTCGATGTACTCCTGTCTCGGTCTCTCTAACACCGCGTCGGTGAAATTCTCCGGGTCTGCGTCGATCACCGACCCTACAAGCGCCCGAAGCTGCTGCGGTGTTGCGTGCGGCGCTGCCAACAGACACAGACACGTAAATAAACAGCTGTTATCCGATGGTACCACATACCGCAGCGCTTCCCCGACAATACTTGGGTCCGCCGCTTCTTGAAAACTCTTCTTCTTGCTGCTGCTGCTGCCGTTGCCATGGCTTGATCCTCCCCCTCCGACGACTCGCAGCAGCCGCGCCCCGCCTCCGCCGCTCCACGAGGAAGACGACGACGACTCTGCCGCGGCACCTGCTGCACCCACTTCGCACGGCAGGTAGTCGTCTACGGCGCGGGGTCCTCCCGATCCCAAGAACAAGTCTCCTCCTGTCTCCTCCGTCTCCTCCCTCCTTCCGTCTTCTGCTGCGGCGGCTCCTCCTCTTCTTCTCTGTCCTGCTCCGCCGCCGCCCACGTCTGCGGCTCCTGCTCCTGCTGCGGACGCTGCCGTCGTCGGCGCCGCCGCGCTGCCTGCTCTTCGCGGTGCTGTAGCCCCTGCCGTGCCCCCAGCCCCTCCGCATCCCACAGGCATGCCGACCGCTTCTTCTTCATCGTCTTCTTCCTCGTCTTCGAAGCCAACGTCGTCGTCTTCCTCCCAAGTGTACGCATCTTCTTCTTCCTCTTCTTCTTCTGCAGCAGTAGCAGCGTCAGGCGGTCGGCAGCAACTGCCCACGTCTTCCGCAGTGGTGGTAGCAGACTGCGGCGGTGGCAGTCGGCTGCTGCTCTGCGCAGGCCGCGTCGGAGGACAACTCTTCGTCAGCAGCAGACCTGCCGTTTCGCCGTTTACCCGGTGGACGTCTCCCTCTCGCCCACGCCCCACGCTCCCGGCGCCAACCGCATGTTCCTCTGCAGGCGCCTCCGGCGCTGGGGGGACTTCTTCAACGATTATTAGTTCATTACTCTGGATCCCAAGTTCGCGAAGTGACGCGCCCTTCTTCCTCCCTCCGCCCTCTCCACTGCGCTGCAAACCGCCCAGCGGCTGCGGCGGGTATCCCACCTTCAGCAATTGCCGCGACGGCGCGATGTTCGTCAGCGCGTCAACGTGCCGCATAAAACTTTCTAGCGTCGCGTCTGCGTCCACCCGTAGTTTGTGTCGTTGATTATTGTGTCGCAGCAGAACGTCCATCTTGCCGGCAAATGAAGAAAGACGTCCTCGAGACGCCGGCGCCGGCTGCTGCTCCTGGGCTCCTGTGCTCCTCCTCGACCCCTCCCACACGCAGGAGACGCACCGCCGAGGACACGAGACGGGACGCGACACGCACCTGCTGCTGGGGACAGCAGAGCGGGGACGTGGAGCAGAGAAAGGAGGAGGGAAAGGAGGGATCAAATAAGGAGGAGGAGGACGTAGTCGAGAAGGAAGATGTGCGGAACAAGAGAGACGCATAAAGACACATCAAGTGCCAGGGGCACAGATACGAAGCTGGATCTGCAAAAGACGACAGACAGAAACAGGAGGAAAACAACAAAGAAAGAGGATGCTCAATGAGGAGAAAGTAGTAGAGAAATTCTCCGGTACTCACCGGGCGAACCCTCTGTCCCCTGCACAGAGAAGTAACGGAGAAAAAGAAACGCAGACGGCGGGTGCGGCAACTGCATGCAGACAACCGCAGTAGCGGAGTGCTCTTCAATTTTTGAAACACGGAAAGACAGTCGTCGCGGCTACCAAGAAACAGGACGGTACTTCGTAGTGAGTGTCACCACAGAAAAACAGCGGAAGAAAAAGACTTCTTCACCTTATCCCGGAAGGACAGAGACTGAACTGTGCGAGTTCAAACAAATGCAAGAAGGCAATCACAGGAGGGGCACAACGCGTCTTGTTGACGAGGAAGCGCTGCAAGAAGGACGGCCACGCGTTTGCCCATGTATATGCAGAGGGATTAACGTCCCCACAGCTAATAATGAATAAACCTGACACCAGTTCTCGTGTAGGATTGCAAACCTTCCAGCGGGAGTGGAGCTCTCGATATGGGACGGTACCCAGATGTGGCAACAGAGACACACAGACGCCCGTACACGTATTGATGATAGAGAGAGGCAGGCCACCTGGACATCGGATGCCCAAGAGTGGGGCGATACTGCTTGTAATGCAGTGCAAATAGTCAAGAAGTGCAAGGGATACGCGTGAAACACGCTTTCTCACACAGGGCACACGTACAACACTTCACAAGGGAGAAAACCACACCAGGATAGGGAAATACGAAAACAAAGAAGGAACCACACCCCAGCTGCGAAGGAGAAGACAAAAAAACTTGTCCACTTACTGTACGCGCACACGAATGACGCGAACAAGACAGAAAAACGGGCGACGCGGATGTTGCGGACGTCACCACCCTTTTTCCGAAATCGAGTAAAAAGAGGAGACTCGCAAGCTCTACAGTTTCCGAGGCATAACGAACGAGACGCGGAGGTCAGCATGGAAATATGCAGAGAGACACGTAAAGCCGAGTTCAAAAGCAGCATCAGAACGCCTCAAAAGGCCGAAAATGCGAGTTTTGCTCGGACAGCACCGGATGTACGTGTACATACGTACAGGTCTACAGACTTCGCTCAATGGCTTTACGTACATAAATACGGAAGGAGCGGCAAAAGTTCAGTGCAAAAGGAAGACGCATATATCCGCCGTGCTAACTTGTGCAGCTCGCAAAAGCCGCGACTCAAAAGGGCTTAATGCACCAATGCGTTAGACCACTGACGAAAAACGGAGTATGTCATCTAATTACTCTCTCCTTCCCCTCCTCTCGCGTACGGGTCGGACATGTAGAGTCATCCGATACAAAAATTAAGTGGTATTCTGGTGAATACGCATTCAAGAGTAGAACGGGGTAAATGCTGGAAAGAAGCGTGGACTATCTAGTATGCAAAAGGCGCAAGAGGAATGGGCAGTTCTGTGATATCTTACTCGGTGAATGTTACGATTCAGCAGTTGCACTCGTTCAAGGAGCTTTTTTTCCCTAGAAATATGACGCTGATGGTCGACCAACAGCGTTTGTGCTCGTAGTGCAGAAGAATGTAGGACAAGCCGAAGTTCACGGGCTTCTTCGATGCGGCCGTCTTTCCATTTGTCGCGCATGCATGCGCGGCGCGCTGCGACGCCCCAGTGAAAGTGCACGTGTAGCGGACAGTACACGCCTTTTTTCCGATTTAGCGACAGCTGTGCGACTGCTGAACATGGAACATCTACGCTCCGAAAGGCAACTGCACAAATGTCTTGCGCTTTTTAATGCCGTGTGAGGAAAGGGCTACAGAAAGCTCGATGTATGTGCCACGCGTGTACGCGGCCAAGCCGCACAAGGTTTACCGACGCGGTGTGGTTGAGGGCCGTCTTCGCGGCAGGTTTGCATATTGTAATGGGGTGCAGACGGGGTGTGGGTCGCAGTTTTATTTAGAATCGCTGATCTGCGTACTCGCTCGCACTGTAGCGCCGTATTTGCTCAGCTCACCAATAGGAAAATGCAGGACACTCCAAGCTTTTTGGAGAAGGTGAACAAGTCGGTGCAGCTAGCCACGTGAGCACGAAATGACATTGAATGCCTCCCCCGTGTAGCTCGTTGCAGTTAAGTGTCAGAGTCCATGAGAAGGGGCACCGGTATTCAATGTTAGACCAACACCGGGTAGTCCGCAAGCCTGCGAAAATGGAGAGGTATGTCAGCTAGCCGTCTACGCGCGATGTCGGTCTGCAGCGCGTTGCGCAAAATTTCGCGGCCGTTTACAAGTCCACGTTCAGCAGGTGAAACGCGATGCTGAAGGGTGTTAGTTGGTATTGCGTGCTCTCGCGTATTTACGTGATATCCGCCGACTTGACGGCTGCATCTCCGTGTTCCATCGTAAGGAGTGCAGTCTTTCGTCACTTTGCCGGCAGAAAGTCGAGGCGGCTGATCAACGTGTGATTTTCCGTAAGCGGGGTTGTGCCGTAACCTCCCACGGAGCTTTGCTCTCGCATCTCGAAATTGGCTGTGCGTCTCCTTCTCGTGAGATATCGTTAATCTGCGTAGGTGTAAACTGTGTTACAATTAGGTGACTTGACCGAAATCGGTACGTCCCTCTGTCGAGCGGGAAGTAGCACCCAGACGTTCTTAGACCCTGCTGGTATGTGCACACGAGATAGAGACGTAACAACTATAGAGGTCGAATAGCCATGGAGTCTTTCGGTTATTTAACAGGTGCCTCTGATGGGTCTTTCACACTACCTTCAAGTGTGTTCATTGGAGAAGACCGTCGTTCTACCCAACTGTAGTGTCGAAGGAAGGCGAGCGCGCCTGCAAACGGCGTGACAACGCCAAGTTGTGGCCTACCTTGAATCAACTATAAAGGTGATGTAGAAGGTCTTTGAAGTCAGGAAGAAACAAACTTCCCGCGTATGTTGGTGAATGGGGAGACGACTATGTAGTGAGTGAGCTTGTGTTCCAAAAAGTGACAGTCACAACTCGTACCACAGCAGTTTCGTGCTACGGCCACCGCTATAACGACCAGTCAAGTGTTCCACACTCCAGTAACGCTCCTTTGACAGACCTGGAAAACGACGTTGCCAACAACGGGGAGAAATACTCGCCATCGCCAGTTGTACTACTTCATTTTTTTCTCTGTGTACTACTTCATTTTTTTCTCTGTGTACTACTTCATTTTTTTCTCTGTGTACTACTTCATTTTTTTCTCTGGCTTGAAGACTCAATCGTTTGAAACAGCAACGAAATGTGTGTGCTACTTCATTTTCCACCCTGGCGTGAAGACCCACTCATTTGATGATGTAACAGCTCTACTTACTAAACATAGTAAGCCATCTGCGGTCCTTCAGTGCAGTTTCTGGACTGAGATTACACTGAACTACGACTAGCATTCTGTGTAGCTCTAGTTTATTTTAATCTGACCACATACATGCGTCTTCACCGGCAGTGGTACACTTGTTTACCGGGGCTTTTTGTTACTGTTATCGTGCACTCAGTGGTAGAACTAATAGGAGGCTCTACGTGGTGCAGTAGGTGCTTTTTGTTGCCCTCGTTGTGTCAAGGCTAGAAGACGTCAAACATGGCAGATACAAATTCTGCTGCGAAGGAATCGGCAGCGCAGCAGCTGCCGAAGCTAGTGATGAAGGGCGTGGACATGAGTCAAGAAGAAGTGCACTTCGCCACGCATGTTGCGAGGAAAGGCTTCACAGCGTTGCTGAAGAGTGAGATGCGCTACTGGCAAGACGTAGCGCAGATGCTGAAGAAGGAATTTGAACAGAAATACGAGGGAATGTGGCACGTTGTTGTGGGCCAGCACTTCGGTGCTTTTGTTACACACGAAGCACACCACATGATATACTTCACCATCGGACACGTCAGCTTTCTTATTTACAAACACGGATAAGACGTATACGAGAGTTGCCTATATCTATATAGGACCCGCCTCTCTAGCAAGCATGGAGGAGGTTCAGAAACCCGCCTATATATGTACAAATGCCGCACACCAGGAAATTTCAGTTACACACCCGCTCAAAAAGCTCGCACCTGTATACATGGCTGCTGGAGACAGAGTGTTTTTTGAGTCGAAGATGTCACGGTCTACAAAGAAGAACGGTGCACTGTGTACAAGTTACCAGAAAATCCCGCACAGGGAACATAGAAGTCGTCCTTTTCAACGAAAACGTGCGCAAAAACACCTACGCACATTCGGGCGTACACAACTCTCTTTCCGTCAGCACATTCACAGACCTTGATAACAATGGTATAGGAAATGGCGGACAGACAAGGACGACACAAGCAACGCCGTACTGCAGACACATGTATTTTTATAATATTTGTACATCTGAAATCCAGATCCTTCTTTCTCTTCCCTTCTTACGTTGAATGTTATGATACCTTTGTACGTGCTGGTGTGTGTAGGTGTATGTTTATATGGTGTACCAATGTTCCGAATACGGCACCTGCAGATACCGCAAATATTCGTCTGTTCAGACGTAAGTGATAAGATACAACGATTCCCATGTGTACAAGTGCGGATACTTGACAGTCTTCGTCTGCTAGGACAGACGAAGTTTGTGAAGAACGCACTACGGATATCGATCCTTCTTACATGCTGACGGCGGAAGAAGTTTTGAAAACCAGTATGTCTTCATTGTCCTGTATGCAGTTTGTCAGCCGGTTTACAAGCAGACACCATCGACGCTGGACGCACAGCCTTGCGTGCACAGGTGCAAACACATGAACTGGTGATACACGGGAAAGTCTTACACACTGCTTCGCAGAAGTTCTCTTGCATACAGGTCGCCGCTAGGGGACCTGTAGCTGTGAGAATAGTCTAATTACCTCCCCTACAAAAAATTTATTTTCTGAACGTACATACACAGACAAGTGCGTATTTCTATGTCAGGTTGATGAACAGCGGTAGCGAGGCCCCCTGCGCGAAACTGGCCCCTTATTTGCGTGGACTTGTCCGGAACCATCTGTTATACCTGTATTTGACAGGAGGCGGTTATTCTGTGTTTGAGCACGTATAGGCGCACACGTGGACACGCGTGTGCCCTGCTGTGTAAACATACATATTTCTATACGTATCCGCGTTGCGTTTCGCCTCAAAGCACTTTCTGACTAACAGGATTACGAACTTAGAACCACATATAAAAGCTACAAATGAGCCCGCCAACCCGAAAAGCTCTGACATTACCAACAGGTGTTTGTTTCTACACATAATAGAAAGCAATGAGGTGTATGTTCGTGGACATATATATATATATATATGTATAAGTATGCGTGGGAGTGCAGGGTGCAATGCAGAGCGCGCCACCTACACTGGAATGCGTGGGTTTAGGTCGCCGCTGTTGAATGGGGGATACTGAGCAGGAGTTTGCATAACAGTAGAAATTTTGTATTTCAGGTTAGTAAACAAGTAGATTCAAGGCAAACAGGTTGACTAGCCACTTGTCAGAACGCAACCACTTTTCTTACCTGTGGTATTTCCGAAACTTTCTGCCAATGGTCAAGCTCCAACTGTTATCAACTGCGTAAGAATCTAACCTTGCAACGGGCGTGATCTTGTCCACAAAGTTGACCAACCAGAACACTAACCACACGAAACCTGTTTGCTTAAAAGACTTATGTCCATTGTGCATTCATCGATGTATTCAAGTATAATGTGAGTGAAATTTACAAACCAGATTTGTGAACGCAGGTGTCCTGCAACTAGTATACTTGCAAAGTTCACTTGGTCTCGGATCTGGAAATGCCTTTCGTCGACGTTTGTGAACTACAGTTTCTCTAAAAAAGTCCATTGTTTCTACCAGAGAGACCACCAAATCGAAATTCTGAGTATACAGAAAATGCTTCTATAAAAAAGATACGTGCGACACGCGTTCAACGCGACCCCGAAGCATACGGTGATACCGTATTGATGATATACTTGCGTCACGTTTCACGTAAATAAATCCTGCTTCATTTTTAAGAATCTACTTCCTATTTTCACATCCGTGACCACGTGTGTGACGCCTAAGCTGAACACATGGCACCATAAGCTAATATTCAGTTACACAGTAGCGAAGATCTTCTCTGGCCGTCATCCTGACAGGAGCTATTCGTGTTTCTCCCCAAACAAGACCCCTGAACATGCCTGCGTTATCCAGTTGGTAAGCGAAACAGATTTAAAGTACTTTTCACCCGCACTGCGCTACCTGTTACAACCGTACCTAGTGTTGTTCATTCTATGTGCATACCTCCCTGAAAAGAATTGACATTGGCAAAGAGCTACCGTTTGTGTTCTACCATTTCGAAGGGCGGCCAAGACGGGATAAATGAATTCGTACAGATCGTAGGTTACGGTCGTTCTTCCTCTAGACGAAAAGATTGTTGCACGCACAGTGTCGGGTCGATTCCTCTTGGAAAGAGTAGTGGTGTGCCCTGTAGGATGAAAGGGTATGAGTATACATGTGTGTTCGCGTATTCACAGAGTACACGTGTGTCGGAGTGCCTCGTTGTGTGTGTGTGTGTGTGTGTGTGTGTGTGTGTCTGCATACCAGGTGTAGGTATTTATGTATGCCCGGACGGCCAGAAGTATGTGTGCACATATAAACCAAATGCAGCAGCCACATACATATATGCGTGTATAAAGGTCTGCATACATACTCACATACTACAACTGCAGCAGATACGTACCTACGTACATGTCAGCGGCCGGGGTTCCAGGTATAAATATCTAGAATATATGAATGACGTGAGCCAACACAAATTTGCACAGCAGGCAGGCAATTGTATACGATGTGAAGCATTTTAAGTAGTGGGGTCAAAATAGCATCGGAGAACTGTAACAATTCCGGGTGGGACATCCTTCTTGGTGATTTCGTTTTAAGTGGTGAGGTCACAGTGACTTTGGAGAATTTTAACAATTCCGGGTGGGATATACTTTTTGATCTTTCGTTTATAAGACAGGGGCCTTGTTTGCCTTTTTTTCAAGTACAACCGTGAACACGAGAACCTGTGAGCCATGTTGCTGTAGTTGTATTCTCGCCAATACTGAGCAGCTGCTATCGAGCTTGAACGAGGAAAACGTGCAGTGCACTACAGTAGAAGTCAATCCGCCTCATACCTTTGCATTTTCTTTACACCGTTAAATCATTCGGTTCAACGCGTGCTCTTTAAGGTGAGCACCGCTTACAAAAAGTGGCCGGGTTCTCCACAAAGCTGTCGCAACGGATAATAAGAGAGAAGGCGGTAGCGGAAGACAACTTCACGGAGTCCCATATATATATATATATATATATGGATGACACACACATGGTATTGTCTACGCAAGAGGAGAAAAGAAACAGACTATCCTTGACGCGACAGTGGCTCTGAGTCGCCACATAAAACAGATGTGCATAAACGCACACTGCATTTTGACAGTGGCGCTGCGTTTCGGATTCTTATCCGGTCGCGAAAATCAGCGCACTGTTTAAAGAAATTGAGTCCTTCCGGATCTATGGAAAATTTTGTCTCTGTGTCCGTCTCTGTGTCTCTCTCTCTGTGTCTCTCTCTCCGTGTCTCTCCGAAGTTAAACAAATTTTTACATCTTTGTCGTCCGTAGCTCATCAGTGCCCCACTCTCTGTGTGACTCTCTCTTCGAAGTTACACAATTCATCGTCCGTCTTCATCATCCGTAGCACACCAATCCCACATGCCCTTTTATAGCCGGTATCTCACTACGTAACAGCCTGGTTGACATCCACTAGTATTACTAAGCCACCCTGTTTCCTACGGCTGCGGCAAGTACATCCATCACTTGCTCTGTTTGTGTGCCCTCACGTGCCTATACATATACACATGCATTGTGTATATATGTGTGTGTACATACGAATGATATACAGAAAAATATGCTTTATGGAAGTATCTACACATACTTGAGACAAGTATAAGTAGGTATGTAGATACGTCCACATGTGCACCAGTGGACAGACAACTGAAAATGAGACAGGGGCATACACCAGGGCACAAAGAATTACGTCCAGACGTGTTTTGTTGAGGGTATACGAATATACATCTACATCTGTATACGCATATACACAACTTACATACACATACACAGATATGGACACCAATTTATACATATATATATATATATATATATACGTATGTATGTGTTTACATATTTATATTTATATACATGTGGATGTATCCATATATATATCTATACACATATGTTCGTGTATACCTGTGCCTGTGTGTTGCATACACAAGTACACAACTATCTACATGAATAGAAGCACACTTCGTAAGTCGCAGAGGACGCGAAATCTCCTACACATGCCACACTTCTACCGTCTTCTAGTTTTTTGCTGTTATATCTAGATCTGCAGCCAGACCCACAGACTTCTGTCTTTCCTGTTCATCGTCGAGACAACGGCCACCGGCCAACGAGGAATTTTTGTACCGCTCGAGGTGCAACAACGCACCGCCCCCTCCCTACCTTCCCCTTCCCCCCCCCCCCGCCCCCCTGCCGGCAATAACGCTGCACAATCTTTTTTTTCGTTCAGCTCCTTGCGCAAGGCAGCAGCAACGGCCTTTTGCTGCTGCCCTCACGGCACATAAAGACGCAGCAGATATTTATTATCCCCGCGCTCGCACATACTTAGACACACACACACACCTACCTATACATATGTAGGTAGGTACACATAGACAAGTACGTATGCAGGATATATACACATTCATGTGTGTGTATATATATATATAGCGAGAGAGAAGTAAATTACAGAAGTTTCACTTATGTCTGCACACGAAGAGAGAGTGAACTTCTAAATCGTCCAAAACAGGTAGAGCAAACCTTTAAGATACTGCCATATTTCACTCCCGCCTGCGCCAGGACCCCACAGAAAGAGAACGAGAAAGACACAGACAGACAACGAGACACAGAAAGGAAGAAGTCTGCTGCTGCAACAGAAGGAAAGCGAGTGTCAGCCGGTGAAAACTACAGACGTCGTGCGTGGACATTTTCTTCTGCGTCGAGGGCTCTCTGTACGTGTGAGTGTTAACACACACACCCCTGCGTCTCCCTCTCTACGTCACGAAAAATCGATAAAACAGGCAACCTTCAGCCAACAAGAAGAATAAAGTATAACGCTTACAGTATAATGTATAAAGCATAGCGTATAAAGCTCTCTCTCCATAAACACGTGTGGCGCACGCAGCACAACGTGAAGCAAGCAGCGCAGCAGCACTCGCCAAGCAGTCGGCTTGTGCGGATGATTTCGTATATATATATATATATTATATGTGCATATATTTTGCTGCGCTCTGATACAGGCACAGCAGCAGTCGCCAAGCAGTTGGCTTGAGCGCATGATTTCGTGCGTGTATACACATATGCACATATATCATGTACGTAGACTATGTACACATATATACATTATATACGTGTATATACATGTGTCTTATGTAGATGTGTATGTGGCTGCTGCAGGTGTTGGTGTGTTAAACGCATATGCGTGGGTGTGCGCAAGCGCGTGTGTCGCGAGTGTACGTACGCCGCAGCAGCGCCATGTGTAACACTTCACACAACCCAGACGACTTTCTCACCCATCGATATTCCTCTGTGTAGATGAGACAGCTGCACAGCAGTCGATTCAGTAAATCTGCAGCTGCAGCGCAGAAAACTTGCTGAACTCTTGTCTGCATATATGTTGTGGGTTAGTACACAAGTGCGGCCTCGCGCGACTGACGCAGAAACGACTGCGGCAATAAACTTCCTTTCCTCTCTGTATGTAGAAACTCGTACAAGGCAGCAACACTCCACACGCGTTCCCACGAAATATATATATATATATATGCATCCATGTGTACCACACAGACATAGAGAGAGGTAGGGAGGAAGAGAGACACAGACACATACCTATTACTGTGCGTATATACATATGCACATATATACGGGTGTACGAAGAGAGAGGAAAATAAACATATACGTGTATATATATGTATGTATACATATGTATAGAGAATACCTATATATATACACATATATATATATATATATATATGTAGTAGATGTGTCGTGGCCAAGCAGCGTGCGTCGACACATGTACATATATATATGTATATGCAGATATAAACAGACAGGCAGATTTGAATATAAGTATTTAACTATGTACAAGATACAATGTACTCACAGCCACAGGTATGACTACTATATTACGTCTCCTTTTTTCGCTTCCTCTTCTCCTATATAAATAGATGTCCATGTGTGGACGAGATACGATATACTTGCACACACACAGGTTCTATTACTATCGCCCTTTCTTCTTACCTCTTCCTCTATACAAATGCACACATATATATACGAGATAAGACATACTCACACACACACACACACAAACCGGTATTACCACTATCTTCTCTCCCTCTCTTTAAATATATATATGCATGCACGTGTTCGTGCGTCTAGACAGGCTTAAGACACCGAATAACGAGACACGGGTTCTACTTTCATCTCCCTCTCTCTCTGTCAAAATCAATCTTCATAGACACACACATAAAAGAAGAGTAAATGAAGATCTCCCCGTAGAAAAGTATCTCCAAATTGTCGAAGATCTACGTTTACGTAGACGTACATATTTATCACTCTCTGACACTCTAGACACAGATACATGTAAGTAGAGAATGTCTATATGCCCGTAACACACAACACACTCACACATATGTATTGATAACTCCTCTCTCTATACATACATATACATACACATATACACATATACGTGTAAGAATATCTATATACCTGTTAGACGCCTTGTAGCTACACATGTATATTGATAACTATCTCTATCTCTCTCTATATATATACATATATGTACATATACATATAAGAAGAGAATGGCTATATACGTCTGACACAATACACTTACATACATATAATGAAAACTATCTCTCTATATATATATACACATATATGTATAAATATCTATTCACACACGTGTAAGAACATCTACATACGGCTAAGACACGTCATAGCTACACACATATATTGACAACTACCTCCCTTTGTGTCGACACATATATACACATGAGAAGAGACTGTCTATATACATGTAAGACACATCTATATCTACACAGGCACCGCAGTTTCAACACATATAGGTATATGTATGTATACGTCAGAATGAGTATGTCCATATAAGTCTGCCACGCAACACATGTAGAGCCAAGTATTCATATGGCTCTCGCTTTGTGTATATACATATACACATATGTTTTAGTGTGCGTATAGATATATGTCTAAGACACATGTATATATACGTGCATGTCTTTACCTAGAAAATATACGTAATCAGAGTACGTCCATATTGATCTGAGACAGAACACACATACGCACAGATATGGGTATACCCTCCTTCTCTCTCTATCTCTACATATATATATGTATAAGATGGATATGTGTGTGTTTAGAGAGAAGCGGAAACGAAAATGACACACCTAGCTTCGATTCTCCGTACAGTCGATCTACGAAGACGATTGCAGTTTCTGCGATGGAATAGCCACGGGCACGTGCACGAACCATCACTTCCGTCTGAAAGGAAAATCCTGCAGATCAAACAGCAGCAGCAGCAAGAATGTCTTCGCACAGAGATACACGTATCAAGAAGGCAGGGCAGAGTGGGCGAAGAAGCAGCAGCAGCTGCAGCAGGAATATCTTTGCAGAGTTACACATATCGAAACGGGGGGGCAGAGTAGCCGAAGAAGCAGCAGCAGCAGGGGGGAGGCAAAGGGAGGTGCAGTCCGTCGCCAGCTGGGCGAGAGCAGCAAAAGCAGCAGGAGCCGATGAAGAGGACTAGTAAATAGGAAACACAGCAAGGAGATGCGGCAGCAGTAGAAGTGCGAAGTAGGTAACCAAGCGGTCATGTCGCCGACACAAAAGAAGCAGTAGTAAAAGTACGAAGCAGCGCGCGTGGTGGGCAGCAACAGCGGCAGCAATAGAAGAAGAGGTGGGAGCGAGTGGGATTTTGAAGAGGAGCAGCGGCAGCAGCTCTACGAGAAGCGGGATAAAGACTGGGCGACAGCAGCAGCTGCAGCTCAGGAATTTTCGCGGGCACACACGACGAGGCCGCCGCAATAACAGCCGCACTTCCGCAGAGCGCAGCGCCAAGTCAAATCCCCGTCGCACGAGCCGCAGCAGCAGCAGCAGCTGCGGCAGTGTACAACATACGAAGAGCCGCACATCACAACGGCAGCAGCAGCAGCCCAAGTGGGCAAGCAGTGTCGGCGGAGAAGCAGCAGCACCAGAGGCGTCGAGAGGAGGGCCACGTTGTGAAAAAATTCAACAGCAGCAGCAGCCGTTGCTGCCGAAGAAACAACTAAGACACGCATAGTCTTCAGCAGCAGCAGCAGCAGTCGCACAGGTCAGCAACGAATCCCGACAGACGCCTGTGAGTCAGCAGGAGCAGCAGGAGCAAATTAGTTCGCAAAAAGAGCGATGCTCAGAAGAAGCCTTCGCATACTCATGGCAGCAGCTATGACGGCCCGTCGTAGCTGAATCCGCGTGGCAGGTCGTGACGCTGCTGCAGCAGAAGCAGAAGCAGACACACCCAGCAGTCCGCTGAAACGGAGAATAACAGCAGCAGTACCACACGTGTACCCCCCAGGAAGCAGCAGCAGAACTTCGGCGTCTGCTGAAAGGAGGGGCAGCAGCGGCAGCACCAGCAGCGGCAGCACCAGCAGCGGCGGCAGCAGCAGCAGCAGTGACCGTTTTAAGATTAGCAGCAAATGCTGCAGGCACAGCAGCAGTCGAAGCGTTGCGGCAGGAGCAGCAGCAGCAGCAGAGGCCCCAGTGAAAACGGTCTTCTCCGGTGCTGCTGCTGAAGAGCAAGCAACTCCGCAGCTACAGAAGAGACGGCCGTCGAGGCAGTTTTTGCCCTTCTTTGAAAAGGGATGAGGAAGAAGACAAATTTATTGTTCTGCACGTGTACCTTTGCTGCGGACTCGATCCATCAGATCTGTCAAGACGCTGCGCTTGTACAACCTGAAGAGAGAAAAAAAAGGAGCAGGACTTGGTCAGCCTTGATATGCGCATGCCTACGTCCTACCAACACATAGGGAGAGGTCAATACATGTGACAGTGTGTGTGGGGAAACCTGCAAGCTAAGAAGCCAAGCTGTATACACCTATACTTGTACGTAGTGGCTACACACAAGAATATATATATATATAGATGATGGCTACATGCATATATATATATATATGTATATATATTTATAATAATATAGGTACATACAGGCATATGGATACACATATGCGGGCTACTCACAAATACATCTATATATATATATTGGGTACATACCAGTGTATGCATATATATATATATGGTGGCTACATACGACGATATACATATATGCATATATATATATATATATAACATGGGTACATACAAGTATTTGTACATATGTGATGACTACATATATATATAATATGGGTATATACAAGTATATAGATATATATATATGATGGCTACACATATGTATGTATGCAACGGCTCCTAGGTACCCCTCTGCATGCGTTTGTGTGTGTATGTGAACATTTATAAATAACACAAATAAATGCGCAGATACGCAGACATGAAAAATCTCCCCTTCTACACCCAAGAGACGCATCACGTCCTGGCACACGTCCACATATATGTATATATATATATATATTTGTATGTGTAAGTATGTGTATATAGGCTTCTATATAAATACAGACGTATAGAAACGTATGGGAGACCAGAGGCAGACACGTGCGCAGACGTAGGCGCTGGGAAGACCAGCAGCAGCTGCATGAAGTACGTCTCTCTGCTGCTGCTGCATGCGTCCCGCTATGTTCTTGGCCCAGCACATCGCTCCTTTCCGCCCTTCTTCCCGGGTTACGATATAAAGAATAACAAATGTGTGCAGCGCCGCCGACTTCTCCTGCAGCAAGTAATACTGCCGCATGCAGGGCTTTTTCTTGGCAGCGCAGGCCGGTCGTGTCTTCGGCCAGCTGCACGGCAGCAGGCAACAGCAGCGAGGCGAGAGCCTACCTGAAGGAGCCTGTGAGGTCGGACAGTCTTGGGGCGAGAAGTGTTTCCGCTGAAGGGCAGCAGTGCCACGGACAGCAGCAAAAGGAGACGCAGAAGAAGAAGCAGCAGCAGCAGTGGTAGAAGCGACAGCGTCCGGGCATCAGCAGCTACAGCAACAGATGAGCCACGGAGAGCACCAGCAGGAGCGGCAGCAAAACGGGCTGCAGGCGTTCAAAAACGGTCGCAGCAGCAGCGACATGAGACAGAGAGAGGGAGAAAGAGCCCGTTGCAGCACCGGCAGCAGCGAAGAACACACAGCAGCCGTAGCAGTGGCGCACAGCAGGGGACCCCGGCTGCAGAGGAGGCCGCAGCGGCAGCTGGAGGAGAACAAGAAAAATCAGCAGCAGCGGCAGCACAAGAGGCAGACGAAGAAGACTCATCTGCAGCAGCAGGACGAGAAGAAGAAGAATTAGCAGCAGCAGAAGACGAAGACGAAGGAGAAGAACCAGCAGCAAGAGGAGAACAAAATACAGCAGCAGGAGAACGCAGAAACATGAGAGCAGCAGCTGCTGCTGGGAGAGGAAAGAACAGCAGGCACTGCAGCACCAGCAACACCGGTGAGCAGACTGCAGCACCACCAGCAGCCAGAAGAACCCGAAGACGAAAAAGAAGAAGAGGAAATGAACCACCAGCAGCACCAGCAGCACCGTGGCAGCAATTGCGGGAGAGAAACACAGAGAAGAAGCTAAGAAGAAGAACAGTTGCGGGCACATGCGCATTTCGGGGGGGCGGAGCTGCGGCACGCACTCTCCTCCCCTGTATCCTGCTCTCTGAGAGGGGAAAGGAAATGAAAAGGGGAGATTTGTAGAGCCTCGTTTACGCATGCGACAGTTCGTTTGCTGTCTCCTGGCAGAGTGGACTGCAGCAACGAAGAAGAAGTCCACAGAAAGTCAAAAAAAGAGAAGACGGAGAAGAAGGGGCAGACATACACAGAGATATTAAAAGTCGAACAGCAACTCAGAAATACACAAAGTTAAATATAAACTAAGGCATGCAAAACTAGATGAACGCATACCCACCAGCTATATATATATATATACATATATATATATATATATATGGGTACACACATATGAATATACCCATATATAAATATATATATATATATATGTGTGAGTACACACATGCGCACACCTATTCATATATATATATATATGTATACAGGAGGACACACACATGGATATAAGAGTACCTCTGCATATATATATATATATATATGGGTACGTACATATGAATACACCTACATATATACATATATATATATATATATAAGTACGCACACTTGCGTACACCTACACATATATATATAAGTACACACGCATGAATATACGTATACATATCTTTATATATATGAGTACACACACATGAAATAGGTATACATATATGTATGAACACATATAGGTAAACACATATGGAGACACGTGTGTATATATATATATATATATATGCACGCAGGAGTGCGTACATACATTTACATGCATATATATCTATATAGGAGTGCGTACATACACATATACGTATATATACACCTATACAGGACTGCGTACAGAGATAAAGAGACAGAGATTACCACATACATATATATATATATATGTGCAAGGAGGCGTACATCTATCTATAATATGTAGGAAATTATATACAGCAGATATGGAGAGACGCAGGCGTGTACACAAGCACTGTCACATATATATATAGGTGTCCTTTTATGTTCGCAGATGCCTACAAATATATGGAGAGATCGCCCCCCACGAGAGGGGCCGCTGGCAACGAAAGAAGGGGAGGGATGGAAAGGCAGGAAATGCAGTACGAGAAAGTGGTGGAGGAGTATGAGAGGGGGGGGGTCCCCCACGAATGACCCACCGAGGAAGTTGGCACTGCGGCTGATTATTATTCGCTTCGTGTTCCACCCGCACACGCCTCCCCCTGCATGCGCGCAGCCACACAAGCAGCAGCAGCAAGGGAGAGGAACGCGCTTCTCTCTTTTTCCCTGCTGTGTCCCTTCTTTTCGTCCTCTCTTCGTCGACAATTCAACGCGTGCACCTCCTCGTCTTGGTCACCGAAACCCCCAGCAGCAGAATCTGCATGCCGACGTATATGTGTCTGTGTGCAGATGGATACATAGATATGTAGATATATGTGTGTGTGTATAAATGAATATATATACATGTATATGTGTGTGAATTGTATGTACTCCTTATGTGTAGACAGGGGCACTCACATACGCACATATGTATATGCATGTATATATCTATACGTATATAGGTGGTCTTGGTTTGTAGAGAGGCGCATATATATATATATATATATATACGCGGGTATATGTGTGTAGATTATTTGTGTGTGGAGAGGCAAATGTATGTACATGCGTATTATTTGGATGTAAACAGGCAAATACATATATTTATAGATGTGTGTGTATATTTATATTAGAATGGGTCCTCTCTGAATATACGCGCACGAGCCCGCCCGTTAATCGCGCCCCCCCTCCCCCGCCCGTTGGGCTGTTGGGTTACTACGCGTGGTTACGATATAATCGCCCTGCCTCTCTACACACACTCACATGCTCTACTGCAGTCATATATACATATATATATATGTATATTTATGTATTTCTTGCACGTAGGTGAACAATTACAGATATGTATATATATATATATGTATATTTGTGTGTATACGTAGACGAACAATTAGATATACACATATATATATATATCCATACACATTTGTGTGGTGACGTAGACGAGAATTTAGATATATATATATATATATATACGTATATTTGTGGGTATATGTAGATGATGAACTATATACACATTTATGTATATATATAGAGAGAGAGTTTATAGTAGGTATGTATGTATGTATGTGTATATATATGTATATATATTAATAGAGAGAGAGTTTCACACATAAGAATAAACAGACTTTCAGGCACGAGCATGCATATATATATATAAATGTATAGATATGTACATGCGCGCAAATACATATGTACATATAAGTATATGGATATTTATAGATTGACACGTAGAGACCTAGATAGATACACTCGAGCAAAAACTATATCGGTATGTGTGTGTGTGTGTGTGTGTGCATATATGTATTAGGTAGAGAAGAGTTATATACAGAACCGCAGATATATATCCTTGGGCTGATATCTACGTGCGTGAATATATTTAGACAGATAGACAGATAGAGACACAGCCATACGTTCCATCAATGCATATATTTACGTAATACATATATACGTAGATATCAATAGAGGTAGATTCCAATAGACACTGATAGATATATATATATATATATGTATACAGAACGAGCGAAAGACAGAGGAGCACGTACATAGTATTGGTATGCCGATACAGGCGTGCTTACATATGGGCATACGCATAGATATATACATGCACATATATGTATAGATATGTATATGTATATGAATCAGAAAAGAAGTGCTTGAAAAGTGATTCTGTATAAACCTACATCCACGTGGATATGTATTGAGAGTGAAAGATAGTGTGGAGTGTCTGTCTCTCTGTCTCTAGGCATTTGTGCCACTACATATACATATATATGTACATACGTATATATATGGGCATTTCTGCCAGTATATATACATATACATACGTATATATATACATATATGTATAGATAGAGAGACAGAAAATACCAAATGTCTGGGCAGGAGCATATAGGGATGCCAGTGAAATGTCCACATACATATATATATATATATATATATGCAGAAAGAAAGAGGCAAAGACGCACGTATATTATATATATGTATATATGCATGTGAATCAGGATGTGTATATCCGGATATGCATACGTGGGGAAAGAGCTGCGGGAGGGAGACGCAGAAGAGAAGGCAGAAGAAGAAGAATTGGACGTCAGTAGGAAGAGAAAATGGAAAATAGGGAGAGGAAGAATTTGCTTGCCTTTGATGTAGCGAGAGCCTGTAACAATGTCGTAGTCCCCGCGTTGCTGCACGCTAATCCACACCCCACACAGCAGCAGCGACAGCAGAACAGTCCACCTTCTTCTTCTTCTTCACGAGAACGAAGAGCAGCAGCAGCAGCACCGGCATTTGTCCAGCAACAGAACAGCAGCGGCATTTGTCCAGCAACAGAACAGCAGCGGCATTTGTCCAGCAACAGAACAGCAGCGGCATTTGTCCAGCAACAGAACAGCAGCGGCATTTGTCCAGCAACAGAACAGCAGCGGCATTTGTCCAGCAACAGAACAGCAGCGGCATTTGTCCAGCAACAGAACAGCAGCGGCACTTGTCCAGCAACAGAACAGCAGCGGCACTTGTCCAGCAACAGAACAGCAGCGGCACTTGTCCAGCAACAGAACAGCAGCGGCAGCAGCAGCCGTGGAACAGCAGTTGACTCGACGCATCAACGACAGCAGCAGCAGCGGCTCCGCAGTGTGTCTACAAGCAGCAACAGCACCACCTGCTAATTACAAAAAAAGCAGCGTGTTCTCTTGAACAGCCACATCAACTTCACAAGTCCGCAGGCTCAACCCTTGTACATACCACTATACTCTCTATAGAACGACACACATATATACGTATACATATCTACAAAGACAGACAGCAACGCATACAACTATGTACGTATGTGTGTGTGTGTATGTGTGTCTGTGTACATATACACGAGTATAGACATGTAGGTACGCATATTTATATACATGTGTATATATATATATGTGTAAGAAGATAGAGAAAAAGAGAGAGAAGCAGCGGCAGATGTGGAGGTATCTACGTGTGTCTACACTTCTATATAAATGGATATATATGTCTGCATGCATGTGTCTGTTATACACACATGTTTGCAGGTAGAGAGACGGGTCCCACTACACACACCGACGCATATACACTACCTGCCTATTAAAAAAAGAGAAATACCACTACACACATATATATACATATATTGCGGGTGCCTCTACAGGGGCGTCTACATATATATATATATATATTGGCAGCACGTAGAATGTGTACATTCCAGTACACATGTCTAAGCATACACATACATGCACACATATATAAATATATGTGTACGTTTATACATATATATACATATATACACACCTGAACATATATATATATATATATGCATATACATATATACACACCTAAACATATATATACATATATACACCTGGACACA
Organism: Sarcocystis neurona; assembly: GCA_000727475.1. Lineage (NCBI taxonomy): Eukaryota > Apicomplexa > Conoidasida > Eucoccidiorida > Sarcocystidae > Sarcocystis > Sarcocystis neurona. The sequence goes on along the minus strand of KL647311.1, from coordinate 14,062 downwards.
CATATATATTTATTTATACATATGGGCAACACGTGGAATGTGTACATCCAAGTACACACGTGTAAACGTCCACATCCGCATAGATACGTATATTGTAATATATAAATATATGTGCACGAGTACACACATACATCTATATATGTATATGCATACATACCTGTACAGATATACACACACGCCTTACAAGGGCACCTGTCTACGCCTATGTATATGTGTACTTGTGCAGACACATATACACACATCCGTATACAAATATTCGTGTACATATATGGGCGCGTCTGTACAGACGGGCGCATGCATGCAGGTATACATATATATGTGTGTATGTGTGCATTCTTAGAAGACATGTGTATACATGTGTATATAAAATCACACGTGTGTACGTATATTCATCTATCTATATCTATCTATCAATATACGCAAATATACATATATTATATGCACGTGGGCACATTCTAGAGGCGGAGATTAATAGAGAGAAGTCAGCCGGGTTTTTGTCTGGTGGAAGTGGACTTCTTTGACGAGAAGAGATTTTTGGCGCGCAGGCTGCTGAAGCGTTCTGAAAGAAGAGGCGGGGAGGACGACGGCGGAGAGGAGGAAACCAACCGGATGAAGTCGGGGATAAATTTGGGCTGCAAGACAGAAAAGGGGGGATAGACGGAAGGGGAAATGCGAGGAGAAGAAGAGGACTGCGAAGAAGAGAAGCCACCGGACAGGAAGACGGGGGCTTCTCTTGGTATATTCGATAGCGCGAAGGCACCCCCCACACAGGCATCTACGTATATAAATATACAGACTAATATATATAGAAAGTATACAGAAAGGAGACACAGAGACAAAATGCGACACATATATATATATATATGTACAGAGACACCCCCCTTGTACATATGTGTGCGTTACGTATATGTGTGTATCATTGCGACGATATCCCATACATACATATATGTATAGAAAGACGGAGAGAGACAGAAAAAGAATGTATACATATATGGATATAGGCATGTATATGAATGCATATATATGTATATTTTATGTATATATGCATATATATGTATATACATGTGTCCATATAGAGAGAGAGGGACAGAAATATATATGTGTACGCATATGTAAATGTATGTGGAGATATATCATACATATATATATGTACGTAGAGAGAGGAAGACAGAAATATATACATATATACAGATAGGTAGATAGACAGAGGTATCAATATGCATACATATAAATATTTGTATGTATATACGTAGGTATACATGTATATTATATATGCATATACGTAGGTATGGGCATATTATGGGTATACACATATATAGACATACGTATACATACACATAGAGAGGGAGACAGACACAGACAGAAATATATATTTATATGCATATAGGTATATATATTTATATAGATATATATATGTATGTATATATGTATATACAGATATATTTACATATACGTAGATATGTAGAGAGAGAGAGTGAGACACACAAAGAGAGACACAAATATATATATATATATATGTTTGCAGATATATATTAGACGTATACACACATAGGCATATCTATATATATATATATATAGGTATGCACAGGTATGTGTATACATGTAGAAAGACACATACATATATATATACATGTTTGTACATGAATATATGGGCACACCACGTATACTCTCTGTCTGTATATATGCATATATATGTATATGTATGTGTATACACGTATATATCTACACACATATGTGTATATATGTATACATATGCGTCCTTGTGTCTATGGAGTGAACAACGTGTGGATACGTAGTAGATACATGTTTTTATTTGAATAGACGTCCTCGAGTAGACGTGGAGAATTCCGTAGAAGGGGGAGAATCGAAGAGAATGCAGAGAGGGGAAAACAAAAAAAAGGAGAGGGTAGCCCACACTCAACCGAGAAAACGCCAACGCAAACCAAAAATACATCGCATATATGTGCTTGCAGTCCTGCACGCATGTATACATATCTATATTCATACACACATATATACATATACATATATATATACGTATGTGTGTACATACAGTTATATATTTCTATGAGTCGACGTCCTGACGCATGTGAAGGGGATGATGGCCAGCACACGTCGTTGAAAGGAGATGAACGGGTAGTAGCAGAAATCGAAGTGCATGCAGATACACGCCTCTCTCTCTCCAGATATATATATATATAAACACAGACACATATACGTGTATAAATACGTGTATATATACGTGTATGTATGTATACATACACATATATATGGATTTGTGCGTGAGAAGGTCTAGCAATAGAGAGAAAAACGCCTGCAGGTATATGTGTGTACACTGGGAGTACGTAGATATATTCATTCACATCCTATATATATATATATACATGTATGCAGATCTTCCCCGTGAAGACCTGCATGCATATGTATGTGCACATATATATACATATAAGTATATTGAATATATTTATATATGTATATATATATGTATATGTACAGGTGGGCGGAAAGCCCTCCCACGAACGCCTGTATGTGTATGTACATACGTACATACATACATACAAACCCGTATACATATATGTGTATGGTTGTCTCTCTCTACACATATATGTGTATGTATATACATACATATATATATATATATATGTATATGTATATGTAATGTACATATACACATACTCGTAAAGGTGGAAGACAAGCACTCCCTTTCAATAGGGGCTCTTCATGTATACATCTGGAGACTGTTCCCATGCATGCCTATCCACATATATATATGTGATGTGCCCCCTGCCGATCAAGCGCGTGTATATTCTTCGAGACGTTATACTTCTATCACGTAAATAAAGATGATATATGCGCATGCGCGTATGCATGCGTCCTACGTGGGTCAAATCGACGTTTCGTAATTTCTCCATTTGCTTGCATGCATGCCTCCGAACACATGCGGGTGTCTTCTCTGCGTATTAACGCGCTTTTGCAAGGATTTTGACCCACACATATATTTCCGTCTGCAACTTAAATATGCCTGCATGCACACGCATGTCGAATATTCAAACTTCCCTCGCATGCGCGCATGCACTGAAATAGGACCCAACATATATACACATATATATATGTATGGGTGTGAACGTACATATATATGTGTATACGTATAAATTGATATATGTATGAGTCTGCATGTTGTCAATTTATTTCTCACGTGGTGAGAGAGGTCGGCGTCCATCAAAAATATGAATTTGCCCGTCGTGTGCTGCAATCCTTCCCGGTATGCCGACCCTGCAGCAACAAACAAGAACCACCTACACGTTTGAAAAACATTCTCTCGCCTGCGTCTCCTGCCGCTCTCCGGAGCTTCCCAGAGCTGCTCCCCTTTCCCACGCGACCTTCTCCTTCCTGCTGCTGCTGCTCCTGCTGCTGCTGCTCCTGCTGCTGCTGCTCCTGCTGTCCCTGCTCCTGCTTCCGCTGCCGCATCCGCTCCTCCCGCTGCTGCGTCCTGCTGCACCCGCTCCTCCTCCTCCTGCTGCTGCTCGCCTTGTTACGCGCGATTGCCTCTCGCCGACATCCTGCCTTCTGCTGGTGCTGCTACACCTGCTGCTGTGTACGCGTCGACATGCTGCTACGAGGCATTCCTTCGGCGGTGCTTGCCTTCGGCTGTCCCTGTCACTGCTGCCGCTGCTGCTGCTGCTGTCGCTGCTCCTGGTGCTGCTGCTGCTGCACGCGCATGCCCGCCGACCTCTCTCTTTGTTAACAGGTGCAGCAGGAAGCTCTTCTCTCTCTGCTGTTCTCTCCTGCCGCAACGCCGTCGTCGCCCTGCTCGCCTGTTGCTGCTGCCCGCGCTGCTCCACTTCCCACCTACCGATGAACTCATTTTCTACTTTGCACGCGTCTTCCGACCGTCCAGCAGCAAAACGAAAAAGTCAGTCCCGCTGAACTATTCGACAACTTTCTCTCTTCATTCAAATTCACACCAGAGAAATGTTAACTTCGTTCTTTCAACGTAGATAAACGCACTTGTTGTCCACATGTATACATATATACATACAACACACTTGGCCCACCAACGTGTATATATACGTATCTAGACAAGCCACCGTCGATATATAGATATATGTATACATAAAGAGAGAAACAGACTGGGTGTGGTCAACGTATATAGAGAGAGAGAGCTTGAGTATGGCCAACATATAAACATATATATATACATATATATATGGTATATAGGGAGAGAGGGACAGAGAGAGAGAGCCCATGTTTAGTCAGCACATGTAAATACATTTATATATATATATATGTATATAGGGAGAAAGAGAAAAATTAAAAGACGAGGTATGGCATACATATATATGCAGAGATGGAGAGAGAAAGAGAAAGAGGGAAAAAAAAGAGAAAGACAGATTTTGTGGGGTCCATATGTGTATACAGATATACCTATGGAGAGAGAGATACCGGGTGTGATCCATATACATATGTATATATACAAGTAGGGTCGACATACATAAGTATATATACATAGAGAGAGAGAGAAACCAGGTGCAGCAGAGGCTTACACACATCTAGACCAGCCACCGTCCACATATATATATATATATACATATATGCATATATATATATATATATACATAGAGACACACACAGATCGACAGACCAGGTATGGTCGACACGTATAAACGTCTATATATATATATATATGTATATATAGGGAGAGTAAGAGAGAGAGAGACGAGATATGATTGACATATATAAATATATTTATATATAAATATGTGTATAGGGCGAGAGAGAGAGAAGGTATGGTGGAGATGCAGTTGGAAGTGTACGACTACGTATGTTGGTGACGCAGAGGACCCCCGTCGAGAGGAGGAAAAGCAAATGGATGCGGCAACTTGTCTACTCATTCAGCGGGGTACGCGTGGACATGCAGTTCTCCATATAAATCTGCAGTGAGTGTCCAACGGAAGAAGTCAAATACTTCACATTTACACGACAAGGTGGTGGTCCCGTCGCAGGAGGACAGCAACAGCAGCAGGACGACAGCAGCAGGACAGCAGCAGCAGCAGTACACACGTCGGTAAAGTAGTCGCTCTTGATAGCTGTCCTCCCACGCCCATACAAATACCTCTCCACATATATACAGAGAAAGCGTGCTGTCGTGTATGGAGAAACAGGTGCGGCGGATTACATATGCGTTTCAGCGTGAGACTGAAGAGAAGCATTTGTACTTTGTGGGAGGGTCGTTCGACGGACAAGTTATCCCGTTCTTTAACATCGGCTGCCTTGCTGCTGCTGTTGTTGCTGCAGCAGACGCGGGCAGGGTTCTTCGACTTCTCAGTGTACGGATGGCGTGGAGTGTGTACGTACACCAGAAAACTGGTGGCGGGGTTGGCGCGTATAACAGGCAAACGGGGGGCTAGCGGCACAGAAGTTCTCTACGACATTGACACTTGCTGCGGGACGACCGCCGCGAGTGTGCCTGAGCCTGATGAAGACGGGTGTGTACACTCCTTTAATTTAAACCCCAAACAGAGAGAGACACGCGCACATACACACAGACACACGCATATCCCACGTCCGCGGTTTTGTGGGCTGCCAGCGTGCATGCGCGCGGCTGTGTAGCGAAGGTGTGCGAACTAGTGCTGCGTCACGGAAATCTCCGGGTTGTCCAGAAGGAGAGACGGGAAGAGACAGAGAGGCCAGCAGCAGCAAGAGACACACAGAGAGAGAGAGGGAGACAAGAAAAGAGAAGGAAAGCACCCATAAGATGGTGTGGGGCCACCGAGAAGAAGAAAAAGACGGAAGCCAACAAAAGGTGCAAAAGGAGGAGAACGACTTCCGAACCGAGGGAAGGACGCAGACGCGGTCAAGGAGACGCACGCTGGCAGAGGGAGACGGGGAGACACGCACACACAGAGAGACGGGGAGACACAGAGAGAAGTGTGTGCAAAGGCAGCAGGCCAATTCAGGCGCGCAGCCAGAGACACACGGAGACACATGCAGCAGAAGAGAAAGGAACAGCAGAAGAAAAGAAGTGAAGAGACGGAGTTCCTGCTATGCATACACACAGACGAAGAAGAGGACCCCGTAGTCCGATCCCCCCCCCCTCTCAGAGAAGACAACTTCTGCAGGGGCGCTTCTGCAGAGAAATACGGAGACATACTCGAATCATCTGGACGTGGGTCTACTACTTGTGTGTCTCTTGCAAAAATTCGCAGAAATAAACGACGCGCTCACGTACGAGACGGCGGGGCTGACGAGACACAGAGACAGAGACACGCCCGCGCGGGCGCACCTCCGCTCGACCGCGGGAAACTCCGCGAGAGTCGCCGTCGATTTTCCGTCGCGCATGCAAAGAAATTCGTGGGGCAGCTGGTCAGCAACGGCGGCCAGTTCTTACGAGGAGATGGACACTCCAAACGGATGCAGAAGGACACAGGGACTGTTCACGTATACTCGTGGATGTACGTGTCTACTACGTCTCTCCTTACATATATATATATATATGTGTGTCTATATATACATACAGAGAGAGAGGCATTCGCACATACACAGGGACTGCACGCATATATACACGTGGATGTACGTGTCTATGTCTCTCCATACATATATATACGCATGTCTACATATACACTAGAGAGAGCATATGAATACAAAGACGCTCTTGCACAGAAACTGACCGCATAGATACGTGTGTGCCTGCGTCTATGTCTCTCCAGAGACATATATATATGTATGTCTAGATATACACATATACATGTATGTATGTAGATAGAGAGAGACACAGAAGTATATGAATACGCAGACACACACATGCATATATATATGTGTCTGTGTCTATATCTGTCCACACACTTATATATGTAGAGAGCGATAGAGGGACAGAGAAGTATATGAATACATAGACCCTTTCGCATCACACCAACGTCTGCACGATAGAAAGAGACAAAAAAACGTTGCGCAGCAGTGCCTGGTGGTAGCACCTGCAAATATCTGCAAAACGAAATGTCTGCAACTCATTTCTTCTATACGCTTCTTCTTCTCTAGTGTGGTTCTATACATGCATATATATATATAGATAGATAGATATGTATATAGACATCTATAGAGAAGCCGTTGTCATATGTTTGTAGAGAAGGAGGAGAGGCACGTGGACAGGGTTCTGAGTATAAAACACTGGCGCGCGCAACTGCTGACGCACGCAGTCATTTCGAAATGCATGCGTGTACCCTTGTAAATGAGAAGAATTTACAAATATGCAAATACTTCCTCCTTTTTACTGATAAGTGTTGTTCTTCGCCGGGGTGTTCTTCTCTCTGACTTGTCTGGCGCGCGTTCACGTACGCCGGGAGACGCAGAAGGAGACTAACAGACAGAGAGACACAGCGAGAGAGAGAAAGGAAGGGAGGAGAGTCCCATGTCTGCCCATTAAAAGAGAGGTAGGGAGACCTTTCACACATGCAGGTCAGGATACTCCTTTGCAGATACACGTGCAGCCGGAGAAGCGTGCAACTGCAGCTGCTGGACAGTCGCCACGTCCACACCGCGTGTTGACGAAGAACACGGCGCGCCTACCGAGGCCAAGCTTTCCTGGGCGTTGCAGCAGCAGCTGCAGCAGCAAAGAGAGAGCAGCAGCAGCAGAGAGAACGCACCAGCAGTAGGAGAGAAAACGCAGCAGCAGTAGCAGAGAAAACGCAGCAGCAACAGCAGAGAAACGCAGCAGCAGCAGCAGCAGCAGAGAGAACGCAGCAGCAGTAGCAGCAGCAAAGAGAACGCAGCAGCAGCAGCAAAGAGAACGCAGCAGCAGTAGCAGAGAGAACGCAGCAGCAGTAGCAGCAGCAG
>KL647310.1:2224834-2240398 GCA_000727475.1 Sarcocystis neurona | reverse complement strand
CAGCAGCAGCAGCAGCAGAGCCAAAGCAGCAGCAGCAGGAGCACAGCAGCAGCAGCAGGAGCCACAGCAGCAGCAGCAGGAGCCACAGCAGCAGCAGCAGGAGCCGCAGCAGCGGCAGCAGCGGACGAGGTGGAAGCGGAATGAGGAGGAGCAGAACCGCACGAAGAGTAGTAGCAGCGAAAGGACGCACCGCTGCTGAAAGCAGCTAAGGCAGCAGCAGCTTGGCTGCAGCAGGATCGACGGCGACTGCAGGCAGGGGCTGCCACGGGGCTTGTTGGGCGTGGGAGCATCTGTGCAAGCTGTTTATTTGCGAGAGCTGGTGCATGCACCAGCAGCAACATGCAGCGTCAGCAGCGGAGCACCGCATGAGGCAATAAGAGCGAGCGGCAGCACGGCAGCGGCAACTGCAGCAGGGAGACTCTGGAATTAACAACTCCTTCCGCAGCACCGCAGCCACAGGGCACCGCATGCGAAAAGACGAACCTGCGCGGACAGCGAGGTGCAGCTGCCATACACACGGAGACCGGCAGCTGCAGCAGCAGCAGCACAACGGTGCAGGGGCACCCCGTGCGACGGCTCGTACAACTGCAGCAGCGGCAAGCAGCGGCAGCAGTAAGGAGCAGCAGTAAGCAGCAGCAGCAGCAAGAAGGCGCAACAGCACAGCAGCAGGTCTTCCAGAGCAGCGGGTCCTCCCAGAGCAGCAGGTCTTAGAGCCGCAGGCCTTGCCAGATCAGCAGAGTCTCCTACAGCAGCAGGTTCTTCCATAGCAGCAGGTTTCCCTACAGCAGCAGCTAGTCCCACAGAAGCTGACCGTCCCACAGGTGCAGCAGCAGGAATCTAAACACCTGCAAGTGCCCCTTGGGGCAGCAGCAGCAACAGTCGATCCAACGGCAGTACGTGTTGCCCCGGCCCGAGACAGGGAAAGCGGCTGTACGAGCTGGGAGAAGAAGTGCAGCACCAGCCGCAGCAACCTCCGCAGCAGCTGAGCGGGAGACGTTGTCGGGTCAGCGCGACCGTGTGCTGCGCCAACAGCACCGGCAGCAGCAGAAGAGCTGCAGTGAGCAACAGCGGCAACAGCAGCCGCGCACGGGCGGAACATGTTTGCTGCGGCACTTGCGGCAACAGCGGCAGTACTGCAAGCATTCAGCAACAGCAGCAAAGCAGCAGAGAGCCGGAGGGTCGTGTTCCGGTGACCCCTGCTAGCAGTACGAACACTGGCACCAGGCGCTGCTGTAGCAGCAATAGCAGCAAGAACAGCGGCGGCATGTGGACGAGCAGCAGCACCCGCAGCACACGTGTACGTGTCCACAGCCGCAACAGCAGCAGCATGCGTCTTCGCAACAGCGGCCGCGGAGGCGGGATGCCTGGCTCGTTTCCAAGGAGCAGTCCTGGCGGCAGAAGCAGCAGTGGCAAGCGTTTCTGGCTAACCTGTAGTAGTTTCAGTTGTTGTAAGAGGGAATGCAGTTGTTCTAGCAGCGTCATCAGCAGCGGCGCGCAGCGCGGCTTTTCTGTGCGGTGCCTGTTTAGCAGCAGTAGCCCTCTGCAGTGCATACTGGGAAGCAAGAGCAGCAGCAAAAGCTTCTCCTTCCTTGGCTCCTGCGTGGGCAATAGCAGCAGCAACGTGTTTTCCTCTTCGCGCTGCGACAGCAACAGGACCAGCAGCCTCCTCCCCTGTTCCCAGGACAGCAACAGCAGCATCGCGGACGGGAGGAGGGGCTCCTGCACGAGCAGCATGCACTGGTGGAGGAATTGCAACAGCAGCCTGCGGTGGTGTGGACGCAGCAGCTGCAGCAACTTGTTGACCCACCTTCGCAGCTGGAGACAGGCGTACAGCAGCAGCAGGAACCGGAGCGGCACCAGCTGGCTGCAGAAGAACGCTGAAGGCGACGGAGTAGCATTTGCTTCTCTTCAGCTTGGCAGAGCAGCAGTCGACGGCAGAGAAAGAGAAAACAGAAGCAGCAACCCCCGCAGGAATTTAAAGACTCTCGGAGAGAGAGAGCAGCTTGAACTGGCGCTGCTGGCGGAGGAGAACGACGCTGCCGCTGCCGACGGCTTCGAGGAAATACGTTCGCTTGCGCTGCATGCGGGCACCAGTGACCTGCTGCTGCTTGACGAGCCGCTCCTCCTCCCCGAAGAAGAGGAAGAAGCTGTAGCAGCAGGAGCAGGAGCGCAGGTATGCAGCACCGCGGGAGCAGCAGCAAACGCAGGAGAACTCACCCCAGGCCCTGCCGCGGGAGAAGGAGAACGAGTAGCAGAGCCGGCAGCCGTCTTCCAGCCTCTCACTGCATCCCCCACGGCAGCCGCCACCGCCGCAGCAGCAGCAGCTACCTCTCCCCCGGCAACAGATTCGAGAGCAACAGCAAAAGCAGCTTCAAGAGCGGCAGCAGCACCAGCACCACTGACGGCAGAACTGCGCTGGAGAGAAACTGAGAAGTTGCTGTCGACCGCCGCGCTGTCTCCAAGGAGAAAACAGGCTGCAGCAGTGGACTTGTCTGGCGACCCTGGGGTGAACACAGCAGAGAAAGAAGAGCAAGAAGAAAGGCAGTCGAAACTACCAACAGCAGGAGCATTCTCTCGTGTGCCCGACACACCTCAGTCGCACCTGCAGGCCGATTACACCGTGAACAACAGGCCGCTTGCTGCTGCTACTGCTCCTGCAGCAGCCGCACGACATGCCGCTGCTGCTGCTGCCTTGCATGGGAACCGGACGAGGAGAAGCGCAACACACCCACCGCCTCCTCCCCGCTTGTTGATCCTTGAGCGCGTTCGCCGGCTTGTCGCTGCACTGCTGCAGCAGCCGCTGGGAGAGAACTCGCAACAGGGACACCGGCAGCAACAGCTGCTTCCCCTGCAGCAGAGGTCTCGCCAGCAGCTGCAGCAGGAGGCGCGGCAGCAGGAGCAGCAGGTGGCTGCGGAGCCGCTGGACGCGCAGGAGGAGGAAGAAAAACGGCGGCTTAGAGAGGGAGAGGCGTGGGCGCGCGAGTGGGTCGAAGCAAACGATTTTGTGTGTCAGTTTGCGACGCGCATGCAGGGCAAGGAAATTCTTATGTTGCTAGCGCTGTATACTCGCGTTCATGCGGAGCTTCACAGCAGCAACAGAGGGGAGCCCGCAGACAGCGACAAATTCAGTAGCGCGAACATCGAAGACACAAGCCGCAGCAGCAGCGACAGCTATGGCAGCACCGGCTGGAAATGCGTCAACAGCAGCAGCGGCCTTTGCAGCAGCAGCGGCAGCAGCGACGGGTGGAGCAACAGCAGCAGCAGCGCGGAAGGGTCAGAGAAGCGTTCTTTGGCCCGGGACCGACGAAACAGCAGCTGCAGCAGCAACGCGGTGGCTTGGTTCCACAACGGCGTGCCGAGTGTCGTGGGAGCTGCAATGAAGCGAGCGTTGTATGCGGTCACGCAGGCGCTACTGTCGAAGGCACCGATGGAGAGCAGCAGCAGCGGCGACGGAAGCAGCAACCGGGTGAGTGTGATGGGCTTCACGCGTCTGGAGGAACTTTCGGCAACGCAGGTGGTCATGCTGCTGCGTCACCTGGTGCTGCTCGAGTTCCACAGTCAACTGCTGCTGCTACATGCGTTCCACCTGCTGCCGCGGCGCCTTATTCTCCTGGCACAGGAGGCAGAGGCCGAAGCAGCAGCTGCAGAGCAGCGGCAGCAGTGGCAGGGCCAGCCGCACGAGCAGGAGCGGACGGGCAGCATCAGTGGGAGTGTAGCAGCAGCAGCTACAGCAGCACGAGACAGCCGGCAGGTGACCGGTGGGTCGCGCAGGGGAGACTCTGCCTCATCGCGCGCTGCGACAACAGCAGCAGGAAGCAGAACGTCTCTTCCTCTTCTCCAGCGTCTGGCTCCGCATTTCCCGTGGCAGCGGCCTGTGCGTTTTGAACCCGAACACGTTGCTGCCGCTGCTGCACAATACCGTCCCACCCCGGACAGCAGCAGCAGCAGCAAACAGAGCAGCAGCAGCAGCGGCTTCGGCGGTGTTGTTGAAGAGAGAAGCCGCAGCACGAGCGACAGCGGCAGCAACGTGATCAGCGACCGCAGCAGGAGGAGCAGCAACAGCAGCCTGAAAGTGTCGTGCGGCAGCGTCGAGGAAGGGAAGCGACGCATCGGAAGGAGAGAACCAGACAGAAGACAGCGAGAGGCGCTGCATGTGCTGGCCCTGACATTTCTTTGCGGCAGCGTAGCAGAGCTGTCGCGGTCGTGTGCCTCTCTGGCCTACGCAAATAATGAAAATACGCAAGTGCTAGTAGACATCGTTGAGGAACTAGCAGTCCTCCACATGCAGGAGACTTCGCCGGTGCAGCTAACTGTCTTGGTAAGTCAATCGAAGAAAGATAGAGAAAACATACATGCATGCCACATATATACATTTATTGTACATGTGCAAATATAGATTGAGAAGGACGGATGATACGGAGACTTCCTCGAGAAGACATACGTTGGACACCTGGTGGATCACCTGTCTGTTTTCTTCATTCTTCATTTTCCCGAGTTGTTCATGTTTATTTGTATTTCTGTGGGCAATTCCCTCCAACTGCAGTAGTGTTCACCGAGGTATAGAAACATATCTATCTATCTACCAATCTATATATATATATATGTCTGTCTGTCCAGTTACCGATCAGTCGTTCTCTCTCTTTATATATATACATATATAAATAGATGTATACATATGCGTCTGTGTATTTATAGATTTACTAGAATACCAACACACACACACACATGTATATATTAACATATACGTGTAATATATGATATATACATATATTTATCTATACGTATAATATATATATATATACGTATAATATATATATGTGCATACATATATATTTGGTGGGTGATCGATTTTTCGCTGTTTTCGAAGCTTCTCTCTGTTGTGATCGATAGCGCAAGGATGTCCGTTGATGTTTACGTTTTCTTGTAGAGGACCACCTTCTCGTCGGTGTGTAGTCAGTGATATGTCATCGTTTCGATACCGTTTCTTCAACGTGAAAATATTTGCATGCGGGTGGGTCTCCTTCTTCCACTGCACTACGGCTCCCTCTTGTGCGCCTGCATCTCTCTCTGCTTCTTTTCTTCTTCTTGTTCTTCCCTTTCTTTGTGCCACCATTTTTTCTATTTGTTCTCGTCTGCTCCATCTTCTTCTTCCTCTTTTTCTTCTTCCACTTCTTTGCTAGCCGTTTTGCTTTCTCTGTTTTCACGTTTGTTCTCTGCATTCCACTTCTTTGGCGTCGTCTGCCCCCTCCTTGTTGCCCCAGCTTTTCGTTCTTCCGCATTTCTCTTCTTTGTTTTGCTGCTGCTGGTGCTGCTCCTGCTGCTGCAGGCGACGTCCGTCTGCGGACTGAAGACCCCAGGAGTGCGGTTCTTTCTTGCAGTGGCGCGTCGTCTGCAGGAGCTGCTGAACTTTTTCTCCTTCTCTCAACTCACGCTGCTGACAAATGCCCTGGCAAACATGCACTGCGCGCATGCGTCAGTTGTTCGAGCAGCCGAAGAAGCTGCCGCGGCTGCGGCTCGGCAGCTGCTGCCTGCACGACCCTCTGACGTTGTTTCTCCGGCAGCGGCAGGAGCAGCAAGAGCGAGAGACGCACCCGCAGCAGCCGGGGCGCGCGGAAGAGAAGGAGGAGAAGCAGGAGCTGCAGGAAGAACAGGAGCAGCAGGAGCAGAGACAGCGAGAGGAGCACACGCGACAGCAGCAGCAGCAGCGGCAGGGGGGGGACTTGCAGCGGCAGTAACAGCAGCAGCAGGAGCAGACTGCGTCGTCGGTGAGGCAGGAGAGGGACGATTCGGCGCTTACGTCTGGGAATTGCCGTCTTTTTCCTCGGGCTCTGCGTCTCTCGCTGCTGCTGCGACGGAAGCGGAAGTGCTGCAGGAAGTCCAGCCGCAGCAGCTGCGGCAGCTGTGGTATGACATTGCCACTCGGGTCAGTAGCGCTCTGCCTCTCGCTGCGTGGCGGGAGCATGAGCTGCTGGAGACAGAAGGTTCCTGGCTGCTGCAGCCGAACAACGTCGGAGTCGAAGAATCTATTCTGGTGCTGCCGCAAGCCGCTGACGCTGCTTCTCGAGGCAAAAACGAAGCTCTCTCACAAGCTGCGGACGTGCTGCGAAACAATGTCAGCAGCAGCAGCGACAGCAGGGACAGCAGCAGCGACAGCAGGAGCGACAGCAGCGGCGTGGTGACGGGCAGGTCAGCGCGTGCCGGTATTGCCTGGAACGACGCATATAGAGGAGCACTGGTCCCTCTGAACTGCATTGATTTAATTAAAAGTGCAGAAATTAGTTTCCTGCTCTCCACCGACAAAAGTGTCTCTGCCTACTTCGATCCTTTCGTCCGCGGCGGTACCTGGAAGCGCATCCGCATGCAGACGAATCTTACTCCCCCTCTCGCGGCGCCTGCTGTTTGTGCAGCGCCTGCTGCTGGTGAGGCGTCTGCTGATGAGGCAGCGGGTGCTGCTGACGAGGCGTTTGCTGCTGGTGCTGATGCGGCGGTCGCGGCTGCTGCTGCTTCTGGTGCAGCAGCACCTGCTGCTGGTCGTCGTGGTTCCGCGGGTGGTGGCAGTGTTGCTGCTGCAGCCGAGTGTGAAGAAGAAGAGGAACCCGACAGAGGGGAAGACAGAAAAGATGAAAACGGCCGACGAAGGAAAAGGGAAGAGAGAAACGCAGCAGGAGGAGATCCTGGAATTAACGCTTTTTCGTCCTACGCGTCCATGGGAGCACCACCACCAGCGGCTCCTTCGTTCGTCTACCCTCGTGCGGTTCTGCGGTCCTCTGCCTCCAGTGCTGCTTCTTCCTCTGTTAGCCCCGTCGCGTCCTCTTCTTCCTTGTCGCCTTCTTCTTCGTCTTCTTCCTCGTCTTCTTCTCCGTCTTCTTCTCCTTCTCGCAGTCTCCTTCGGCCTCCGCCGTCTTCGTCTTCTTCCTCGTCGTCTTCCCAGGACTTTCCTTCCGCTACTCGTTCCTCTTCTTCAGAAGCAGAAACGCGCCTCGGTCCTCCGCCTGCTGCTGGTGCGTACCTGGTGAATGGGATCAGGCGCTTTGAGCCGCTGAGAAACGAGGAAATCAAACATCTTATAAATTTGTTGAATTCTTTTGCCCGAGTTGTTTCTGCTGGCCTCTTGCCTCTGGACGACCGCAGCTGCAACGACTTCGTCCCCAAACCATCCGCTTCCTCTTCTTGTTCTTCTTCTCTGCTGCCCCTCTCTCCTACGCCCTTATCTTCCTCTTCTTTAACTTCCTCCTCTTCCTCTCTTCCTCCGTCGTCTTTCTCTGTTGGCTGTTTGCCGGATCTTTCTCTGCCTTCTGCCGTCGCCTCACGGCCGGCGGTGTCTTCAACGGGCAGTAGTGTAGGCATTTTGAAGAAGAAACACGACGTGATCGACTGGTGTGAAGTGAGGAAAGTTTGCGCAGCGATGGTCAACTTGGGGACCGACTCCGCTGCAGTTCACGTCGAGAATCCTGTTTTTCTTCTTTTCTCCCGGGCTGTCAAAACGCTGGTCGAGCGGCAGGAGCACATCGGCCCGCAGGGACTGTCCAGCTTCATCAACGCGTACAGCAAAGTTCGCTTGAAGGGGTAAGGAGCACCTCCTCGCAAAGGAAGTACAGGGTGCTGCTGCTGCAGCGAAACCACGAACCAGGGAGGAGACAGCAGAAGAGCAGCAGCAGGAGGAGGAGGGGGGGGACACCAGGAAGAGCAGCGTGTGGCAGTACGGATAGCAGCAGCACGAGGGCAGCAACGGGAGAGCGCAGCAACAACAGCAGAACAGCAGCAGCAGAAGGAGGACGAGCACCGGTAGGAGCAACAGCGTGCAGTAGAGATAGCAACAGGAGGACAGGACCGGGAGGGCGCAGCAGCAGCAGCAGGAGAAGGAGCAGAAGGAACACCGGTAGGAGCAACAGCGTGCAGTAGAGATAGCAACAGGAGGACAGGAACGGGAGAGTACAGCAGCAGCAGAGGAGCAGCAGCAGGGCGATAGGCGGGCAACAGCACAGCAGGAGGAGAAGAGGAGCAACAGAGAAGCAGCCTCAGGAAAGCCTCATCTCCGACAGTAAAGTTTCATCTGCGTATCTGCCCTGATGCATGCCTGCTGCACCTGTGCGCCTGTTCCGCTCTAGAGAGGTAGAACGCGAAACTACAGCACTCCACTGCTGCACCAGATGCGGGGTCTTCCTCTTCTGCTGCTGGTGCTTTTTCTTTTGAACCTGCAGCAGTCGGTTCTCCTCTTTCTGCTGCTGCTGCTGCTTCCCTTCAGCTTGCAGCAGGTGCTGCTTCTCTTTCCGTTGCTGCTGCTTTTCTTCGGTCTGCTGCTGCAACGCTTCTTCGGTCCGCTGCTGCTGCTGCTTTTCTGCGGTCTGCCGCAGCCGTTTTACTTCGGCCTGCTGCTGCTGCTGCTTTTCTTCGACTTTCCGTCGTTGTTTGCTTCTGCATCTGCTACGTCTCTTCTTTCCGCTGGTGCGTCTTTCTTCTTTCCTGTCTCGCTGTTTCCTTCCGTGCTGCTGCTCGAGAGCGTGGCCGGGGGGGCTGCTGTGTGCGCGTGCATGGGCTCACAAAGCCGACGAGAAGGAGAACTGTTTGCGCCCCCTGCAAGCGTGTGTACATGCGAATACATATGTACACATATATATGCATATATGAATGTATATGTGTGTATGTGTACCACCACCTCGTGCTGCTGTTAGCTCCTTTCATTCCTGTCTCTGTTCTGCCACACATTCCGTCCTTCGATGGGGAAGCAGCGTGCGGGTCTGTTGCTGCCGGGTAATAACTCCAATAGCAGCTCCTTACGAGCCTCTGTGTGTACGTAGCATATATTCCTTCCTCATTTAAATACCGAGAAAAAAGCGTCCTCCTGTCAGACGGCGACTGCTCCACAAGTCCACACACCGACACATAGCTACCTCCGTATATAGATGTATGTATATTTACACCTATAGATGTATGAGTATAGTAGTGTACATACGTATATATACATATTAATATACACATACATTCGTGTGTATATGTAAAGACCGCTACGAACGTTTGGACTCTATAGGGCCGGTACGACACTTGCGCGAAGAAGTGCACTTTTGTTTCTCGCCGTGTCTGTCACTTCTGGAAGTCGGTTTTCCTCTTGTGTGTGTTTGTGAGAAGACAGCAGCCGTGCGTGGCCGCACGCACATGCAGCGGCGTGCGTACGTGCTGCACGCAGGCTGCGCTCGCGTGGCTAGCTGCGGGCGTGACGCGCCCTCTGCCGCTGCGGTGCGGCCCGCATGCAGCTCGGAAGCTCCGCGTGGAAGTAGAAACGACATTTTCGGGTGCGGCGCAAGTGAGCTGCAAAGAGAGTGCACGCGCTCGGAAGAAGACCCTGCTGCTCCGGGCGATCTTGCTGCAAGTGACACAGGGCTGCAGGGGATGGCTCCTGCGCCTCTGTATGTGTGTGTGTTTGTGTGTGTCTGTCTGCATGCGCTCGCAGGCACGGTCGCTTTTTTCTTGAACTCAAGCCGCGGTTCTTCGCTCTGTTGCCGGAGCTGCAGCTGCACCAAATCAGCATGGCTCTCAACGCATTTGCTTGTACGCTGCAGTCTTTCTGTATCACACATCGACGCATGGCCGTCGTCGACTGTGAAGAGACACACGTACACACACGCGCAGATACATCTCCATCTCCGCGTTGCTGCTGTCGCTTCTCTGTCTCTCTCTCTGTGTGTGTCTCCGTCTCCCTGTTTCCCCGCACGTGTCTCCCTGCGTGTGTCTCTCCGTCTCCGTCTCTCTGTGTGCGTGTCTCTCTGTGCCCGCGCCTGTATGTGTCTGTCTGTCTGCGTGTGTGTGTTTTCGTCTGTATCTCTACGTGTACACTATACGCAAATTTCTGGATATGTACACATATACCTGTATACGTCAGGAGGGATGCACATACGTACGTACGCATATATATATATATATATATATGTTTGTATGTATGTCTACGTATACATATATATATATATATATGTATATATATGAGTTCGTATGTATGTATGCATGTATGTGTGTATGTATGTATGTATGTATGCATATATATATATGTGTTTGTACGTATGTATGCATATATATATATATATGTGTATGTGGCTGTTCTGACCGGTTGAATGCCGCTATGTCTATAACTCGTTCCTCGCTAGGTAGGCCGGTGCGGCTGGGACGTGCAACAACTGCTTGCAGCGTGTAGGTGTAGCACATGTAGACAAGAGAATTCTATTAGCAGCGTATGTGCATATACATATATATATATATATGTATATCAGAAAAGACAAGCATATTACCTGCGTGACCAGGTTCACCAATATATATATATATATATATACACGTACATATATGTATACATATATATATATAGTGGAGATCTCTGCTGTCGTCCGAGCTCTCTCGCTCGCTCTCTTTCTGTACATATACATATATATATATATATGTATGTGTATGGGAGGAGCCTTAACAGCAGCAGATGCGCGCAGAGTTGCTGAAGGGGCCTCGGTCGACAATATTTCTTTCTCTTTCGTTTTTCGCCTCTGCGTCAACTTCAGCACTTCCCCCGATGTTTCTGCCTTCGTTCGGGACGGCGGGTTTTTTTACCGCCTATCTGCACCTGAATTTCTTCCCCTCTGAGAAAAAGAACACATGTATTTTGATGTATATACTTGCGTGTATGTATGCATGTATGTGTGTAGGTCGCTGTCTACGTGTGATTGTCTCTCTGTGTGTATGAACACGTGCACTATACCTACGTATAGGAAGGCTGTCCCTGTAAATCTGCGTGTGTCAGCTCTCTATCCACCTGTCTTTCTACCTACCTACCTATCGGCCTACCTATCTATATCCATCTTCCTATCTATCTGTCTCCCTGTGTCTCTCTGTCTCTCTATTTCTCTCTCTCCGTTTATCTCCCTGCCATTCTGTTTGCCTACCTCTCTGTCTATTTGCCTATCCGTCTACCTGCGTGTCTGCCTACCTGTCCCTCTACTTATCTGGCAACTATCAATCAACCGTCTACCTGCCTGTGGCTCTCTGCGTATTTATCTCTCTCCATCGAATTTATCTCTCTGTCTCCCTGCCTCCCGTCTGTCTGCCCGTATACCTACCTGTATCTACGTCCTGTCTCTCTACCTCGGACTGCCTACCTGTCTATACCTATCTATCCACCTTTCTCTCTGTGTGTCCCCCTGTCTTCTGGTTTGCCTGTATACGTATCTGTTTCTCTCCCTCTCTGTCTATCTTTCAGCCCTTCTATCTAACAATCTCCTATATATAAATATATGTATCTGTCTCCCTCTCCCCCTCAGTATGTGTGTGCATGACACACATATGCACCCACACATATACACATATGTCTCTATGTATTTGTGTGGTGCGTATGCGTGTTGTGCGGTACACATGCAGATTTTAGATTCCAGGATGAAGAACTCTGCACGGCGCTGGTGAACGAGTTTCTTCATCGCCGTCACCAAGGTGCCACAGGTACGCTCTTCTATTCTTCCCTTGTCTCTCATCTTTCTCCTCTTCCTCTTGCTGTTCCCGCGCTCCGCTACTCCGTGTGTCCCGCTGGCCAGCGAGGAGGACGGTCTCTGCCACGTCCCTACTCTCTCTGACGGGGGGTCTCGCCACGTCTCCCTGCCCGTCTGTGTGGCTCTGCTGTGTCTCCGTGAGTATTTCTGTGCGTTTTTCTCTTCTTCTTTCTCTCTTTCTCTCTTAATCTTTGTCGTGGTCTACCTCCCTCTCCAGATGTGAGAAGGAGACAGCAGCAGTAGTGGGCCACAGACGTTTATCTGCAGGAATATGTGGTCCGAAGGGATACAGCAAATACAACGTTTGACGAAGATTTTGTATGGTCTCTGGAAGGGAAACTCTCTTTCTGTCTTTCTCGCTCCTTCTCTGTCTTCCTGTCTGTGTGCCTTTCTTCTTCTCTCTCTGTCTTTCCCGCCCCTCCTCTGTCTTTTCTCGTCCCCTCTGTGTTTGTTGCTGTCTCTCTCTGGCTGTCACCCGCCGTCTCTCTGTCTGTCTCCCGCTGTCTGTCTGTCCGTGTCTCCGTCTCCCTCTTGGTGTCTCCCTGTGTCTCCCTCTCCGTCTCCCTCTCTGCCTTTCGCCCCTCGTCTCTCTCTCTGTGGCTTTCCCTTCTTCTCTAGCTCTCCATGTATATATGTAAACTGTGTATAGGTGGGTGTGTATGGGTGCACACGTGTGTGAGCGTAGGTGTGTGTGTGTGTGTGTAGAGAGATGGGCTTGCACGCGCAGGTTTCTTCTCCAGCTGCAGGCAGCACCGACGGCGCATTTCCGTTGTCGCGTGTCCTTCCCTCTTTGGCTCGCAATACACGCGTGGACACCTGCTCAAATTGAAGAGGAAGAAGCAGTATTTATATCTGTATGTATTTGTCGTGTAGACGTAAATATTAACCCACATGTATGTATGTATGTATGTATGGAGAAGAAGTGGGGTGAGGAAGCATATGTGTCAGCCGGATATTCGCAGGGAAGGCGCTCCTCTTCAGTGACCTGATATGCGTGAACTCTGGGATGCACAGAGACAGCTGTTCTTCATGCCGGGCACATCTGTATACACATATATATGTATATACTTACAGACTTCTTACGTATACGTATGTGTATATATATATGTATCTGCGCTTATAGACGCCGTGTATATTCGTATATACATACGTATATACGTATACATCTGTACACACGTACATACTTACAGACGTCATGCATATCTGTGTATATACGAATACTTGCATATATACGTGTGTATACTTAGAGGCGTCCTGTATCTCTGTATATATGTATATTTGTCTATATATGTGTATACTCATAGACGTGACGTTTCGAACCGTAAGGACTGCTGCACCGGGGCTGCTGGTGCTGCTGCGGTGGCTGCTGCCGGTTCTGCTGCAGCTATCGCCGTGTCTAGTGCAGTCCACGCGCTGGGAGCCCTGGGCATGCGAAGCGACGCTATCATTCGGTAGGCATCTCTCGGCCTCTCCTACGACGCAGTCCCTACGCAACTTTCTTCTTCCTTTCCTCTTTTTTTTTACATAAAAAGTACTTGTCTGCTGCACGTGTCACTCTCTATTGGTGTCCACTTGGCTGTCCCCCCCGGAACGCAGTACCTACGTGACTTTCCTCTTCGCTTTTTCCCTTCCTTATTGAAGAAGTACTTGTCTTCTGTATTTAACGATATATCTGTCCACCTTCTTCTCTTCCTCTTAAGGCCGTACCTACGTGACGCTCTTCCTTGCTTTTCTATATGAAGAGTACCTGTCTTCTGAATATGACTCTGTATCTATCCCCGCCTGTTTCTCTCTGTGTACAGAAGTTTACACGCTTACAAATGCAGACTTTTCTTCGAATGAACGTCGACCCTTCCATGAGCTACACCACCCCTCGTGTTGGCATATTTGTTGTACACATCTGCCTGTCTGTCTGTCTTTCTCTATAAATACTATATACATATACGTACACACATACAAATCAGAAATCAGTGGCAATATATATATATATATGTATACGTACCTATCTGTCTTCCTCTCGGAATACTCCATATATACGTATACATGTATATGTATGAAGCAGGAATTAGTGCTCATATACGTATATATATATATATATACATATATAGCTGCCCGTCTGTCTGTCTTGCTCGCTACATACTATATATATATTAGAAATCAGTATCCATATATATACGTGTATATGACTTTTCCCAACGTGTGCGTACATCGAGGTTTATGTGTGTGTCTATGGTAAGCGACAGACTGCATGCGTATAATATGTGTACGTGCATGTGTGGGTTCACTTGGACAAAAGGACGACGTGCCTTTCTCTGGCTGAAAGTGGATAATAATTTCTCAATTTCGCTACAAGAGAAGACGCCGACGTCTGCATGCAGGGACTTCCCAGTCCACAAAATTGCATGCACGAGAAAACTATGCAACACACATAGATATACGTACACACACGCATCCCTGTGCGTAGCCGTGAAGTTGTCCACACGTCGCTCTCTGCCCGTACGCATATACACATCCATCCATCCATACATACATACGTATACATTTCTAGACAATTCAGCATACACTTTTGCTCATATATATATATATATATGTCTTTGCCTCGATATATACATTTCTCTCTAAATGTGCGTCTATACATATACGTGTATATACATTATATTGTTGTATATGTATACATATATGTGGTTGCCTCAATTCGTCTATTCCTCTGTATATGTGCTTTTCTGTATACGTGTTAATCTGTTGTACATATATATATATATCTGTGTATGCCTCGATTTATGTAGTCCTCTCTGTGTATGCCTTTACATACATATGTATGTACTACATTTACTGGTTGAATATACGTGTATATCTATATATATGTGCACATGCAGCAACGTGTAGAGGAAGTGAGAATCTTTCTATGTGTGGAGATTTATATGTTGCGTGTGAATACGTAGACGTTTGTGTCTCTCCGTACGTTCAACGCAGTAATGCCTTCCATTCCCTCTCTGTGGACGTGTGCCATTAGACGTGTATATGTGTATGGGAGTTTTGCTGTTCATTTTGTCTCCACACAAGTACATCTGGACCTCAGGCTTCATCGTTTGAGCTTGCATGCAATTACATGTATATAGTATATATATACGTCTATATATGTACATACATACATATAGATTCACTTCTGCATTTGATCCGTTCCTGTGGAAATCGGGCCTCATGCTTTTGTCTTGCATGCACATACACACACATATATGTACATGTGTACATATGTAAGTACGAAGGTATACATATATATATATATAATGTACGTATTTGGCTTCGTGCGTGTGAATATGTATTCGGCTTTTCTACCCATCACGCACACATATATACCATATATAAATATACACAGATAGGCATATATGAGTATGTATATGAAGGCACATACAAATATATCTACTACACACGTGTACGTATACGTACTTCGATATCTCTGTGTCCATACGTATATCAGCCTATATACGCATATATATATATGTATGCGTTCGTCAGCATAGGTGTGTGTATATAAGTCCGCGTGTAGGGAAAATATTCGCCAGTCGAATCTTCTCATCAGTCGCCGGTATGTTTCATCGCCTCAGCACCAACGACACAGGTAGGAGCGTGTCCCGCACACGAGCACATATGCCTCACCCGGGGGAAGGATGCATGCGGCTCTGTAGTCAGCGGGGAAAACTTTCACCGGTCATTACAAATAGATGCCTGCAGAACACCTGCCTGCAGTGAAATTTCACTATTAACCACTATTTGCGGAGATACACAACGGCATACATATATATATATATACATATGTATACGTACACACGCGTATATATATGCCACTGTGATATGGATGTGTACACGTACGTATATATACATATATACATAGGAATATATGCCACTGTGATGTACGTGTATATATGTATATATATATATATGTGTATATATGTATATGTGTACACTGATTTATGCCACTGTGGTATGTATGCATATGTATACATATATATATATATATATATATATATATATATATATATATATATATATA
>KL647310.1:2149250-2224463 GCA_000727475.1 Sarcocystis neurona | reverse complement strand
ATATATATATATATATATATATATATATATATATATATATATATGTATATGTGTATGTACTGACATAGACGGCACTGCGATATGTATGCATACGCATATATATGTATATGTGTATACTGGAATATATACCTTTGTCATACGTATATTTATATATATATATGTATATGTATATTCTGAAAAAGATGCCACTGTGATATATAGATATACACGCCGCTATGGGAGACGCGTATTTTTGGTATGTATATGTATACATATAAGTGTTCAGAAGTGTGCATTGCTTGCTGATGAATATATATATATATATACACTTTGTGGGAGGTATGTGCGTTTGGTATGGAATTCTGCGTGTGAATGTGAGTATCTACTTCATTATAGGTGGTGGGCGTAGAGAATTATGACCGTCTGTCTGTCGTTGTTTTTTTGGTGTACGTACACCCCACATTCTGCGTAGGGCTCTGCGATCGGTTCTTCTTCTTCTGACTGCCTCGACGCGACCGCACTGAACTCTGGATGTACTGCTTGTAAAGGGTGTGCATCCGTAAAATAGCTGTACGTCTCATATAAGCACGTGCGCAGGTACTAAATCGTAAATATATAAATATACACTTGCATGCAAATTTATCCCCCACGCAAACACATAGACATGTACACACGTGTATATGTGTGTGTATATATTTTTTACCAGAGCAAACATATATATATATATATATATATATATATGTGTATCCGCCCCTCAACGAGGTAGATATTAGTAATAGACCTCTACGCATATATATTCATTTCCACCAATATAGTTATATTTGTAGCTCCTGGTGCAGCTGTGCGTGTGCGTGTCAGCAGCTGTAGACACGCGTCCGTACCTAGAACATACTTCTTCTGCTCCCCTTGAAACTGTAGCTCGTATATCACACATCTCTCCCTTCATAAAACTCCGTGTGGGTGCGCCTGTGCCTGTATATGTGTCTGTATATCTCCGTGTATATGTATATATATGTGTATGGACATGTACGTATATACATATAAATCTCTTTATATACGTGTATGTTATGTAAAACGACACGGATTTTGCGCGCGTAGGTGTTGCTCTCTGTTCAACTGGCCCCACACCACGTTTGCCTCAGTCTACACGGGAGGTGCGCGCGTGCTATTGTACACAGATGTAACCACTTGGTCAGATACATCTGTAGAGTCGTACACGTGTGCTTGCGTACTATATCTATATGTCAAAAAAGTGCTGCTGCTTCTGCTGTGGTGCGGCTACTGCGCCGCTGTCCTGCTGCTGTTGCTGCTGTCCTGCTGCTGCCGGTGCTGTCCTGCTGCTGCTGCTGTTCTCCCGCTGCTGTTCTGCTGCTGCTGTCCTCATGGTGCTGTCCTCCTGCTGCTGTCCTGCTGCTGCTGCTGGTTCCACAGGGTGATGACGCAAACGGACTGGATTACGAACAGTCAACTTCTCAACTCTTTTACGACCCAGGGTACATGCAGCTCTTCCCTTTTGGGCCTTGCTAGCGACACTTCGTATCTGCATGCATACATGTTATCTGCGCAGTAGGTGCACATATGCGTCATACGTTATCCCGTGTAGTCTCTCTCCCGTTCGGTCTCTCTCTCGCTCTCTCTCCCTGTCTGTTTCTCTTCGTATAAATAGATACGTATACATATATGTATACATATATATATATGTGGATATTTTGGTAAATACTGCGATCCAGAGAGGGGCAGAAGAAGACAGACAGACACACACATAGAGAGAGGAAGAGAGAGAAACAGGAAGAGAGAGAGAGGGAAGCAAGTGCAGCACCCGAGCGCTGCTCACATAAGCGAAGGTGTGCTGGCATGTAAACACGCGCGCGCGCATGCATGCAGAAGGCGTCCTCCTCGTGCAGCAACACGTCGTGGTTCTGCTCCTCCTCCTCCTTCTCAGGCAAGCCGTGGTGCTGCCCAAATCTTTTCCTTCCGTTCGCGACGTATGGCTCCTCCGTGAACTGCCCAGAGTGACCGTGCACGTCTTTTACTTCTTCTTCGACTTGGCGTCGTTTTGCTCTTTTTGTGTTGTTGCAGCAGTAGCCGCAGCGACGCCGCAGCAGCAGCAGCTGCGGGCTCGCTCTTTTCCTGTCCAACTGTGCATGCGCGTCGCTCGCGTTCCCTTGGCACTTCCTCTTTCCCCGCTGCAGACAGCGTTCTATCTCTTGTGTCCCAGCTTCGCGGGCTGAATTGCTGCGTGCATGCGTTCCGATTTTTCCGCTTCAGTTCTCATGCGCATGCGTATTGTCGCGCGTGGCGTTGAAGATTCTTGTGCTTCTCCCTGCCTTGCTGTCTCGCCCTGCCGTCCACACGGGGAGCCACTTGTTGCTGCTGTTCGCCGTCTGACTCACAGCAGCCTGTCCACGCCTACTTGCGCCGTATTATCTCTCTTTCGCTGTCTCCCTGTCTCGGCCCCCCTCGCTCTTTTCCTCTCTTTGAGTCATCTGGTCTGTCTGTCTCCGTCAGCTGTCTCCGTCTCCCTCTCTTTCTCCGTGTCTCCCTGTCTCCGTGTCACAACCCGCCCCCCCCGTGTCTCTGGTAACGTCGCGAGCTGGAGACGCCGTCTCCCTGCACCCCTTCCCTGCTCCGTGCGCCGTGACTCTTCCCCAGCTGCTTGGCGACTCTTTGTCGTTGCGTGCCATCTGTGACAGGACTCGTCACGCTGCTTTTCTCTCTGTTTTGCCTGGATGCGGCGTACGAAGCAGCTGTCGGTCCCGCGTCTCTGCTGCGGAAGCTTCTGCGGCGTATCATGAACGGCCAAGTTACCCAACACGGCAGCGCCATGTTGACGATCTGCGCCCGATGCATCTTCCCCACGGCCCCGCTCACCACACAGCACCATCTGCATGCGGTCGAGATCGCGGCTCGACACCAGCGCCTCACCGGCGCGGACCTTTCGACCCATGCTTCTCGCCTGTTTACCCCGCTCATCCAGGCCCCCGGCCGAGCTGGCCAACACACCTGTTCCTCCCCTTCCTCCGGCTTCGTCTCTGCACGCGCCCGCGACACCAGCGCTCCAGCAGCCGTCGGCAGCAGCGCGGCGACAGGGACCTTCCGCTGGAGCGCAGGAGACGCCGCGGACGGCACTGGCGAAGGCCTCGACGGCGCGGGTCTGCTGCACCTTGGCGGCGCCGGGCTGCGCGGCGGCGGCGCTTGGGAGCCTGCGCTGCCCTGGGCGATACTTCCGCCGCCCGAGGCGCTGGAGCCGCCGGACCGCTGGTCTTCTGAACTGCGATTTCTCGTAGGGAAAGCGAGAGACTCTTCATAGACCCGCGCGCCTCATGCCTCTGTCTGCGTCTACAGGTGTATCAACGCGTGAAGCGCTTGGGGTGCATGCGCTTGGGGGCGACCTGCTGGATGTACGCACCCAAGAGCCGGCTGGTGTCCACATTTGTATCTGCATGCATAGGTCTCTATGCTTTCATTTCTAAGTCACTATTGACGCACAAGTGCGAGCAGTCTTCCCCACTTCTCTTCCAAAAAAGTGTGTGTGTGCGTGTGCCTTCTTTAATACACATACGTATGCGTGCATATATGTGCGTTGCCGTGTATGTAGGGAAGGGGGAACGGGGGAATAGAAGGCAGGTCTACATATCTCTACCCTAAGCTCTTCCTAAACTTGTCAAAATACACTTCCTCTTGCGCGCACATCTCTTCGTGCTTCATGAGAGCATTCGTTCTATACACACTTATGTACGTGCGTGTACATATATATATGCGCGCAGTATGCCTGTACTTACCATATATATATACATATATATATATACTTATATACATACTCATGCGTATTTATATTCATGGGCACATACATATACATATATAAATATATATATATATATACATACGTAGATAGTATGTACACGTAAATTATGCATATGTGTAGTGTACGTATATACATATATATATACATATATGCACGCATATACTCATATGGATGTATTCGTGGGCATATATATATATACATATACGTATCCACATATATTGTGTGTACGCATATATATATATATGTATATGTACATATGGTAAGGACATGCAAATTAAGCACATATATCTGTATATAATATATAGTAAATGCAGGCATACTGCGCGCATGTATATATATATATATATATATGTATATACACACTACATGTATGCACAATTTACGTGTACATACTAAAGACGTATATACATATATATATATATATGTATGTGTTCATGAATATATATACACATGAGTATGTATACGCATATATGTCGATGTATAATATACACCTATACTATATATATATGTATATGAATAATGTGTGCGTGTAAATACTCAATACATGTGCATGTATATGTGCATATGAATATATGCATATGCATATATATACGCATATGTATATTTGCAGACTACATAATCTGCATGGGATGCGTTTATATAGTACATATATATAAGCATATGTATGCAGGCATGTGACACTGGCGTTTTAAAGTGCGTCGTATCTCGTGCTGCTGGCTTCTGCATGCCTTCAGGCCAGTCAACTGCGCAACAGGTCGCGTGGATCGCCATGGCCCCTGGTGCCTTCGGGTGAGGCAGACGCTCCCCATCTCATTTCTCTGCTGCATGCGTCTCTGTCACCGTCGCTTCTTCGCATGTACGTCGCGTCCTCCTCATTTTCTCTTCCCGTCTTCCGTTTCGCTCTCTGCGTGTCTGTCTGTCCTTCTGTCTTCTTCTCTCTTTCTGTCTCTCTCTGCATATATATATATATATGGGGAGAGAATTGTGAACGAATATTTGTATGGCATCCTCCATGTAGGTAGGTGTCTGCATGTATTTATGTATGTGTGTACGTGGGTATGTCCGTCAAGATTTGCATGTAGCTGAGGGACGTTTTCTGTGTGCGCCTGCGTGTTTTGTGTATGGCTGGGGAGGAGAAGTGGCCTGCGGCTGTGTCGCCGGCAGTGAAGGAGGCGCATGCAGAGAGGTGGTCCCGGTCAGCAGTCCCACGTATGTTGCCGCGTGCGTTTCGAGAGGACCATTTTCCCAGTGCAGCAGCCAGGCAGCGACAATAGTGGAATGTGCCAACGGCTCTTTGAGCATGCGCATGCATACACGCCTATATAATATATATGTGGGGTGTGGACTCAGAGCTACTCTTCTGTGTAAACGTGGACATCTGTGTATGTGTGCGTGCGAGAAATGACTACACGTATATACTTGGATGTAGGTGTACGTGTGTATAGACCTTTGTGTGCGTATGTATGTAAATAGACATAGGGGAACACCTAATTTCTATTGCACATGTATGAATATCTCTGCCTGAATATGCGTGTATACAAAACGTCACCGACGTACACATCTCCATACGTAACGCCCTACGTGCAAATATGTATCTGTGTCTGTATACGTACATATATATATACACGTATCCTTGTATACATATATATGTATAAATTTGGATGTACGTATATACATATATATATATATATACATGTATGTGTGTAGACCTGGACGTACGTGTGTGTGTGTGTGTGTACACATATATATATATATATATCTGTGCTGATGTATTGACTTGCTGCTGCTGACGCAGGGTATGAAGTTGCCGCTGTTGCCCACCAACTTGGACATCGTGTCTATATATATAGAGAGAGAGATAGAGAGAGATATGTTCATATATATGTATATATATATATGTGTATAGGTGTAAATCTGAGTGTACGTTGTGTATTTACGTGTTGATGCATTGCTTTGCTGCTGCTGACTCAGGGTTGCACTTTCAAGTTGCTGCTGTTGCGCACCAACTGGGGTATCGGGTATTGAACGAAATTACCGTCTGTAAGTCTCTGAGCCGCAGAGATGGCCTCTAGAGGCTTGGCCTGTGGCGTGCTGCTGCGCTTTCCATCTGCGTCTACACAGGTGTATGTGATGTATGTTTCCCTTCCAGTTTTTCTTTCTCCGTACATCTGGGAGGGTTGTCTTACACCCGCTGTTTTCTAAGTTCCTCTGCCTTTCCTTGTTCCTCCTCTTCTCTGTGCGAAACTCAAAATTTACGGATCTCTCTATCTATCTCCATATATACGTGTGTGTCGGTATGTAGAGGTGCTCAGAGAGACAGACGGAGATGTGTGCACACACACACACCTACGAGAGACTCTGCAATCAGCGATTCTCCTTGATCTCGACCCGATTGCAGCGCATCCATGTACACAATATATATATATATATATATTTTATTCTACGTCGCACGTGCGGATGGCGTCACACATATATGTATATATGTATGTAAATTCACTGCTGGACGCATACAGTATATAGAAGGTATAGGTATATATATATATATATGTTGCCCCACTGGGTGCATGTATTGTAGAGAACATTATATATCTATATGTTTATTGCTATAATGGATGCATGCAATATATAGAAGATCGATGTACACGTGTATGTACTGTCGTAGTAGATGCATGCATTACGTAGTGCACAGAGGTAGTGGTGCCCAGCTCGTGAGGAAGTGAGAACGCGTGTCTTCGTCTGCAGCGTGCCCAGCGGGGCAAGGAGACGACGTACGAGTCCGAAAGTTCTCGTGAAAGCAGAAGCAGCAGCAGAAACGGCAGCAGGGACAGCACTCCTTGTCGTCGTAGGAGCAGCAGCAGCGGCGACAGTTCGTCAACTGCGTCTCTGTCCTGGTAGATACGTAGAAGAGCGGTAGCGGAGGGGGTGCAGCGCCGCACGCAGATACTCGTGTTAGTGTGGACACTTGTATCTAGGCGATCCGAGAAGCTCCTGCTGTCCATCTGCTGGCTGCTCCACCTGCTAGAAATTCTCTTCCATATATATACGTGATGGACGTAGGAAGAAAATCTTGAGGCCTGTGAATATCTATAAATGTGCCAGGGCGGGAACACATGTGTCCTTCAGGATATGCGCATATATATAAATACCTTCACGTGAGAGAAAGGAACATACACTTACTCCTGGAAAACGTATATATATACATGTAGATGTATATGTACGAGGGAAATATATCAATTCCTACCTCTCTCTATATACAAGGTCGATATGCTAATTCCTGGGAACACTTATATAGCTACAGGCATAGATACGGACATAAACAAAACAAATCTGTCTCTGGATATATGTATATCAAGAGGATATATATATATATGGATATTTGTATACATATATATATATACATATATATATATGTAGGTGACCTGTGTACATACATATAGATCCACTGCGTTTGTGTGTATTCCTTTATTCGTCGTGTGTATCTTATACGTACGTGTACGTGTACACAGAGGAGTGGCTTGGAAGCGCGGATGCGCGGCGTTTCTTGTCTACTTTTTCCTGGGACTGTCGCCGCTAGATCTCTCTGCAGAAGAAAATACGGCGGGACTCTGTTGGGTGGGGAAGGGGAAGGCGTTTACTCTGCAATACATACGACGCCTGAATATTAGCGAAGAGGCTCTGAAGCAGCAGGGCCTTGTCATCTTCGTTGGTGCTGCCCATGAAATGACGCGCCAGCCTCAACGTGTTGCACGTGGGCAGCCTGTGGGCGCAGCTCTTCTCGACCGGAGCAGAAGTCGTGACACATGTCTTGATATATATACACATATATAAATATGGAAGAAAGCACTGGTAGGCTTGTGTCTGTATGTAAACACACCTGTGTATATGGGTAACCATCATTTGCCTCCTCCTGCTGCTGTGTGTAGTTCTTGACCTGTTCCTCGTATCTACGAACGTGGCAGCATGCATCCACGCGTATCGGCAACTGCTTCACATGTGCACGTCCACGGCTCAGCCTATGCATACGTATACCTCTCTGTATTCTCGTATACACCTACCTGTATCTCTCTCTGTACATGTGTACATGTGTAAATATGTGTATGCATGCATATACATACGTGTGTCCATTTGTATACGTATATGTAGATATGCAACTGAGGCGTTTCCCAGCGTCTTGTGACTCTATCCTGCTGCCTCTTGCAGTTCCGTACTCCATCGATATTGTATTGCTGCCCGACCCTGCGCCGGCCTCTCTTTCCCTGGCGCGCGCGCTGAAGAAGAAGGAGAAGAGTAGAAGGAGGTGGCAGCAGCAGCAGCAGGAGAAGGAGGAAGAGCAGCAGTCCCAGGAGCGGCACTCGTGGTCCAAGACGGGGCCCAGCAGCGCTAGGAGGAGACGGTCCTGGGCCGACCTTCCGCAGTGCGAAGCTCTGCGCCAAGTGACCGGCGGGTAGGCAGACCCTGCAGAGTATGAGGAAGAGACAAGTGTATGCGGCTGAAAAAAGAGCAGAAGAAGAGGAAGAGAGAGGCAAGAAGCAGGGAGAAGAAGAATTCGAGAACCGAAAGATAGAAAGATGATGGGAAGACAGAAGGGAAAACAAGACGGCGACGCTACCTTTGGCTGCAGGAGCTGCTGCGTGACGTCCTGCTGTTGCTGCTGCTGTTCATTGGCGGCTCTTGCTGCCGTTGCTGATGGCGGGGCTGTCTCCCGTGCCCTGTGGTTGCTGTTGCTGTCGCTCTGCTTCATGCTGCTGCCGCTGGTTTCTTTAATGCTGCTGCTGCTTGGGCTGCCTTCACGCTGCTGCTGCTGTCACTGCTGCAGCTGCAGCAGTGCTCGTCCATGAGCGTCTCTTGCTGCTGGACCTGTGAGAGTAGGTCGCAAGCCCTGCTGCTGGCAGTAGTAGATGGACAGTAGGGACACCAGAAAGAGCCAGGAGAAGCCGCATTAGCGCCTTGCCGCAGACGCACACTGCCCTGTCAAGAGTTGAACAGACGCTGCTGCCAGTTTTCTTCCCGATCTTCGTCGCCTCTTCTGCAGAACGCGATGCTACTGCTGCAGCTGCCAGACTTCTCGCCTGCTGCCGGTTTGGTAGCACACTGCGGCTGGTGCTGCTAGCTGCTGCGTGTGTCACACCACTGCAGCTGCTTCTTTCGAACGCTGCTGCTGCTGCTCCCAGTTGCCGGTGCTGCTGGCGGATGCTGCTACGGCTGCTGATGGCACACACTGCTGCTGCTGCCGCTAGATGCTGCTCCTGCTGCTGCTGAGAGACGCTGCCGCTGCTGGCAGATGATGCTGCTGCGGCTGTCGCTGCAAAGGCAGTCTGAGTCTGTCGCTGCCGTTGGGCAACGGCGCCTGCAGCTGCCGCACACACACACTGCTGCAGCTGTTGGCAGCGCTTATCGTGCTGCTCCAAAAGCTACTGCTGCTGGCAGGGACTGCTGCAGTGAGTTGGAAGTGCTTCGGCGTGGAGCGAGCTGCTGCTGCTGTTCATAGAGTCTGCTGCTGTTGTTTGTAGAGTCTACTGCTGTGCGCAGAGTCTGCTGCTGTTGTTTGACGATTCTGCTGCTGCTGTGCGCAGAGTCTGCTGCTGCTGTGCTTGTCGCCTGTGCTGCTGTTGTTCGTCGACTCTGCTGCTGCTGTGCGCAGAGTCTGCTGCTTTCGTTCATCGACTCCTCGGCTGTTTTTGTGGGGTCTGCTGCTGCCGCGGTGGTAATTTACTTGTACCGATTGCTGGCGGCGCTGGTGTTGTCCACTGCCACGTGTTCTCGGTAGAAAGTGCTACTGCTGCTGCTCTTACTGGCTGGTGGGACGCCTTGCTGCTCTGACTGCTGGAGAACGTGGGTTTGTACCGGCAGCTCTAACTGCTGCTGTTGACAATATATTAGACGCGTGCTCACATCCCTGCTGCTCCTGGCCTCTCTCGTAGGCAGGAAGGTGCTGCTGGCAATGTTAGTTGCTTGTCTGTGTATGGAGTTTTTGCCGCTGCTTCGAGAAGAAGAAAGCTGCCGCCGCACTGCCGCTGCCGCTGCTGCTGGTGCCGTCTCTGCTCATGTGCATAAACATACACGCGGAAAAAAGACACTGTCACGGAGACCGAGAGATAGAGACAGAGGCACACACAGACACAGAAGGAGAAGGGGTGGAAAAAGAAATAACGAACCTGCGATGAGCAGACGCGTCGCGCACGGGACGCCGGTAGGAGGGCAACGGTCCCCTCCCTGCCTGCGTTTTCTTCAAAAGTTCGCCACTACGCATGCCTCTTCCGCTCTACTTCACTGCGACTCTCGCACATACACAGACACACATTCGGACTTGTGCTGCGTACGTGTTGCAATGTCTTTCCGTGTACACATATATTTTTAGCCACAATAGACGGAGAAAGACCCTGCAAATACATATATACATTTATGTATATATATGTCTATATATAAATAGACATGGATGAGGGTGCAAGGTGTGCTTGTATAACACACACGTGTTTCTCCAGTGTATGTACACCACAACGACGTGGGGACAAGTTTGAATAAAAACAGACGCAGAGAGACAACACGTGTGCTGGACGCACATACGTATATGTGTACTTAGAGTACATACATGTCTATTGTTATGCATGCATAGTTACAGTAAGAAAATTTCTGCTTGATATACATATATGTATATATCATATAGGTGTATTTTGTGCGTACGTACACCTGCATCCTGCTGAAGTTGCTAGTATAAATATGTGTATTGGTGCAGCCAACAGCAACACACGTGGGGCGGGAGATTCAGCAGCTTCAATTGACGGAGAGAGGCAGTGCCGCCAGTTCATCTGCCGCTCCTCTGACATGCCTGTGTGCGTGGCTTTACGTGTCTGTAGACGTAGACGTAAATATAGATATACGTATATATATAAATATAGATGTATATGAAGTAACGGCTGCGTGTGGTGTGATCTGCTGCAGGCAGCGGTCCTTGGAGAGGAGCAGCAAGCTGTTGCGCGCTCGTGCTGCTGGTGTCTGACTGTCTTCGCAGCCATTTGTCTGGAACCAGATATACCCGTATATGTATATCTGTATGCCGAGAAATCAATCTATCTCTGTATGTATATTTGAATTTATG
This sequence comes from Sarcocystis neurona, assembly GCA_000727475.1. Classification (NCBI taxonomy): domain Eukaryota; phylum Apicomplexa; class Conoidasida; order Eucoccidiorida; family Sarcocystidae; genus Sarcocystis; species Sarcocystis neurona. The sequence continues at coordinate 2,213,583 of KL647310.1, read as the reverse complement.
TGTGGGAAGAGGAACGCACAACTACTTGCACGAGGAGATAATCTTAGTTCTCCCCACACCTGTCATTTATTTATGTATTCATAATATGTGTATATATACGCATGTACGTACACAAACTAACATATACGCACATATATATAGGTACACAGACATCTATACATGTGTATATATATATAGCTGGACGTTATAACTAGTTGTCTTTGTCTTCATCTATATGAATCTGTGTGTAGACCCATAGATATGTTTGTGCCCGTCAGCAGGTGTATGCTTGTGTATATCTGTATATACTTATCCAGCTACCTGTTTATTATCTGTGTACACATGCATGCATCTACGGGTATGCGCCGTGTGAGTCTGAGATGGCAATACTGCAAAGTAATTTCTTTTGCTGCGGACGTGAACAGTCTTCTTGCTGATCTTCTCTTCTTCTGACGCAGCCGCTGGTGCCGTCCTTCGCGTCCTCTCCTACTCTACATGTATGCACATGTTTATACATATACGTCTACGTCCTTACGTTCGTAAGCACTCTATTATTCTCTTTCTTTCCCTATATATATATATATATATATATCTTGAGCTGCATACACGTTGTCCTAGACACGAACACATTTATTTATCGATAAGCATGCCGCCACTTCCAAATGTGTGTATCTACATATACACTATATACATATACACTATATACATATATATATATATATATAAACGGTGCGACAGACATGTACATATATGTGTGTATCTGCGCAGCATGCGTACAAAGCGATTTCTCCTTTTTGAAATGCACTCTTCAGTCAGAGGCATGTGTATGTGAACAAAGAGAAACACTTACGTATACTCGTACGCGTGCCTTTGTGACTACGTGTATGTCTATCCGTATATATATATATATATATATGTGCCCACATATGTGTATTTATATATGTATATATATATATATGTACACACATGTATACACACATGTACAAATTAGCAGAGCTATGCGCATACGTAGTTGCATATATCTACGTATACACGTCCGTCTTCGTGGACGTATACATGGACGTACGAATGTATGTGCGTGTTCTTCTTGCTCACTGCTATGAAAATACAGCAAGCTGTACTTTTTCATTGATTGCGTTGCTGGTGCTGCGATTGCTGCTGCCACTGAGTTGGCGCAGGGCGTGCTGGCGCTGCGTCGGCCGCGTCGGGGCTTTGGTGCGCTGTCTCACGCGTGTATCGCTGCACCTTCGACCGCGCACGTCTTCTTGCAGTTTATGCTCCTGCGCGACTTTCCGCGTAGGGCAACACCTACTACACTGCCATTATTTAGAATGGGGTCAGCCTTTTACAGCGCATACACCCTTGCATCTTCGGAGGCATGCAATGCCGCGTGTGGCAGTGCGCGGATGCATCGCAGCACCCGTCACAGGCCAGATCGCCGCACAGCTGAGCACGCGTACTACAGCAACCGTTGCCCAGTTTTCCACTGCAGGCCGTAAAAAACATCCTTTCATGTATGCCCCTGTCTAAAGTGAGTGCGTTGAGGATCCATGGCTGCATGCACGAGAGAAATGAACTCACGATTTTCTAGTCCATGGAGTCTTGCACGCGGGCAAGAAAACTTGAGGAAAAGGTTCCCACTGACACTACCGCGAGAAGCCTGTTAACACTGAAAAGTCGAGGGGAGATGATTTTTGTTGCTTCTCTGCTGCCACCACACAGGTGGAGTACCTCCTGGCAACGGTAATGAGGAGCGGGTGAAGCACTTTTTAACAGAAGCGCTGCATGTGCATATCCTCTGCGTGTGTGCGAAGTCTTCATTGTTAACGTGAGGCATTCAGCAGTTTTCTTCCGTTGCCATTCCTCGGGCAAGGAGCTCTCGAAAATATTGACTTTTCCGCTCTCGGCTGAGTGCATCATCCCAACGGACAGCTGCTCATTGATATGTAGGTTTGAATATATATATATATATATGTATACATATGTGTGTACGTGTCTCTGTCAACATAGTCATCTGTACACACACCCACACACACGTGAATGCGGACGTGTGTGCAACTGTACATAATTTATGTATACGTGTGTTTGGCTAAGCAGTGGCGTGCGTTAGCATCGGTCCGGTGCTTCCGTCTCCACGTGCATGCAGTTCCTTTGAACGCGCTGCAGCCCGCGCTCCGCTGCGGACCGTTGCATTTCGTCTCTGTGCAGAGATCGTGCAGGCGTTGCCAGAGACAGAGTGTACAGCATGTGTGTAGATGGAAAAGCGAGAAACCGGTGACTGTTCGACGAGGGCAAAAGGACAGGAGGCGTGCTAAAAATGCCTCTCCCGCACTGGTGGGAGAAGAACGAGTTCAGTCTCTGTTGGCTGCAAAGCACACTGATGCGTGTGCTCCTCTCGCGTCGGCGCGTTTTCCAGTGGTCATTTCCAGTCTGTATATATATATATATATATATATATATGCATCGTCACGCATGTCTGCGTGCATACGCGCATGGATATACATGAAAGAGAGGCGCGGAAGTGGTTACGTGTTCTCTTTGTACAGAAATATATTTTCGTGCGTACGCAACATAGTCTAAGTCTCAAAGCATCTCGCACGCATTTCTGCTCATCTGATAGCTGTAGAAGGACAACTGGGTTCTTGACGCAGCGAGTCCTTAAGTTTTGACGCAGCAAGTCCTCATAAGCACAAAGCGTGTCCATCCACATAAATGCATGCGCTAACGTACAGACACAGCTGCATATATGTGTACAGCTGCGCATGCGCGCACGTACGTACGCAGCTGCATATATGTGTACAGGTGTGCATGCATACACATTTGTCATATATATATATATATATACATACATACACATATACATAAATACATACATATGTATATATGTGGAGGTATACTAGATACTCACGAAGACGTGTCAAAACGGAAAAAAAGTCACACATACTCATTTCATACATATATACCTATGTGAAGACGGCGGGATGTACACTCCTCCCTGAAGCCTCTTCTTTGCATGCGTGCGAGCGCCTCCCTCAGTCTGAAGTTTATCCGTGGAAAATATCTCGAGTAGACGCATGCGCGTGCACAAATTTGCCCCTAGGAAGCAGGTCGCCGCACGTAAGCGGGGAGAGCATTTTGCCGGCTTTCTGGCGCGCACACGGTGCACAGTTTAAAGTTCCGTAGGGTAGGGAAGACGACTACACAGAAAATCTCTGCCAACGTTTTTGTAGCCTACGGGTGAACACGCGCACGTCTGCTACCGGTGAAGCTACGCAGGCGCGCGGAAGCTTGCGACTACCGGCTGAAGCTACCCGCTGCAGGCATAATGGGCGTCGCCCGCTCATGCACACGCGCATGCCTACCTCTGCACTATATAGAAACTTTGTATCACGTCCCACGCTTGCAGACGCAGGATCTACAGATGTGGAGCACTTTCTCGCGCACGAGCCGACCGTGGGAAGCTGCGTGGTCGAATGCATGTTTTTATATATACAGATGCGCACATCCTTAATACATTAACAGACGTCGAGACAAACGCGGATGTAACGACGACGTGGTGCAAAGATCAGCGTCGCCTTCGTGACGACTCTCTATAGAATTGCAGGTGAAGCGCGTTCATCTCAAATTTCGACGTCTGGTCACAAACAGGGCTGTCCAGCGTAGCTGTGCTCTCCGCCTGCATGCCCAAACCACGTTTCCAGCGCACGTCGTCTTTGCGTGGGCGGAGAATCACAGAGGAGGTCACGGAAGGGTTTTTCGGTGTAGGTACACTGTACGCTGTTGGCGTCCAGTCCACAAAGACCAGCATCAGGAGTGTCTCAGCCGCGTGCGATGACTCTTTTTCGGTGTACGTACACTGCAAGGTGGTGCCCCGCACTCGGCAGAGATGAGTAGCACCAACAACGTCTCAGCGGCCTCCAGTGTGACTGTGTTCCGGTGCACGTACACTTGACATTGCTGGCCTCCACTACAGGGCGCAGCACCACCAGCACCACTTGACTAGCCTGCAGCGGCAGAGCGTCGCACAAGGTGAAGAACAGATGCATGCAGCGCAGCAGCAGCACCAGCGCAGAGGGAGGCTGCCCTCGGCTGCACGGCGCGATCCACTGCCACACACGGCGTCTGTCTCAGGGTGCACACTGTGAGAGAGGTAGAGAAAAAAACGTGGAGGAGTACGGGACTGCACGAAGGAATGAACAGCAGAAATGAACAGAGACAGGCACCGTGTCTTTTTTGTTCACCCAAACGTCGAAGCATCCAGACGCAGTGTTGCGGGGGAAAAGCCGACGCAGCAGACGCCCAGAGCCCACCACGACGGCGTGACCAGGGCGACGTGAATGCGACACAGGAAAGGAAGAGAAAAAAACACGCACGCCAAGCTTGGTTGATTTCTTCACTTGCAGCAACAGAGGGCCGGAAGCCGGGGCATACGACCTCTCGCGGTCTTCTTCTGTGCAGTGATACACACGACAGTTTCCCTCCGACCGAGTAAGGAAAGCAGCGTGCTCCCGCTAAAAATTGCTGCTCGACGCTGAACGTCAGCATTTCTTGTTCTTCGCTTAGCCTCCGCGGGCGGACATGCTTTTCCCCGCCTTCAACACTTCATCTACAAGCAACAGCTGCTGCGCCAGCGTCGGCACGATCGACAGCATCTGCCGCTTCACCCGTGCGTTGTCCCAGATACCTGCAGCACCGCCGCCAGCAGAAGGGCAGAAAACGCAGCAGCCACGCCCGTGACAGAGCAACAACAGCAGAAAACGTAGCAGTGGGGCCAGCGACAGCAGCAGTGGCGGGGGCCGCAGCGGGGTGCCAGCAGCAGCACCACCACCACCACTGGCGCACGACCGCAAACTCACAGCAGCAGCTTCGAAGCAGGGGAGACCAAGAAGTCACTGCCACAGCATCACGACGGGGCCTGAAAAACGCTTCCAGAACGCGCCCACATATATACGTACATACATATATATATATATATATATATATATATGCTTGCGGATATATACACACATCTCCGCACGTTCTCAAGGATATGTCAGTAATAGGCACATGCGTATATTCAGGCTGCGAGCAGATCGACACAGACGCACATACATGCGTGTGCGCATATGTGTATACGCATCTGCAGGGGCATCGCCTGAATTACAAAGAGAGGGATATGGGGGGCAAGATATCCACGAAGGAAAAAAGTAGGAAGTCAAAAATCTCCTCGTTTTTGAGCCGTCTTTCTTCAACAGCAGAAATTACATGTTTGCCGCTAATTCCACAATCCAGTCTCTAAAAGGGCATGCACTGCATGCATCTACACATACATTCATACAACTTAACATATATCTGGAGAGAGAGAAAGATAGAAAGTGTGCCTGTTCATGTATATATACGTGTGTGTGTGTGTGTGAATATCATTTACGCGTATTGAAGCAAATCTGCATATGCATATACGTAAAGGTCTTTACGAAGGAGAAGTTTGGGCGTTTTGGGGCTCCTGGATGGCGCGGTTTCATCGAAAAGAAGACGAGCAGAAGACCCTGCGGCGATCTTCGCTCATCCACACATGTATATGCATGCGCACGCAAAAAAAAGAACCCTGTATGTATTGTATCCACGCGTCTCCACACAGAAACCTGGTGAAGAGACGGCGCCGCCTACCTTCGATAGCAGGGGAGAACGGCTGGCCCGTTAGAAGGTTAAGACCAACCGGCTGCTGCTGCTTCTCGAATTCGTCGAGCAGCAGCAAAATGGAGTCCTGGGCATCGAGGCCACTATTTTCTGCAAGTGTTTTTGGTATTGCCAGCAGCGCCTGTGCGAAGGCTTCCACGCCCAGCTTCTCCTTCCCGGCCACTTCCTTCTTGAGACCCTGCTCAACCGCAGCAGCAGCCGCAGAAAGCACCGCGGCACAACAAACAGCAACACCAGAATCCACGACAGCACGAGCCACAGCAGCAGCGGAAAGCCGGCGCAAGCAGCAGGCAGAATAGCAGCAGCAGCAGGCGAAGCACGAGACGAGAAACCGGCGGAGGCAGCAGCCGCCACAGCAGACCGGACAGAACAGAATCTGCTGCTGCTGTCGAAAAAGAGCAGCCTGTCACGCCGACAGTTTCTCTACATCCAAACTCCTCCTCCCTTCGTGTGTGGATTTCTGCAGAACATTTATGTATACACGCAGAAATTTTAACACACCCACACAAGCCTATATCGAATGTATCTCACTCTGTATATATCTACGCGGACGCGTGGAAGCTTGCCAGTTCGGCTGTCCCTGCACCTAACCATCACATCTACCAACACAAATATACACATATATATATATACACATAGATACATATATACTACATATATATGTACACGTCTATATATACAAGCAAACACAGTTATATACGCGTGTATATATATATATATACATATAGATAAATAGATAGAGCTCACATTCACGTATATATGTACACGTGTATACACACAAGGTACCACAGTTATTTAAACAACTATACATATATTTATGTGCGTAGATGTATACATGGGCATGCAGATACGTGTGAGTCGAAGAGAAGAGATTACCTGTAGGGCACTGTAGGCCGCAATTTCAAAGGATCCACCGCCAGGAACGACCGCCTTATCTTCGAAGACATTTTTGACAGCACGGAGTCCATCGCGGATCGCGTCCTTCACCTGTACAGCAGTAAGAGCAGCAGCAGGCCTGAAAAAAAGTCCTCCGACAGCGACGCGGCAGCAACAGCAGGAGCAGGAGCAGCAGCAGCGCGGTCCGCAGCCGCAGCGACCGCGTGGCAAGCAGCGCAAGAAGTAGAGGAAGAAGAAGCTGCAGGAGGTCGAGACAAAAGAACGGCAGCAGCCGGTATAGAGGAGCGGGAACGGCAGCAGCAGGGAGAGAGTCAGAGAAGAAGAAGCAGCAGTAGCAGCAGGAACACCAGGACGGCGGGAAGGATGGGCAACGAACAGCGGGACGAATGGGTCGACAAGCAGAAAAGAGATAGCACAGAAATGAGAGAAGCAACAGAATTGGGGATAAGCAAGGTATCTCATTTATTGTTACAATAGCAGTGCGTCGACCTGTATACCTGTTCGCCAACCGCAGGATGAGCCATATTCACTTCTTTTCTCCCTCTTCTGCTGCTATCTCGTCTGTCTTCTCAGCTTCCGTTGTCTTCTGCTGCTGTTGCTGCTTGTGTCTCCTCTGCCGCTGCGTCTGCTGCTGTTCATTCCCTTATCCCGCTGCTTTCATTGCTCTTCCTCCTCCTGCTGCTCTTTTTGCTGCTGCTGCTGCTCGCGATCTTCCTTCTGCTGCCGCAGCTGCTGTTCTTCTTCTGCCGCTGATGCAGGCTCTTTCCCTTGCTTTGCTCCTCTCGCTCCTCCTCGTGGGTGTTCCTCTTGTGGAGCGCCCTGATGCTGCGGCAGCTGCTTCTCGTTCGGCCGCGCTGCTTCCCTCTTCTCTGCTGCTGCTGCCGCTGCTGCTCCCTCTTGGGCTGGTGCTGCTGCCTCTCGCTCACCTGGGAGATGGTGTGGTCGTTGGGGCCTTTGATGAGGATGCAGCACGAGCGCGGATTCCTCACTCCGTCCACAAACGTATACTTTTCTTCTCCCAACGTCTGCTCATAGACGTGCTCGGCAAACCCAAGATCTGCTTCCGTCAGCCCGTCCACACTATTCACCGCCTCTCCTCCACAGCACAGCGTCAGCCTCTCCATGTTGCGCCGCTTCACCTGCAGCAGCAACAGCAGCAGCCGACAACAGTAACACACATATCCACAGCCGCCACACATATACCTCTGGGTGACACAATATATATAAATATATTTATGTATGTACCTCTGCGTGATAGTGCGGTGCTCATCCATACGGAGACACGATCTATATACACGTAGAGACAGGATTCAGATGTCGGGACGAGTCTCGCCTATCTACAGAAATGAGGCAGGGGAGGAACTACGTACGTCTGCCAAGTGCGCAGGAGCTGCCATGCACACGCAGCACGTCTAGAGTTCCGGAAGATGGTCGGCGAGCGATGAAGTGCAATCTCTTGTACGTCTACAGATATACATATTTGTATAGTGGATGCATATATATGTATATATATACAGGTGGAAGAAGCGCTTTGTATAGCGAAAAGCATACGTATGTGTGCATATTCGATCATACAAAAGTATATATAACTTCACAAGCAAACGCATATAGCCAAATATTAAGATATGTACGTGTATATATATATATATATGTAGAGACGGAGAGAGTCACATATACAGAGACACAAACACACACATATGCGGGCATACGTTTCCTTCTTCCCATGCTCGACCTGTGCGAACGGTAGGAAGGAGCACTCCTGGGGAGCTTCTCAACACGCTTTCTTTCTATTAGAGAGATAGACGAATGCCTTTATATCTGTGCGTCCACTGCAGTCAAGCACATACGTATATATATATATATATATATATCAATGGCCTTCAACTCTGGCCACATATATATATATGTATATATGCATATATATATATATATATCCTGTCGCGCGGGGGCCATCCACCTGTTCCGTACATACAGCTAGACGTAACTCTACCTCTCTATCTATTCGTATGTATGTACATATATATGTACACACATATACACACATATAGACAAATATACGTATACACACATACGCACAGATGTCTATACTAGACGGGCGCCATCTTTGTGTGTAACATGTCAGCACACATCCATGTGTAAGGACATTCTTCTTGGTAGGCATGTGTGTCTCTATACGTGTGTATGTGTGTGCTCGCCTCGTGTCTTCTGCAGGCTTCAGCAATCGACGTTCCTTGACAAATCGGGTCACGGGGGGATGTCAAGAAGAAAGTGAATCAAAGAAAGTGGAAGAAGTTATAACTGGCGTCGGGGTGTCGGATTCTTTCACGAACAAATGTTCAAAAGATCGCCCGCGCAGAAAGTAAACTTCCACGCATAGCACATGTATGTACCTACGCAGACACCGACACACATAGAGCAACACCATTCACACACACGTACACATACACATACATACACATATATACACATATATGTGGTACATACACATGTGTACACATATATAAATAAATATATATACATATGAGCCTTAGGTCTATATGACCCCAGCGCACGTAGAATGTATTATACGCTGATTGGTAAAACCCTTCATACACATATACGTATACATACATATACATGTATATATATATATATATATGACACACACACACACATACATACATACATACATACATATATATGTGTGTATATATATATATATATATATGATACATAGGTATATGATGCGAGCGCACATAAGTGCGGACGTCTTACAAATGTATTTATGGGAAATACTTACTCGTCGCAAGGCGATAATATTTTCCCTGGCGAGAAGATCGAGAGATGGTGGGTCGATCCCTTTCTGATTCAGGACGACAAAGTTTCTGCCGTTCTCTTCCGTACACACCTAAAACACAAATACACATAACGAAGGAACCGGCACAAATAGACGCGCAGGAATACAGGCACACACACGTACGAGACCAAGACACACAGTCGTACATATATATGGAGGGATATAGAAGCACCACTCGTGACCTCTACTTACTATCTATTACCCCATTTTTGAACTGTATATATACATATATAAATATATATATATATCTCCCCCCGTACATATGTATGTACATACATATACAGGAGGACACATATATATATATATACACGGAAACGTACCTGACGCAGATTCACATGGAAAGAAAGAGAGAGCATCAGTGGACGCTTAGGTATGTATGAACACATGCGTGCACGTGCAAGACCAAGACACACAGTCGCGTATATACACAAGTACATATATATATATGGAGGGGTACATATGTACGTATATGTAGGGAGGGAGATGTACATATATGTACATACACAAGTCAAAAATGGGGTAACTGATAATAAATAGGGGTCACGAGTGATGTTTCTATACGGATCTATACATAGACGCCAACGTACGTATACATACGAGGAGACACCTGCGTACATACAGATAAAAGTGGGGTAACTGGTAATACATAGACCTAGTACGCGTGACGCTTCTATACGGATCTACACACAGACGCGTACATATGTCTATGTATTTATGTATAGGCGCGTATATACACCTACGCATGCAGAGACACCCTCCCGTCCCTCTTACGGCAGGAGCAACGGCTTTACTCTTTCCACGTTGCTCCACTTCCTCTTTGCGCGTCGCTGCGCCACATACGTACAAACGCATGCGCACGGGTCTCCTGGTACGCGTCTACTTCTACGTGTTTCTCGGAAGAAAAAAATGTCGGCATGCATTCGTAGAAAAGCGCCGCAGGCGTCACCCTGCCATGCTCTGCAGCTCTCCTTTCCCTCTCTCTTTCCCTCTGTCTCTCCACGAAACTGTCCAAGTTGTACACGAAGATACACCCCCTATTCGCGTGTCTGCTGCTGAGTAGAGTCCTTCCGGGAGACGCACGAGGCGCATGCAGCAGCAGCGCACACTCTCCCGCGCCAAGCGCACACACAGACACAGAGAGCAGCAAAAAACGCAGAGCAAGGCGTGGGTACTCTCTTCTCGCAAGATGTCCGCGCCTTCTACGGCTTCATGCAGTGCGACACGTGCGTGAGGCGAGAATACGGGTGTCCCAAGGCGCATGCGTCGACGCAGCCCGAAGACGCTCCCCGCTCCCCCCGGTCGAGTAAATTTGTGCGCGGTTGTTCTCTATGCAGGCACCACGTACACGAAAACAGAGAGGGACACAGAGAGACACAGGCACAGGGAGAGAAGAAGAGAGGGAGGGAAGAAGACAGAGAGACAGAAAGGGAGGAAGACAGGACGGGAGAGAAGAGAGAAAGGGAGTGAAGAAGAGAGGGGGAGAAAAGAAGAGAGACGGAGGCACGAGGAGAGGGAGGGAAGAAGACACAGAGAGGGGGAAAGAAGAGTAGAGAGGGGGAAGGAAGAAGACGGAGAGACACAAAGGGAGAGAAGAAGAGAGAGGCAGGGAAGAGGAGAGAGGGAAAGGGAGGAAGACACAGAGACAGAGGGGCAGAAGAAGAGAGAGGGAGGCAAGAGGAGAGGGAGGGAAGAAGACAGAGACAGGGGAAGAGGAGAAGAGAGGCAGGGACGAGGAGAGAGGCAGGGAGGAAGACAGAGACAGAGGGAGGCAAGAAGAGAGAGGGAGAGGGACAGAAGAAGAGAGAGGGAGGGAGGAATACAGAGAGAGGGAAAAGGGAGGAAGACGGAGAGACAGAGGGGCAGAAGAAGAGAGGGGGAGGAAGACAGAGAGAGGCAGACAGAGAGAGACAGAGGGAGGGAAGAAGAGAGAGGCAGGGAAGAGAAGAGAGAGAGGGAGAGAAGAAGAGAGAGACATGGGGACGGAAGAAGACAGAGAAGAAGAGAGGGAGGAAGACAGAGAGAGGGAGAAGAAGGAGACACAGAGAGAAGCAGCAGAAGACAGCGAGAGAGACGGGAAGGCACAGGAGGAGAAGAAGAAGACAAACAGACAGAAGCAGACACAAAGAGCGAGAGAAAGACAGAAAGAAGAAAAAGACGGAGGCAAACGACACACGGGCAGAAGAAGACAGAAAGAGAGGGAAGACAGACAGAGGAAAAGAGAGAAGAGCTGCCGTGTAGAAGAAGAGACGCGATCCACGGTAGAGGCCACCGCGCAGTTATGCACCTCCACACGCTGAGACACAGACAGACCCAAAAATGCGTTTGTGCAAAATTTATCCACACATACAGAGGTAGACAGACCGCAGATGTAAACGGATGTTGACAGACGTGTGTGCATGCGCGTCGCATGCTGAGACTAAAAAGTCACGTCTATGAAGAGCCTCGCTACAACAAGGTCTTCTGGCTGCTATCAAATATATCCGTACATATATATGTATACAAGAACAAAGGTGTGGGAGAGGGAAACGCACATACACACCTATATATATGGGCACGTGCACACAATGCATATCCGTCTTTACACAGACAGGTATACATATATATATACATTACATTCACGCGTATACATACATAGGCATTCATACATACACATGTATACACATACGTACACACAGATACGTACATATAAATATGCACAGATACATACACATAAATACACACAGATACAAACACATACATATACATATATATACACACATGCATACATATATCTACATATATACATACATATACGCACACATACATACCCACATATGCATCCATACACATAGAAACATATACGCACACGGGTATACATACATAGGCACACATACATAGACATGTACACACATGCACACACATCGACACGCACAATACATATACATAGATATATACACATACATACATACATACATACATATACATACATACATATACATACATACATATACATACATACATATACATACATACATATACATACTAGTATACACATACATACATAGATACACACGTATACACACATACATATACTTACATACATACATGCATCTACACACATATAGATAGATACATACATATACACCCCTGTCCATCTATCCATGTATATATATATGTACATACATATACACACATTCAAACCGACATGTATCCACATACAAACAAATATTTATACATATTCACGTGATTTACCATAGGCGGGGCTGCGCCGATCTCTTCGAGCGTACATGCAAATAGAAGGTGACCCCATCTGCAGGGATCTGCGCATGCGTCTGTGTGTCTGTGTGGCGGAGGAGCGTGTGGCGTGGTGGACTGCATTCTCGCTCACCTTGCGCTTGAGTTCTATAATCTTCATAACTTTCTCGTCTGTGAAGCGGCGCTCGGCCTCAGCCATCTTCTCCCTTTCTTCCGCAGAAGAGTAGAAGAAGCCGGCGTTGACTTCTGATTTTTCGTACTCCAGAGACACGTTGCAGGTGAGGATATAGCAATTCTTCAAACTTGCAGGCATGTCAGGATGCCGCGCGCCGTGGTCCATCACCAGCCCCTGCACACACACAGCGAAGAGTGTCGTCGCAGCCACACGACGCGAATACATACACACTTTCTTCTTCAGCCCACACACACCTGCGTCATCCGTGTATACACACACATATCTGTGCGTTGGACCGGTTGATGGAGACACACGCGCGCTTTCCCAAGACGCACAACATGCGCACGCGGCCACTCAAAAATCCGTAAATTTATCATATAACGCCTCTCACTCTCCCCATCACATCATGCTGTCGTCTGCACTACATTGACACATATACAGATATATACATATATACATGCCTGTGTGTATAGGGGTGTGTACCTATACCAGTATGCTTGTAATATATATATATATATATATATGCACTTGGTACATACGTTATTGTGTATTCATATATATAATGTATACCTGCGTATATATATATACGTACATGCGTATATACGAGTGATACACAAAAGCGTATGTGTATACCCATGTACACATATATAAATACACAAATATGTGTATAGATATGTATGCATGCGCACATGGATGTCTGTAGGTCTATGCCCCGGTAGATATGTATATGAATGTACATATATCTCTACGTGTCTATAGGCGGAATGCTGCTTTTCACTGCTGCATATGTCACCCTCTGATACAACGGCTTCGCTTTGAATTTGCTGGACGTTCCTCTGCCCATTTTCTCGAACCGCACAGGAGCGACTCTTGCGTGCCTGTCTCTCCACGCGCTCTACCGGAAGACGCAAGAAGGCAAGTAGCCAAGAAGATAGTAGCCCGCATCTACAAGCAACCTTGCACATAGGCAAGCAGGTAGACACATGTGTGTATAAACTGCGACGATGACAAACGTATTGCCCATGTTCATATATACTGTGAAAGAGACAGAGAAACAATTTTTGACGACTCGTGTGTAGACATGTATATGTATGTTGAGGGGAGGACGTGTCTGGTACGTAGGTGGACACCAAACGCGAAGTAGGTAATAGCGTCTCCCGAAGGAATTCCTCGGAAGACAAAGAAGAGAAAAAGGGGAAGAGGAGGAGACAGAAGAAGGGAGCAATGCTGAACACTCACACGTCTTCACACGAGGACGCACAACAAACAAAAACGTTCTGCGATGGCTCATCCATGGGCATATATATATACATATATATGCAGTGACAGCTCGCTATACATACATACACACACAGATGCACGTGTGTAGGCTTGCTGACAGAAACGTAGAACATCGGCAAATTTGCATGCAGCTGCAGGCGTACCTTGATAAGCTTGGTTTCACTGGCGAGGCCGTGACGCATGTGGATAATTTCGACCATGAACAAGTCGATCTGATGTCTCCCCGCGTCCTGCTGCTGGGGCTGCTGGTCCTGCTGAGAAGCTGGCGGCTTGGCAACGATACAGACTGCCTCTACGACTTCGTCTGTCAGCGCGTCTGCCAGTGCTGCATGCACTTTTGTTCGCAGCGACGTGCGCGCTACGCTCTGCAGCAGTTCTCTGTCCGGCAGGGGGTCTGTCCGCACTTTCACTTGGAACTAACAAATACACACACATAGATACACAGAGAGACATGACCAGCAGCAGCCGCGCTCTTCGACAGACAGACAAACACACGAGTCTTCCTGTGCGCCAGTGTATCGGGCGGGCAGTGTTTTATATCTGCACTCCTCCTCGCTCTTTCGTAAGTCTTCTTGTATATATGTGTGTGTGTCTCCGTCAACATATACGTACACGTGTACGCGGTGAGAAAGAGGGGGAGCGATACAGGCAGACAGAGAAAGACAGAAACGGGGAACTGCAGACATACACACACATACACACAAAGACGTAAGTCGCTTATGACGCATGCGTAGGTGGGCAGAAATATAGCTGTGAGGCACACTTCGCACCCGCACACGTGCAGAGAACGGTCGTTCTAAGAAGCTTTATACGAAAAGACGTGTCACCTATCTACGGGTACGTCTGTCACTCGTCCGTGGTCTGCAGATACACACCATACAAAGACGCAGACACACATGTTGCAGATATGCTCTCTCTCTATATATATATATATATTTATAAATAGGTAACGTGTACACACGTAGATTTACAAACGGAGATACAAGCGTCAAGAGACAAATACGTCGTCTACTGCGTTCGTTTTCCAGATGTCCCACGTGTGTACAAACAGGCATCCCAAGTGTCTACACACGCGGTATCCCAGCTGTACATACACAGGGCAACCCAAGTGTACATGTACATACAGAGGGCATTCCAGGTGTCTACACAAGCGGCATCCCAGGTGTATGTACACACAGGGCAACAAACCAGGTGTACATACACACAAGGCAACAACCCAGGTGTATATACACACAGGGCAACAACCCAGGTGTTCATACACACTAGGCAACAACCCAGGTGTATATACATACAAGGCAACAACTCACGTGTATATACACACAAGGCAACAACCCAGGTGTATATACACACAGGGCAACAACCCAGGTGTTCATACACACTAGGCAACAACCCAGGTGTATACACATACAAGGCAACAACTCACGTGTATATACACACAAGGCAACAACCCAGGTGTATACACATACAAGGCAACAACTCACGTGTATATACACACAAGGCAACAACCCAGGTGTATATACACCCAGGGCAACAACCCAGGTGTATAGACACACGGTTACCCACGTCTATAGATACAGCACAACAACGTACGTGTATCTTCTCCACATGGCATCCCACGTGCACGTAGACAAGGCAGTACATACACAGGGTAACCCAGGTGTGTACACACTGGGCGACACATTTACAGAGACACGCCCACGGCCACGGAGGTGCCTTCGCGTTTCTCGCTTCATGCATGCGCTCGAGAGCGAAAGGCGCTGTCGCGTTGCGTGGCGCTGTATGGAGGCGGAAGGCCTTCTTTTCTGTTCTTCAGCAAGGAGAGACCCCACCAGGCGTCGGCGAGTTACACAGCGACAGCCGACGTCTTCTCACTTTGTCGAGGAGCTCCAGACAGCGGGTTCTTGCTTTGTCGAAGCCTCGGCAAATCACTCTCGGATGCACGCCTTCGACGATCAACCTGTCACCCGGAGCAAACGCAGAACGCAGCAGTCCCAGGCCTTTCCACGTGCTCACCCTCTCTAGTGGAAACCGGCGGCGTCGCTACCCACACACAGAGTAGAAAAGGAGGGCCCGTTCGTTATACGGAGAACTTGTGGTGGCCACAGATGTAGGGAATACGAGAAGAATCAAGAAGAAAACACAGGAGAAGCGGCTGGCTGCGGATCAAAGGGGCAGTTCTTTTCTCCTGCCGCTGTCACGTACGACGTTCTTCTGCACTTGGCTCATAGGCGCCGCACTTGAACAAGCGGAAAAACCCGGCCTTCTACGACGAATCTTTGAATTCTTTTGCATCCTTTTCGGCAGGAACACACACGTACACACCCGTCAGAGTGGCTGGCGCGGGGTACTGCTGTCCAGATGGACACAAATACCCTCTGCATCTCTCGAGGTAGGACGTGTGTCTGGCGCACACGTACACCGAGGGGGAGAGGACTGAAGGCAGGTCACGTGTGTACAAAGACGCAGATGCCGACGGAGAACAGGACAGAGAGACACGTTGCATAAGTATGTATAGAGCATGCGACGCGCTTCCATATACACATATGGACGTTTGTGTTAGGTGCTGCCGCAAACGAGTGCCAGTCACCTGTGCCAGCAAGGCGGAGAAAGTGTTGCTGGTGGGTCACTATCTCTCTGTGCGTCAACGGTGGCCCGACTCTTTCACACAAAAAACTACCGCGACACAAAGGTTGACGCCCCTTCTCCGTCAGCGAAAAAGACACCCACCTCCACATACACACACAGACACACACACACACGGAGTCTCTCTCTCTTTTTGCAACCCATACAGGTCACGTAGTGGGACGCGCGGGTCCTTCGCATGCGCAGATGCACTCACGCGCACGAGCGGTGCGCACACGCGGGGATCGAAGAAAACTTCAAGCCCCACCACACACACGGCTCGTCCCGATTGAAAATGCCTAAAAGACGTATGTGCTACATGCGCGCCTACATACACAAGTATACGTATATATGCACGTGCATTCTTACACCGGTATAGAGAGGGTGCATATACACAGAGGCAGCCTTAGAAACCGACAAACAAACACGTGAGAAATGTAGGTAGACATGCATGTACACACCTGAACACACACAAGCGTTGATACTACGCGTGGTCCAGGAAGGGCTGCGCGGCGACTGCCACAGCAGCTGTCACAGTATTACTGTGCTTGCCCCAGGGTTAACAGACGGGACGACTTCTGCCCCTAGGATCGCGGCTGAGAATTGGTCGACAGCAGACGCGTCGCACGACCACCTGCCGCACTTTTTATCGAAGCGCGTCTTCTGCTGTTCTTAAAAGGCAGGTGCACAGACCCACACAGACACACACACGTCCCCCTCCGCCGAGGAAGCGTCAGCCGCAGGGTCTCTGTGCCACGTCTTTCGGACAGAGGAGAAGGGCAGCAGCACGTGGACACATACCCACACACATATATACATACACATACACACAATACAAAGAGACGCGTTCTCCCGCGTTGTGTGCACAGGTGCGGGAGTTTTTCATACGCCGTGGTTTCCGCATGCGAAGTCACAACTGGAACTTCGCAGCTCTGCCGTGTCACCTGTCGCTAGCCACGCGTCCCCGCGGCGACGGCCAGGCAAACACTCGCACAGACCGCAGCGTATGCATCTCAGCGGGACGTACAAGATGAACTGGCGACGTCCTTTCTAGTAATATGTCACAGGAATGCAGTGATGAACAATCCCACCTCCCCCCGGTTCGCAGGTACGTGTGTGTGTGTGTGTGTGTGTGTGTGTGTGTGTGTCCCACCCACATGCACACACATGTCCCACTATAGAACTCCATGTACGTGTATGAGGCCCCATTTGTACGCACAGGGGAAACCGAAGACGACTCATACATACGTACTGGCATCCACAGGAAGCCTCATCCCTCTGTGTGTCTAGACACGGACAGATATATGTAGACACACGCCAAAATAGACGCGTACGCCGTTGGAGACCCTGGCGAAAAGTAGGCGTGGACGCATATAGAACGGGCATAAGCACACAGCTATCTACTGTATAGGTACCTCCTTCACACATATGCAAATGTGTGCTCACACATATATACATCTCTGGCTCCACGAATTCGCCAGCGGAAACTTAGCCGCATCCACACATATGTCGATATAAGTCGAAGCACGTATACATATATATATATGTATATATACACAGGCATACAGGAACGTATGTATACAAATCTGGACGCACATATACGCAAAGACACATACATACATGGATGTGTATGGATGGGCTTGTGTGTCTACACTTTACCTTTCTGCCTGTCGAAGTAATTCGCCAATGAGAACGACACTGCTGGTTGTTCCGTCCCCGGTAATTTCATCTTGGGCCGTTGCAGCACGCGCGATCATCGCTGCAGTCGGGTGCTGAATTTGCATTTCATGCAGCAGCACGCACCCGTCCTTCGTTATTTTGATCTGGCCCGCCCCTGCACGCACGTAGAAGAAAAGTGCCCTTCCCAGTCCATATCTCTTCTCGGCATCTCGATACATATCTGTATCCCCTACATATATATACATGCACCTCGCACTGTAGAGAGCGCCTTCGAGTGATATATATATATATATATATGTATATAACCGTTGTATGCACATACGCATATATATTTCGTAACGTATGGGGCGCCATCCAGGGAAATATATATATATGTATCTCACACTATATAGAGCCCACTCGAGTGATTTATATATATATATATATATACATAATTTCACACCGTACATCCCTCAGCCGAGATATATATATGTGCATCTCTGCATATACGTATTTGTATGTTACACTACATAGGGCGCGTTTAAGGAAAATATATAGATATACTATTTGTGTGTGTGTATATATACATACATATGTAGCACAACGTACACGGCGCAGTAGACTGAAATATATATGTACACGTATCACAACATACAGAGCGCAGTCGAGTGAAATACATGCACATATATATGTGTATACCTGCACTTCTCTCTCTATACATTTATGTGTATACATATACATACATATATATTTGTGTATCTCATACTACGTAGAGCACAGCCGAGGGAAATACATACATATATATATATATATGTATATACGTACGTGTGCTTGTGTAAATGTATATAAATCCCTGCAATATAGGGCGGAAACGCATGAAAGAGGTGTCACCCTTTCGACCTCTTCGGGTGTACATGTATGGCTGGGGCAAGCGGACTGCGAGTAGGTAGGCCGTCCTCCGGCGAGTTCTTCCTCTCCGTTTTTCACTCACACACATGTTCGGGAATCTCTGTAAACGAGAGACGCTCGACCGAGCATAATCATATCCACGAACAAAAATGCCTCCGGAAAAAATGACGGCAACAGGTAGACGCCAACCTGTGACGCGTGCTTATCAGCACATACAACTCTGTACGATCTCTGCCAACAGGCGTCATGCAGCCCTTTTGCATGTGTGCCCTATGTGCGAACACACCCACACCTTTACGTCCGCACGTCTACCCCGGGAGACGCACGACGACAGCAACCAGCTGCCTTTCCCTCCAACATATGTGTGTACATGTGTGAGTCTGTTTGTGCAGCAGACGCGCACTACGTAGAACAGGTTCCACACCCACAGTCTCTTGTCTCGCTCCCCGGCAAGCACGCACGTACGCCGACGTCTCTCTACATGTGCTGCGCTGCTCAGCTCTGCTGTTCAGCCGCCTTAAATTTGTTCCGGCTGCATGCGTATACAGAGAGTCACGTACCGACTCACGCGCACACACACACACAGACAAACACAGAGGCAGATGTATACCGCCAAGAAGACTGCAGATGCGGAAGAATTTGAGAGAGTTCGAGCTGTCTCCCTGGGCACCCACACACATACACCACCTGGTAAGACGCTGCACGCGGCTGTGTAGACTCATGCGCAGAGAAGTCAGCCACGTGCACTGCAGCGACAGGCATGCAAAAATATGCGCAGCACTCCTCCTCACGCTTCCAGAGGAAATTTTATGTGTGTGTCTCCTCCACGCGCACGCGAGTTCATCTGCACGCCGCGCACCTCCTTTCTCTTTCCTCCGGTGTGTGTCTGCTTTTCCTCCCCCGCAAACGTGAACTGCCCACCACCCGCGCACTCCCAAGTATTTGCATCTCGGCGTGTACGCGCAGATGTGTGCGTTGTACTCGTCGCCTCTCTTTGCCCGCACAAATAAATTCCCGGATGTGTCCCTGCGTCTGTCTCTGTGTGCACGCATGTATGAGTGTGTGTGTCTGGCTGCTTGTGTCTACAAGCAAAGGTCTGCACAGGCTACTCCCGCACGACACTCCCCCCGCGGATTTACACAGACGCATTTACACACGTTTATCTACACATACATCTCTACGTCTACGCACCAGCAGGGAAGGAGAGGCCGACACACACATACAGACGGCAACAAAGAGACGCACGTCGGCAGGAGGACAAGAGAGGGCAGAGAACACTCGACGCACGCAGACCGCCCTCACGCCCTGTCCGGATGCATGCCTAAAGGCAGATACGTGACGAGGTTTCAACGCGAGACACCAAATTTTACCTCCCACGAGCATCTTGAGAGTCCCCTTCGGCCCGAGGTTCGTCTTCACGACGTCCTGCAGACCCTTGGCCGCATTGCAGTTGGCTGCCAGCGCTGCGGTCGCCCGCAGCACGTCGGCCTTCGCGTTGACAATAGTCACCATGCTGCAACGTCCACAGCAAATGCAGCTTTTCTCACTTTACCTGAAAAGAGGTCTCCACGTGAAAACCCCTCTTAACGTGCGACACATACCCGCGCGCATTACCAGAGGGCGCTTCACAAATTATGAAACAGCAAAAACTGATCTCCTACACCCCACATTGCACGGAGACGCATGCTCCACCAGAACACAACGATTGTGTGTGAACAACAAATTCGCAACTCAGAGATGATCTGGCCCAAATCTACACAGTCGTGCTCATTATATATACATATGTGTATGCGTGGCGCTTGCAGTGTGTGCGTAAGAGAAAAAGCGAACTGCTACCTACACGCGCGCGCGTGGACGGGTGGACATAAGTGTGGACATGAGGGACTGCTGGCTCTCTCTGTCTGCCTTCACATCTCTAGGGAAGATACTTGAATCTTTTAACATGAGGGTTCGTCTCTACACGCAGAAAGCTCCGCCGCTGTAAACATGTATGCGCCCCTTCCTGCATTTGGATGCGTGGGTGTGTGTGCACGTGTGTGTGTGTGTGTGGAGGAGGAGAGTGAGAAGGAAATTCTGCAGAGAGAGGCGGGCAGCAGGTGCACCGACGAGGCGGCGCCTTCTCCTCGAACTCCCTCGCCGGCACAAATGAGAAACAGCCGCAGGCGGTGCGCAGAGATAACTTCTGCAACGCTGTGCCTTGAAGGGGACGCCCAGATGATCCACAGCACATAGTGACAACATCCACAGAGGCACTTCCTACACCGTGCAGACAGAAACAGAAAGAAAGGAACACACAAGCATTCAAAAAGAGTCAGAGATCCACGTTAACGTTCTTACGTGCATACGTATACATTTATATGTAGCGAGTCAGATACATATATATATATATATATACACAAACGGATAGACACAGAGGGAGATGCACAGGGACGTTCTTACACGCACACATATATATTTATTTATAGGGAGAGAGAGATACACACACACATACAAACAGACACGGAGAGCGATCCACAGGGACGTTCTTACATATATAGGTGTAGGGAGGGAGGCACACACACACACACACATAAACTGAGAGAAAGGGAGCTCCACACTGACGTTCTGCTTTGTTCGGAAAAGAGGAAACTTGTTTTCAGAATAGAGGAGGAGAGCGGGAAAACGTCTCGATAACATGCAGACGCGAAGCGACACATGCAGAGACTGTTCTGCTGCTGCGGCTGCTCGGACCACCTCCGTGAGACAGAGGAGAAACTGAGGAAGGCGCCGGATAACCGCCGCCACGGGAAGAAAGCCAACGCCGCAGCGTGCTTCAAAACTCAACACGACAGTTCACCCGCCGTGTCGTAGATACACATCTATCCATAAAAACAGAGGGATTCTGTACGTTGATACATACGTTTGCATATCGGTAGACAGATGCAGATGGGGACCTAGTAGCCCACACACACAGAGAAGAGAAAATTGCAGGCATAGACAAGTCAACGCGTGGACACAGGATGTACAACAGAGGTGGAAGGACGATATTGAGGCAGACAGTCGTGGCGGAGAGCGTTACAAAAGAATCGCGGTGCACACGAGAGGGGCTGCAGGTATGTGTACAAATGTGTGCAAGCTTACACCTATCTTCTCAGGTAAATGTGACTATATTCACACGCTTTCTACAAGGCTTTTTACAGAAAAGCTTCTATGAGGCAGGCTGCATACGTATATGCATGTATGGGTATGTATAGAGAGAGATGGAGAGAGATCCTCTTGCTAAACGCAGTGTACATACAGAAGAGAGCCGTGGGTAGAAAGCTGTCTTCTGAGGGAGAAAGAGAGAACGTCAAATAGACGGGAAGCACACATATATCTAGATATACGCATTCTTTCTTAAGGTACACATGTAGCCGTTCTATTGACACCGCGCACTTGCCCCGATGCTGTGGCCGCTGGTCAGTTTCCCTTTTGTTCCCCGAGGAAACGCGCACCAACTGCAGCGGACCTGCGCGAAGCACAAGCTGTAAACGCGCAATGCGCTTCTACCGCTGACTACTTTCTGTGGGCTGCGAGAGTAGACGAAAAGTAGGGGAACCGCAGCTGTTCATCGCCCGCGGAAGACTCGTTAATTTCTTCGACGTGGCAATGCAGAATGCTGTAGTCTTCTCTGTCTGTAGTAGAGGTCAGCGTGTCTGCGCGATTCCTCAAACAGAGTTTCAAAACTTATTTTTGTGGCGTCAGTCCCTTCTCTGGAGGAATCTGCGTTTTCTTACGGGCGTACGATGCGGCAGGGACGCGGCAATGTGATTTGCAACCGACAAGCGTGAACCAGGCAATGTCCAAATAAATGCGAATTTCTACAGTTCGCTCTGACAAGTGCACAACTGCAAACACTTCAGCCTGTACAGGTGGTAGGTTTGCTCAGAGTTGAGCATGAGTCTCTGCAGATCACTTAGGTGAAACTTGTTTCAGAATCTGGAAGTAATCTCTTTGCTTCGGTCCTCGAACAATTACTTCCCATTTCCCCTTTCTTGTTCACGTCAACTCTTATGCTCCTCACCAGTGGAATTACACACTTGTTCTTTAACTCCCACGCCACTGTAGGATACTATTCTCTGATTTCACCGGCGGAATAGCTTTGCTTTCTTTCTATATGCAGCCGTGACAGCGTGAGCTCCTTAAAGTTTCTCCCTCTCTTTCACACCTGAGTGAGTTTTGAAATTTCCTTCTTTTCTCATGGGCAATTATCTCACTGACCTACTGGGTGGAACTGTTTCTTCTTCTTCTCCACTGGTGGTACGATTTGGTCAAACGCAAAGCGTGGCGACTTTACTGCGACTCCCCTGGGGGGTCCCTGAACATGAGCGAACGCTGCTGCCGGCACGCGGGGCCACACCTACTGCGGGGGTTATAGCCGTATGTGTGAGGGTAGAGGAAAATGTAAATAGAGAGGTATCATCCAGTCTCTACGAGGAACAACTACAGCGGAGTTTGTCACCTGCCCTGGACGCGCAGAATGACACTAGGCAACAGGACCCACGACTGATAACTGCTACGTTGTAGAAGTGGAGGGACACGTTCTCTTCTTGGTGAACAAAGAAGACAAAACTTGTTTCCTCGTCGTGCGCATACCTGTAGCAAACTCCTTTGTGTGTGTGTGGGACGGTACGGGAGAGAGCTACAGACCTACACAAGGCTTAGTCACCTGGTTTCCTCGACGTCTACAGAATCGAAAGATATGAGTTCCTTGTCTTCCTCCGCCAGCCGGCATACAGCAGAAGGATGGAAAAGCTCAAGGAAGACGAGCGCAAACCGAGTGAAGTCCGCCGCGGTCAGCGTACACGGATGCACGCGCGCTACCGGGCAGCAGCGGATGAGTGTACAGTGGGAGAGAAGCGGAACCTTCAAGTTTCTCTTCTCTTGAAAAGTGCTCCAGAATAGCGAAGCAGATAACAGGCATGCACAGCACGAAGCAAATACAGAGAGACAACAGACTGAAGGAGAAAGACTAAGACGAGAAACGTTACCGTTGAACACCTGAGAGAGAATTTGGCGGGAGGAGGTGCGCCGACGCATGCGTAGTAGAGGTGGTTCCGCGTGCGCTAGCCTCACCGTAGGGCGACTATCGGCCCAGTGTACGGGTCACGTATTCTGCTGAAAACAGTCGTATGTAGTAGCAACTTTCCTGCGGTGGCCATCTTGATCTAAAACCTGTGTCTACAGAGGTGCCCTTTTCTCTTCCGTGCATCAGGGCTACAGACGCCGCTGAAATACAGGCAGAACTCCGATTGTTTCAACAACACTCTGCAAGTAGGAAGAACTTCGCCGACTGCTACTTGCCCTTACGGGACACACGCTACACTGATTAGACGTTGTAAATTCATCAGACGTACTTGGTACCCTCGCGCAAGACACCTGCAGTGGTAGTGGCACTCCTCAGAATGCCACCGACTGTGCAGGAAATACTTGTACAGAGAAATAGTGCGTTGTAGCACCGTAGTCCTATGTTTTGTGGATAGGTAGAGATCCTACGTCTCAGCAGAAATGTGCTGCATGAGCAACAAGCCCTACTCTTGCTTACTGTTTGATAACACATGGTACGCGAGCGTGTGTCTATGACGATACGCATACACGTATTTTAATATGCATATATATGAATATATGTGTGCACTAATAAGATATCTGTATGCACACATTCTGAGGAATTGACAGCCTGCATATCACCGGCTTAACCGAATACAGAG
Organism: Sarcocystis neurona; assembly: GCA_000727475.1. Taxonomy (NCBI): domain Eukaryota; phylum Apicomplexa; class Conoidasida; order Eucoccidiorida; family Sarcocystidae; genus Sarcocystis; species Sarcocystis neurona. The sequence continues at coordinate 2,188,589 of KL647310.1, read as the reverse complement.
TATGCCGCGGCTCTGTAGCTCTGGTTTGTTGAATTTCTGTACGGCACGAAGCTCAGTTCTTCTTGCACCTGTCCTCAATTGTTACAATGTTGCTCTCCTCCATATTCATTCTACGAGCTCGTACCCTTTTCCTACAGTGTTTTAGGCCTTTCCTCCGCCTCAGTGGTTGTTAGCCTTCAAAGTTCTTGAGTCACATCGAAGCGCACTAGTTTCCTTAGTGGAAGGCGTGCCTATCGCCTACGATTACAATTGCCTTGTATCGCTTCTTTAACGTAGCGACGTGTGTATACTTACGTGAGGCACCCTTCTGCTGTGAATTCGCATATACATAGTCAGCATATCTCCACGAATTTTGCCCCGTTTTACGTGTGTCGACGTGCGAGGATGCATTCTCCTTGCACCAGTAGACAGAATATCCTACGAATCTTCTCGATGTACCTGGATCCTACTGTTCCACGGACGAATAAGGCTTGGCCACCACGTTACTCATTAATGTATTATCACCAGCAGCCGGTTGTGGTACCAGTAGGTTTCAAAGCAGGAAGCTGAAACCTCTACACGTAGGCCTACAAGAAAAGGGAAGAACCTTCAGATCTACATCTTGCCACTAATCGAGCAGACGGAAGTTCCTGACACTGGCGTGAAATAGTCGTTTTTCAGTGTATACCTCCTGACATCTGGTTGTCTACTCAACAGCTGGACCTGAGGATCGTCAGTGTTTGCACTGCATGTGGCCTCAACGGCGTCGCCCTTGACTGGCCTCTAATGCCGGTCGAAGTGAGGATGTCGGGTCACTGCGAAGGTCGCGCTACAATCCACGCGTCCGCACAGCTGCGAAAGGTTTCGAGGACGACGTGCGCCTTACAATACGGAAACAGTAACAGCGCGTGCACCCTTTTTCCACCCAACAATCGTCAGCGGATTGCATGTGAACACGTATGTAGATATGTCTTCTTCGCGCAGCATACGGCTACCAATTAATTAGCTATTACTCCAGGTGGATGTTTTAGGATACCTCCTAATATTTAAGCAGCACACCGGAAAAGTGCACGCTCATACATGCGGAGTACGCCGAGCATAAACAAAGAGACACATTCTGCGTTACACCATCTCTGTACAAGCTGGATGTCTTTGCGGTTACTTAACGTGGACGGCGGTGGCGTCCACGTACGGAAATGCTATAGTGCACGTATTATTTCTACGGTGCACCTGCACTGTACGTAATTGCTACACTGAAAAAAAGGTGACTGCTGTGCAGCTGCACCACCTTCATACGTAGGTGTACCTGTGAAGTTCCAGGAGTCCTTATATTAATTTCGTCGCAAGTGTATGTGGGGATTTTCCCAGCTTGTAATAATAAGTCAGTCATTCTCTACGTGGGTAGAACACCAGTGATCAGCGGGAAACTCCGCTTGGGCTTACCACCGTCAGCAGAAGAATGTGCACAGGGCTCAACTGAACGCCGCTCTTGCTACTTGTGGAACAATAACCGCCCGGAACCCATCTTACAGTCGGTGACGCTGGGCACCTCCAGAACCTGCCAGGTGTTGTGTTATATCTATAGATATACGTAATCAGTGAATTCCAACATCCGCAGTGCGTATTTGTACTCCACCTCTGTGGACAGGAATACGATTTGTAATCTGGTCTCTCCGAAAGAGGATATCAACGTAATTCTACGTGCGTAGACATCCCTACAATATATATAAATATATACCATCAGCCCTTGCGAAACCCACCGTCTAGAACGCAAAATACATATGCGATACTCAACACCCTAGCTGCATCCCGTGTAGGAGCACTTGCGCTCAAACCTCCTTTCAAGCGCGAAGGTAATGCTGCTGCGTTCCTCTCTGTACAACACGTATCACTGGTGTCGACTCCTTTTCCACTCCAGTATGCGAAAAAGAGCGTCAACAACTCCGTGCAACTCCAGACGTTTCCTGCAGCGTACGTGGATGCGCTGGGGGTATATGTTTAGCGCCCCGTAAATCCGCAAGTGATGTTGAAGTATGGCGCTGCATCGTCCGTACATGTTTATTCTGTAAAGGCGTATCCGTGCTAGAGTATGCGTGAATGCCTCGTTCGAAATACAAGTACAAGGTGTAGACATATGCTATCTGGATAAATAGTGTAAACGCAGCGTCGAACCACTATGTGCACACGTCACACATGTACTTACTGTGAATAACTCGACCTGCTGGTCCACCGACAGTGTCGGCACGTTAGACAGCTTCACTCATGGGATGGCTGACGCGCATATGTTTACCTGGCTATTCGCTTTCGATCGAGTGATTTTATGTACGGCGTACAGAGGTATTTAGGTTAGTGTGCTGGAGAGTGCACAACGGCGCACCTGTACCGTGGTCGACCCTTCACCATCTTCGGCATTCAACCTTCAGCGGCTCTCATAGATACGGAATCGCACACTGGTGAGCACCACTGCTTCCGTCTGGCATAAGTGCATCGTTTGAAACTTGTAATACTGGATCTAGTGTATATCCGTCCCCGAAAACGCGTCAATCATTCATTTATCCATGTTTGTAGAAAAACACGTCGTAATGTAGACATGCAGATACGCAGACGACAGACTGCGGGCAACAACGCCGAACCCAGGGAACGGGCCCGAACCAGGGGGCAGACTGAAGGCGAGAACTGTCAGTTTGCTTCTTTTCTTTCCATGCATCTGAAGATACACTTTATGTGTTATGCAGGAACTCAGATGGCGGGGACTGCAGTTTTGCTTGGCTTTCATCGGCCCTCTTCTGCATGCATGACTGCGCTTGCTAGCCACGCGGGTGGGATTCCCGAGCGCATACATCCTTCTTCCGTCGCTCACGACTCGTGCACGGAAGTGATCGATATCACCCAACGCAAAATGTGGCGCACTGTGCGAGTTTCCAGGCGCCACACACAATCTCGTAAGAGATTATGAGTAACCTTTTAAAAACATCCTCAGTCTGTATCCGCGTGCCGGCGTCTGGACCGATGCCATTTCGACGGGGCACATCGCTATATTGTGGTCGGAGGGACAGAATTTATTCGCTGTTTCGTACGATGCCAAGCAGGGATACATTCTTTACCCAAAAAAAGTGCGGAGGTGCACTCGAATGTTAGATGCGACAGCATATGATTGCGTGGATCAACAAAACGACCGAGAAAAAAAATTTGTGGCGAAGCCGCGTGTCAGGGACACGAGACAAAGCAGATTCACTAGGAACTTCCCGAGAACAAGAATCCGTACCCTCGCGCAGTCCTCCTCTTTGTGTTTTCACGCCTTATGAGCCCCTGCTTCGTGTTACTCGGAGGAATATTGCAGTCGTGTGCGCTGTGCTGTCAACAGAAAGTCGCAGGCTTAAATTACTCCCATACGCTGGTCGGCATTAGTGCGTCTTCCGCACGCTGCGTCAAGGACTTCCTAGCTTTTCGTTCAACCCTCCTGTAGTTCCGAAAAGCTTCCCTTTTTTGCCCGCCATCCCCAGCATACCGAGAATCTGCGGCCCTCCAATAGCACATCCGTTCGTCCCTGGTGGCTTCTAGTGTATATAAAACCCAAACTTTCCGCCGTTGTTGGTTCACCGTTCTGGAGACTCGAATTTTGGATTTGTGCCCATACGTGGACGAATGCAGCGTTTAATCAGTGTATGGCTCCACGCATTCGCGTGTGAGACTCTCTGCGTGACGTGTGCAGCCGTGTGGTGGACGGCAACAAAATGCGTGGACGCCAGTACCTGTGACCTGCTGTTATGTGTGTAGGTCGTATTCGTCTTAGCTGCGATACCTGCGCACATCGGCCTGAGAATACGGGACGCTTTCTTCGTAGCTCTGTGGCACACGGCAGAATTCCTTGCGCCTTCTCTGATTCAGATACGCGAGGAGCTTTTCCTTTTGTAGTTATCTTCCCACGGCTTTTTTTGTCTCTTCCTTAACCCGCCTTTTCGCGCTCCAGACGCGAGACAAGACAAATCTTCTGCTCCTTCATTGTCGCAGCTTTCTCGTGGGAGCCCATTACCTGCACTCGTCGCAACAATGGCGATGGTAAGAGGGGCGTTCACTTTTGTTTGATCAGCGACGCGGCTAAATCTGGCAGACGGATGGCACAGCGCTGCTTGTATACGTATGCTTTGTGTCCATTCAGATCTTTTGTGGAATTCTCCACGTGTACGGCTTGTGCGGTGTTGCTTCGAATGAGGCAGTCCGCGTACTGGAGCACGCCGCAGTGTTGAGCTATTTGTGACGTACGAGCGCATGCACAGAGAGAGAATTTCAGGCAGCCGGTGGATTTCGGTGCTGCCCCTCAATGCGTCTGTCGTTACAGTTGTGTACACAGGTAGATATTTACACTTTAACAAATCCGTCTTCGAACCATTTACGCAGCAGCGGAGATGAATGCTGCCATGAGCAGACGCTGCGCTATTGCGGAGCAAAACCGCTCGCGCCTTTGTGTTTAAGCGGTGTGGCACAAGCAAAGAGTGAGACAGGGAGAGACAGAGCGAGCCGCGTAGCCCTTCGTTTTGGGATTTGGACATTCGTTTCTATCTTTTTGACGGAGTTGTGGCTCGATATGTGTGGATGAACTACGGGAGAGCCTCTTGACAGAAGTGTTGTGTGACGAGGAGCCTCGACTCCATGACGCAGCAGCACCACATTACCCTCCCCCCGTAGCATCTCATCGCTTGGACTGGAGACACTTACACCTATACATACTGCACGTATGTCTCTGTGGAGGACACCCACGTCACTTCCTGAGCTTCCTGTGCATCTGTAAACTTCGTGTTTGCGTCTTTTCCATGTGTTTAAGAACGCACGGGTGTGCAAGTGTTGTGGCAGGGCGCTGGTCCACGTGCGACTGTCCCCGCTTGCTTCTGCCTCTGTCCGGGACGCTCATGGCAGTCCTCTGCGACACGTTACTGCCGAGTATACACCCTGTGCATACACGTGGCTGTCTATGGACGCGCAACCCGCGGAACGCGCGACTCTACATGGATATAAACACATACATATATATATATGTAAAGGTACACACCTTCACGCGCAAGTGTATAAAATGTATCTAGGTTTTGTGCGTCTGTACGTAGACAGATGGGCACGCGGCTCTTTTTCCCGAACAGGTAAAAACTTCGAATGTTTTTTGTCCAGATAAGAACACTGCAGATTTTTTGCCACTGCGGCGACGTACGAGGCCGTCTGGGCCCCTGCAGGCGGGTCGTAGTAGTGTGGGAGGGTTTTCAAATCCTTCACCCGGTGAAGATGACCCCGCTTAGCGCGCGGCGCTGTAAAGGACACGCGTCTGCCTAATGTTACATGTGCACGCAGGTAGCTGGCGTCCTACATTCCACACTTACACCTGTGCAGCAAAACGTTGCCTGCGTCCCTGCGTGGGCAGGTGAATATTTCGGTGGGCAGGCGTGTGCGTCTCTACCCCCTGGTGTGTACGTCCACGTAAGCGCATATCGAGTACTCATCTACCTTTGTGCGTCAATCCGTCTCCGTAGTGGTGCATCCTCGTTTAAAAATACATCTGTGCGTTATTGACAGGTGCATGTATATATGTATATAAGTGCGCACCTCCTGCGCGGAAATAAGGCGCTCTTCTTTGCATGCGCGTACGCGTGCCTGTGTTGACTGTTGATTCGCGCTTGTGGCATCATCTTTGCCGGTGGTCCTGGCGGTGGATGCTGCTCGGCTGCTGCAGGACGACGCAGAGGCACAGCGGCAAATTCAACAGATGGTCAAGTTTATTCTAAATGAAGCGCGGGACAAGGCGCAGGAGATCGAGGCGCGGTCGCTGGAGGACTTCAATATTGAGAAGTTGAAGCTGGTGCAGCAGATGAAAGACAAAATACGACAGGAATACGAAAAAAAGGCGAAAAAAATGGAGATGCAAAGGGCCATGTATGTCGAGCGTACGCGCTTCCTCGTGCACGCACCTTTTTTTACGGGCGTCTATAAACGCAGTCGTGTATGCGTAAAAAACGCTTTTACACACACACGTCTCTGTGCAGCTTTTTCTTCGACTTTTTTTTGCGCGGCGCCTCTCTCCTGCGGCTCCCTCCCTCTTCTGCGTGTTCAGAGAGAGCACTCGGGAAACACATACACATACACCCACCGGCAAAGGTGATGCCACTCGCGCGAGTCAACAGTCAACACAGACACGCATACACACGTGCAAAGACGAGCGAGTTATTTATGGAGAACTGGTGGAGAGAAGGTGGCTGATTCACCTACGTGGGACAGATGCGGCTATACGGACACGCTTGTGTATACATATCTGTGTAATTTCAACGAACGTGGTAAGTGTTTTGCGTGCGTGTTTAACAAGAAAGAGGTGTTATATACGTGCATCGGTGTGTAGGCTTGTGTACGTTGTTCAGAAGTCCCATTTGGGCGGTGCCTGCAGAGAAAATTAGACTGCAGTGCGAAACTTGCAGCGCTAGTATTTACACCTTTTTCTTTAGTGAGAAGCAGATCTTCATGTATGTACCGGTAGGCATACACGCGTGCACTGAAACACACACCTATACGTAACACACATCTATACCTATGTATACACTAAAGTATCTGGAGAAAGGGATCGGTAATGCGCATGTTGTCATTCTGGTCGTGTGGTGGCATATCGACCTGGCGCATGCCACCGTCGCTGCTTTTGCGAGCGGTGGCGCTCCTCCGCGAGACCTTCGTGCTGCTGCTGTTGCGCCTGCTGCTGGTGGGGTTCTGGTTCGTCGCTGCTGCCGTGCTCCTACGGGTAGGGGACTGCTGCTAGTGCACGGGTGCTGCTGTTTGGGAGACTGGTGTTGATGCTGAAGCGGGTGGCTGCTGCAGCAGCTGCAGCTGGTGGTGGTGAGGTCGCTGCTGAGACTGCAGCTTTGGGGAAGGCCGACGCGGCTGCTGTTGTTGGTGAGGCTGCCGTCGCGCTGGTGACGCTGCCGCCGAGGCTGCTGCTGTGGATGCGTGTGCGCGCAGCGACCGATCGACGGCGATAAATAAAGCGCGCCTTCGTCGGATTGCAGCGCAGGATCAAGTGTTGACGGAAGTTTACAACCAGGCTCTGATGCAGCTTGCAAACGTGTGCAAGGACCAAACAAAATATATGAAACTGATCGAAGACCTCATCGTCCAGGTATTGCTTGCTGCTGGTGCAGGCACCTTTCTTCTATCTGTTTGTTGCGTCGAAAAAAAAGGTTCTTACAGGTCTTGAGAGGAGGAACAATCTTCTTGGCTATTTTTGGTGGCACTCCTGCGTACGCGTTCCAGTGCAGGATTGCTAGAAAACAAGGTTTAGAAGTCGCAGTCTCAAGCGTCGTAGCGCCGACCGCAGAAGCGAAAGTTTATGTTGTCGAGCCGCAGCGGTGAAGGCGCTCGATGGCTGTTGCTGCGGCAGTACCTGTCATTCCCGTATATTAGTGCTACTGCTGCTTTGGAGCATTGTCGCTGCTGCGCCAGCTTGCTGCTGCTGCTGGGGTGCGTTGCTGCTGCTGCCGCTGTGTCCTGCCGCTCCTGCTGCAGAGAACTCGCAGAAGGAGTCTGAGGAGCAGCCCACATGTGCACCACTGCTTCGCGAATGGAATCCCTCCATGTGCAGTTGGGCTGTCGCTGCGCACTTCCGTTCTGCGCTCTTGGTGCGCGGCGTGCGTTTCTTCTCTTGTACTGCACCACCTGTACCGGCAGGCAGCACCTCTTTTCCTAGGTTCCTCCTTCTGCGCTGCTGCTGGAGTTGTTGCGTGCCCTTCCTTCGCTCCCTCCTTTGGGCCCGCCGCTGGTCCAGCCTTGCCCTCTGCTGCTGCTGTCGCTGGAGTGCTGCCGCCGCGGTCGCGTGCTGCTGTTCGCCACGGCTGGCGCTGCGTACTCGGCTTTGTTGTGCGGTCGGATGCAGGGCCTGTTCCGGCTGTTGGAGCCGGAGGTGATCGTACGATGCAGAGAGATGGATAAGGCTTTGGTGGAGGGAGTGCTTAGCAACGCTGCCAAAAGATATTCTGAAATAATGAAGGCGGAGGCGCAGATCAATAAAACTGTAAAGCTGTCTATCGATAAGTCCGGCCGTTACCTGCCCCCCCCCATGTCGAGTGAAAACCAGGGAATGTCATGGTAAGTTCCACAAACAAGCCAATTTTGCTGCTGCGCTCCCGTGTCGGCACTATGGCAGAGTTTATTTCCTTCTTCAATTCTTGTACGTTTCACATCTGTGTGAATTTGATTTGCTGCGGTTCCTAATACATGGGCAATACACACGCATGCTTGTGACTAAAGCCGTGAATCTCGGTGTGCGTAGACACTCTTCGTACGTATAGCACGCTATCTATATCTACGCTATTTTATCTACGTGCGTTCGAGCCGCCGGCTCTTCCACGCATCACCCAGACGCCTGACTGTAGCTTTTTTGACGTTTGCCATTTCGTCCTTTTGACGGTGGACCGGAAGATTTTCTCCCTCGCCGCCCTCCGTGCTGCACGCAGTCGGGGGGTACGTTGTCCTTTTTTCAGGTGGCTGTCCTTTGAGGTGCAAGTTTTTGCCGTCGTCCTCTGCGTGTGCGTGCAGCTGCGGAGGCATCGTCTTAATGACACCCGACGGCCGCATCGCGTGCGACAACACTCTCGATGCCCGTCTGCGGATGGTCGTCACGGAGTGCGCTCCTACCATTCGTTCTACTTTGTTTCCAGATAGGAAATAAGTCTTCAGGTGCATATCTTCGTGTGTGCAGCTGTTTTGCTACTAGAAGTCTGCTCCAGCGCCTGTGGGTACAACAGGTGAAAAAGGAATGGTGCAGACGTTTCTGGAGGTGTACGCGAACAGCCATGTAAATCAGGGGGATGACAGATACGTCAACACCTGTACACACATGTGAGTATACACGTGTCATCAGCTGTATCCGCTACGGCAGCAGATCGATGGATCACCGGCTGCGTATACGTATACATCTTCTGAAAGTTTGCAAGAACTGAAACGTGGAACGACAGTCGCTCGCGTGCGGACGCTCCTCTGCGCTGCCTCGAATGAGACAAGCACTGGAACTACAAGTCGCACTGTCCGTTTCACGGGCGCAGTTGCTGCTGGTGTATACGGACAACGGCGCCCACCAAAGTTGTGCACGCGCTCGCCAGTACTTGATAAGCATACAAGGAGCAGCTGCTTTTTTCAGAGTTGTTCGTCTTTGTAGAGTACCGTCCGGTACTGTGGGGTAGCCCGACTAGTAGTACCGGTTTCTCCTTTTAAGCGGTATCTCCACCTTGCTGGTGCACAAGCATCGAGTGGCGTAATTCTGTTCTGCTTTGTGTCCACTTGGATCTGCAGTAGGCCGTGCAACTCCGCGTTTGTCGCATAGCCTCTTTCATTCACTGTTTGGCAAAGCACGCCCCCCGTCCCCCTCCCCCCACGCGTCGCTGCTCTCGCCCAGCTACTAAAACTCTTTTTGACATTTTTATGGATTATTGGTCGAGCAGTGGTGACTACTAGCTCTGCCGTACACGCGTCTTTACCTCGAGCCAGGTGCGGCGGAGCCGCATCTGTTATTGAGACTTTTCTATGAGGTCCACTTAATCCGAAGCTCATGAGAAGAGGCAGCTTTACGCTTCAAGTGGTAGGTACTACTACGTGAGTGAAGAAGCAGTCGCAGTTGTTGTTGTTGTTTGAAAGTGTCTACATATATACATATATATGTATACGCGCTCAGGTATAATGTAGCCAGCGCCTGCGGGGAATTGTGGACAACGGCGGTGCAGGAGCTGCATCCACCACGAATATGTCGTGTTTTCACCAAGTTGCTACAAGTGATCCTTTTTAGGGCCACAAACCTTTCTAAGCAGTTGCCTGGTCAAATGCTACAGCGGCAGTTCCTGCTTTTCAGTCGTGTTTTTGAATGCCTGCCTTCTCCTTTCAGAGAGGAACATCAGATTTTTTTACTGGATATCCGACTCTGCACTGTGCTGCCCCCAGCAGCCGACTTGTTCCTTCTTCTTTTTCACTCTTCAAGCGACGATTTTGCACGAGCCGCTGCCTTCAGAGTTTCCCTATGAAGCTTAATACACTAACGCGGCAGCACGTGTCGATTTCCTCCCACCTCGCTACGTAGGTGTAAGCAAGGAACTGCGGCTCCACTGCAGTGGGACTGCTCCCCATTCCGTCTCCCCGAGGAAGGGAAAAGCAGCGGCAGCTACTGTGGTGGTGTTTCCTTCCTGCGACAAGGCAGGGGCACAGCTGTGAAAAGCAGCTGCTTTGTACGCACAGTTTGTTGTTAAGAAGGCGACTAGTTGTACAGAGCAGTTGCTGCTGATGAAAAAGAGATAGCGGTTGGCGGGCAAAGGTCAGCTGAAGGAAGCGATCACCCGAGATACCGCGTATTAGTCGCGACACAGTAGACGTGCTTAGCAATGGACGAGAGCTGCTCATGATGCACTGACAGCATTTTATGGTCGCGGAAAGACAGGACGTTGGTGGAAAGGCAGCTTGTGCAGCCGCTGAGAATGGAGATGCATTTGCTTGAGTTGAGGCAAAGCACTTGCTGACATGAAGTAGATTTGCTGCAGAGGAGGTTGCTGGTGATGAAGAGGCAGCGGGTAGTGCAGGAAGGCAGTGGCTGACTGGTTGCACTAGGGAAGAAGCTGCTGGGAAGAAGCCTGGCAACTGTACATGGAGAGAGAGATTCCGTAAGTGGAATGGCGTTTGCCGCTGAACGGATCCGATATCTCTGCGAAGACAGCGGCGTAGAGGAAGACAGCTGTTGCCGGCGGAAACGTAGCTGCTGATAAAGTATTGCGCTGTAGGTGGGGATGCACCTGCAGGGAGGAAGGTAGGTGACACTGGCAGAAAGGCTGCCGTTTGCAGAGCAGTCGGCTGCTTGGGGTCAGGTGGCTTCTTGTCGAAACAGTGTTGCCGCTGACTTGTAAAAGGCAGCTGCTTTTAATGTGGTCTAAGTGCTTGAAAGAAGGAAGACGACTGCGGACCATAGCTCGCTTGTCTATGCAAATCGCGCTACACTTCTACTGCTGCTGGTTCGTCAAAGAAGCAAAACGCTGCTACTTACGCGGTTGTCTAACACACGTAATTGGCAATGACCGGGTCGGCTGTGAAATCAAGGGTTTTTCTTCTCCACATTGATTGCAGTGTGGTATTTTGTTACCATACTGTACCGCCTGCAGCTGCTAGCAGAGACCCGTAAACGGTACGTGCACAACGGCGTGTCTGGCATTTCAGGTCGAACATTCCTTGAAGGTTGTCTTGTTGCTGTTATGGAAACAACGGAAGACACTGTCGTGTTTAGGGTTTGGAGTGTGGAATGATACAGAGTTCACATATATGTATATAAATATGTACACATACATGTTTGCGTGTATATGTGCATCACACGTGATTGTGTTGAGGGAATCTACATGTCTTTCTTGCATGTGCACATGCGCTTAACGTTGTACTCAGTACACGGATATTGTGTGCCGTGAGCTAAATAGGACCTATGTTGACTGGCCTGGTGTAGCACGCAGAATGCACCACTGTTCGCAGATCTGACAGACGAAGAAAACTGGTCTTAGGCGTGGTGCCGCATGGAGAGGAGTCTGCCTGATGCACTTTATATAGTCAAGAGGCTCTCAACGCAGGGTGGACGCGGTGTTGTTCAAGAGCGACATTCATCGCGACTCTTCTTAACACCCGGTGTGGGTATTGTAACCACGCAGAGACACTGAACTTTCATTATCAGCCGCATATAGATACATACGCGCACACACACTGACATACCACCTAACTGCGTGTCTCGCCAAATTTACCAATGATAAATATCGCGTTTCACTTCGCTGGTATCAGAGAGTACAGCGTGCTTTTGAGACCGCTGCTCAGCACACGGCTGCGTCCCCGCTAATAATTAAAAATGGTGTTCGCTGCTGTGGCCTTTGTTTTTCGTGGTTTCACTTTGCAGACAAGCACGCTAAGCGTCATTCAACTGCACTAATGCCCACCCGGCCTGTTCGTGCACACACACATGTACATGCGTGTATAAACATATATGTTCATCTGTTTCTTCGTGTGTGCATGCGATGGAGCGTATGTTGACACGCCTGTCCTGTCACTACCGGAAGTTGACGTAGACGTTGGCGCAGCGCTCCTACGTAAGCCCTGTTGACGCAGACACCTGAGTACGCTAGAAAATCAGTAGCCAATTCTAACGGAAGAAGAATATAAGCTGTTGTGGCGGTGGTACCGACTTCAAAAAGGGTTGGGAACGGTACACATGCGTACACACGTCTAAAGAGAAACAGTTGCAGATAGAATACGTCGGTCAAGTACGGTGTGGACGCATACAGTTACACTGGCAAACTTTCACGGGACACATTGAAACGGATGTATAGGTTTGCGTATACGGACATTCGGGGATTCGTGTGTATACAGTTTTATGTACATACGAATATAGTGGACGTTCATAAGGTTACGAGAATCGAGAGACGCCTACACGTGTCTGGCTGTACGGACGGAAAAGTGCAGCACATTGTAAGCGCACGTCTTACCGAGCGGGCTCCTGCACGTAGGTACGTTCCAGTATACGCAACCGAATAAGTCTGGACCCTCAAAGGCACACCCGAGCGTGCTGCGAACGTTGTGGCTTGACGTGTGTAAATAAGTACTTTCGCTTCAATGATGCGTATCAACTGCCGTGGTGGTGCATACTTCTAGACCTTGAATATACACTGAAGCAGGCTCTCGCTTGCTTGTACCCGTCCCTGCACACCCCAGAAGAAAGGCAGAGGACGTACCCATCCTTAAGACTGGTCTACGCCAAAAGGTGTTAGTTTCAGTGTACTTGCCAAAAGCAGCCAACTAAATTTTGCACGCACGTCTGATATAACGCAGTCAATGCTCGCCTTTCGGGTGCTTACACGTCCGTTCACACCCACAGAAGGAAACACGATTGGGAACTTGAGTCCGCCAATCAATGCCACCCTGCGCGACATGTACGTTTCATCACCATCTATGAAGAATTTGTGTAGTGGACCATCTATGAAGAATTTGTGTAGTGGAAGTGGCAGCGAAGTTGACGACATGATCAAGGGTGCAGAGTGTGCACGTTACGATGGCACGTGTCTTGCAGTAATCGAAGATGTTAAAGAAATAATTTACCCGGAACACCTGTATTTTGAGGGGGGGTAGTTGAGCAACAACGCCTACAGGTAGAACGTGGACATTTCCAGCCAGTAGAGCCTGCAACAAATGTCAACATGCTGAGGTTCCAGGTCATCGTTCTCTGAGCCTGTGGTACACTGGTAGTTGCAGCTTGAGATATAACATAGTCCAAAATCAGCAGGTGGGACGTTCACGCCTACTGGAAAGCAGCAGAGAGAGACCCGGGCAGAGTTTTTGTTTACTTACTTCTCAAGAGGCATAAAGTGTCAACTTGGACTCTGAGAGAGCCAACAACGGTGTTCAACTGTGTGGCTCAATGCAACTGCTACAAAAATAGCAGTTGCATTGGAAACGCCCGGGTTGGTCGACAGTACAGTTAGCGCTTGAGGTGCGTATATTTGCGGTCGCCGGCGGACCGGGTAGTGTTAAAGAGATATGAAAATAATCAGGTACACATACGTGTAGACGTCTTTGACTCTGTTGTTTGTCTCCTCGCGTGTGCCCCCGGCGATTCGCTGCGCGGTGCGCCATTCAACCTCGCGCCGCGTAGAGTATTCGTAATCGTTTGACTTCTTCAGGCTTTGAAGTAACAATGAGGAAGTGTAGCTCTGCGACAAACTCATTCGCCACGCGTAGTGAGGGCACTCAGCTAGTTATCGATTCGTGAGACGGTCATGTTACAACCGATGGACGTGTACAGGTATACGTCTCAGAAGTGTTCATACTGCATATAAATGGCAACGGAGGCGTACGCCCACGTAAGGAAGTACACACAAATAAGTTTGCACATTTGTGTATAAACATATGCACGCATATTTGTACGTCTCACGGACTAGGCAGGGAGGGTCCTGGGGGACGCTTATGCGTGATTGTGTATTGTGTGCTCACGTGCCGACACGGTTAAGAGCGGACCAGAGTTTCAGCGATCAGCTGGGACGAATCGATCTGTCCCCGTGAGCTGTGCGTGAACGGCGGGCCATTTCCATTGCTCTACCACATCATCCACCGTCACAACGTAGCATTAATAAGACGTCAACGTTAAAGTCGGAAAGCACATTCATGCATTAATGTATAACGAGCACTTCCTTAGCGCTCGATGACGAAGCGCAGGGCGCTTGCCCAGGCTACACGGGAGTGTTGCACTTCATGGACATTTTTGACGATCGCATGTTTGGTCTTGGTGAAGTAAGCCTACATCCAGAATTGTTCGCACTGCTGTCGATTGTCCACGCAGAGTGCCATTGCCCTCACTGGACTTTCAGGGTAGATATATCTTCCTCTAGCCTGCGCGAGCCGTTCAGTACGCGTACACAAGCAGAAGGACGGCTTGTTGATCCGGCTCTTCTCTCTCTATTGCTGCTAATGCGAGTTACTGAAGTTGGATGTGGAGACGTCGGTGCAGCACGCCTCGGCTACTGACACCCACTTATCCTGATTCCTACTTTAGGGTCGTGGTCCATCAGCACAGAGCGTATTACAGGTCGTACCGATCAGAAAAGGGGATCCACCCTAACTGATATCCTCCTTTCATATCCAGGTTTGAACAGGTTTTTGTGTCCTCCAAATGTATCTCTGGCACTCTCAGCTGAAAGTGCGAACGACTCCGCAGCTGCTGTCCTCCTTTTCTGACACTTTTTTTCCTACCAGAGTCGAACTGAAGCAGTCACAAACGCTGGTTTCATCGATATCAGGCCTGTTATGTTACTGTTCTGTGATACTGGGTCGAGAGCCGTCGCAAAAGTAGTCGTCCTCAATGTCTCTTAGGAATGGAGTGCAGAGTCTGGGATCAACAAGTGCGCCCTGTGTTCTGCAGTAGTTACGCACGCAGACCTCTGTAATTCCGCACGTTTTTCTAGCGCAGGGAGGCAGTCCGTCCGGTGGGCAGACATCAACGCAAATACCAGCTTCAGCACCCATATCTACGCATACCTGACCTAGCGGGCAGTCGCTTCTGGCGCGCCGGGGGCTA
This sequence comes from Sarcocystis neurona, assembly GCA_000727475.1. Taxonomy (NCBI): domain Eukaryota; phylum Apicomplexa; class Conoidasida; order Eucoccidiorida; family Sarcocystidae; genus Sarcocystis; species Sarcocystis neurona. Next base: position 2,173,519 of record KL647310.1, on the reverse strand, counting down.
TTGCAGGGAAGACGACACAGTCCTGGCAGGCCGAGCGCGGTAGACGTCGCCGTAGCGCACGCATATACAAATTTAGAGCCGGCTGGAGCAGCGGGACACTCCGTCGAAGAAAAGCATATATAGGCCAGCGATGCATCAATGTTGCAGATACTAGGATCCGCCGGATCTGAATGCAAACCGACCGTAACCATATACTGGCAAAATTTTGAGGGAACCTCGCACATCTCTTAATCCACTCAAGCGTTTTCGTATCACACCTTCACAGGAGCCGTGTGCGCCTATGAAATGACACCATGTCTGCAACAGCTGCGTCCGTCCCTTGTTAATGCATTCTGTGGGCAACACCCGCGACGGAAAGGACCTGTAGCGTATCCACGTGGTGGTTGAGGGTCGTGACGCACGTGGAAGGGCTTAAACGGGACAGACGGGTTTCATGAACGGTTCCGGAACGCACGTGGAACCGACGAGATCGACATCTTCGCGTGAAACTGACTAGGTCAACCTCTACGCGCAGAAGGGTCTGCAGCAGCAGAGCATTACAGAAAAAGTGCTCTCGGCTGAAACTTGACTGGTCTTTCTGCTTCTACAGTTGAGGCAGGAAAGTGTGTTCTGGCAGAATCCCCTTATATGAGTTCCTCGCTGGAAAAACTTTACAGAAAGGCTGTCTGCAACACTTGGACACATATGATAAACCAACCGCGTTCGCTTTGAGAGATCATTCTGCTTCTACACTATAGACAGGGAACTATGGTTCAGCACGTATCTTTTACGTGGCCTTTCCGCAGAAAAACGCCCACTCAGTCGCTGCTTGCTACACTGCAGCACCCGCTTTCGCCTGCCGGTTCACTCACGAGGAAGAGTTTGGTGCACGTTGCTTTCACAGCAAGTCAGAGTGTTGTAACAGTTTCGTTCACTGCTGTCCGCAGAAGTCTGTGCAAACCACACGACCGCCGTAATCAGCGGCTGGAGATGGAATCCTGAGGCAGCCACCGGTAGGAGCAACATACGAACAGACAACGCAGGCGCGTCTTACCAGTCTGCGCAACCTTGTCGAACGCATCTACGTCGCTCCTGGACAGAGACTCGAAGGAAGATGTGCGTTTGTGTGAAAGACTAAATGGCGCCTGTAAAACCAGTCTATCTCGGTGGACGTCTGCAGCAGCTGGAGTGAACCCGGGCGCGGAGGAAGACAGTCCACTCCTGCTGGCACGCTCACTGGTTGCCCATGTGGCTCGTGTTGCACCCGTTCCACTTATTTCCCCTTCTACGTCCTTCAGTTGTGTTCGCAGACGCTGCACGTTCAAGTGTTCGTCATTCGACAAGTATACATCAGAGGAAGCCAACACTGACTGGCCAAGTGTGGTTGAGGCCGCCTGCGGCGACTCCTGTTGCTGTTGCTCTGTCGGCTGGCGACGCTCCTGTGATTGAGGCTGCTGTTGCTGTAGCTCATAGTAGCGATGCAAAGGGGCCCGCGCCTCCGCCTGATGACGAGGTTGCTGTACAGGAATCCGCTGTTGAGGCTGAGAGAAAACAGTACCCGTGACCCCCTGTGCAGATGTACCTTGCGTCTGCACTCTTTCGTTAGTACGCTGAGGCTGCGTCGTCCCCTGGAGCTGCGCACTTTGTATTTGATGCAGGAGGAGATGAGACTTGGAGGAGAGTTCGTTGATGCCAAGCGTGTACCGAGAAGTGGGAATCCCGTTTGACAGTCCGGGAAATTGTAGGGATTTTGGTACAGGAAATGTGTTGCTAGAAATCTTTCCATACCCGAAAGGTTGTGCAACAGCAGCTGCTCCTGCAGAGCTTTTCCCATAAGCAGTATGCCCCATCCTGATTCCTGTGTACTCCGGTACGCCTTGTAAATTACCTTGGTATGAGGAGGACACGTCTACGTGAAGGACAGCAGATTCAGAGGGAACACCCGGAAAAGGATAGACTGAACCGGTTGGTGGAGGACTTAGCACACTACGCGTTGAAGAAGACGACGAAGAGTGAGGAAAGTTGCGGTGAGAAGATGTGAACTGCATCAGATGGTCATGTGTGGCTGCTTCAGTGGATATGTATAGATCCATTGCGACACGCCGAAAAGTGCTGCCTAGCCCCAAGTGCAACACAGTGACACAGAGGAGGGGGAACTGTCGGGGGTGATAAAACACAGAATGAATCCGCATGCTTGGGTAGCAATCTTTCACGTTTCACCACTCAAAGTTTCCGTGCGTCGAATTCAACACTGCCAGAGCCCCATAAACATAGGCGAAACAAAACTATTAGAAAAAGCAGTGGCAGTTCGATAAATCAAATACACCAGATAACTTTCACATGTTACAGAATTCATGTCACGAGCGCACGACAGATATTCTGGGCAGAGAGGGGCAAGTGTTGGAGGTCCGAACCCAAAGGCGTCTACGCTCGCAGGCGTGGCGACTCGAGTCTGAGTCTGAAAATGACTTTTTCATTTCAAGGACGAGCACAAGTGAACTTCAGAGGAGACAGTTTTACACATCAGGGCTCGAATCGGCTTGTGAAAAAGTAGCATCCAACTTTCAGGAGTTCGTGTTACGGACCAGCATGGAATTCAAAGAATCAAGAGAGGTGCTGATGCATATCTTCTGCTTTTCTGCGCCGTGCCTTCAGCTGCAGTTTTGTCGGCGTACAGCCAAAATCATCACCTTGAATTCGTGGCAGTGAGCCGGAGACACCGAAATCGAGGGGCAGTTCCGCTGATTCAGGGTGCAAGGACGACAGACTAAAGGCAAAACGCTGCTCCTCATTCGTGTACGCTGACACCGCTTTCGAACAAGCAGGTGCACTGGTACTGTCTGGTGAGTCACATGCGTCAAGTAAAGTGAACTAGTTCCTCCATCCGGAGAAGGAAGTACCAAAAGCCAGTTTCCTTCACTGTTAAAAAACGTGACCTCATTACCTAGGCAGGACTGCCGGTGGCGATGAGTACTTTGTGTCTGGTACATCACTTTTTCGGTTGGAGTGCACTTGACGCAAATATTCGGCATTTGTTTGACTGTGTGACAGGCCTAGCAGGAATTCCCTGTATTCAGTTGTCTACTTGCTTGCGGGAGTGCATAGTCTGCGATCTTCTCCACCACCGTTGTCCGTAAGACTCTGGTCACTTCCTCCAGTCAAGCACCTGAACAAGAGATTGCCGTGCAGTCGTTTTTGAATGGAAATCTCTAAGCAGAGAAAGAGTCGTTCTCTGAATAGCTAAAAGGAAACGTAGACTTTGCGAAGAGACCTACGTGCGATATAGGCGCGACTCAGTCGCGAAACCAGAACCTCCAGTAACTCGTTTGGCAGCGTCGGAAGTGTAACATATAACCTTCGCGATACACCCCAGGAATGTGCTACGGTTTGATGGCTCTGGCTGATTGTGCTGACACGGCAAGTCTATGCAGGATTTTTCTAGACACGTAGCTACAACAGTCCTCAGTTTGAAGGCAACTGCTGAAGAAAACTCTTCTAAAATAAACAATGTACTTGGTGGTTCGGAGTTGCCTCCACTCAAGGTGCAATTGCGAAGCTCACAGTGCATGGAACAAATCAACTGTGAACAAACCATGTAGTAGTACTGCGTTGCCGTGTTTGTGGTGCATGACTCAGCATTTAGGCGGTTTGCAGTGGACACAACACTCGTGGCTATCTAAGTCTCAGTCACGAGACGAGCTCTCGTAGTCTTTTATGGAGTCTCTGCCGTGTGACAAAGATCAAGGTATGTGTATCGTTCGTTGCAGTGCGGGCACCTTTCGGCCGCCTGCAAGAGCGTGTTGTTCTCCGTGAGACCGTATATCAAAGGATCCCCTCTGACCGCCAAATACGTACGTTTCCCCCTGACAAACTTCACACGCCTGGCTCCCAAAAGCAAAACAGAACATGTGCGCCTTTTACGCGGACGTTTGTACTGACTGGCGCAGGAATGCTGAACACACGCGTGCGCTCATCTACAGTATTGACGCAGAGAGAGTAGCAGTAGAGTATCGAATGCCTGCAGTGGGGTGTGCAATACAGGTTCTGGGAGAAATCTTATAGGCATACGTAACATGATTTTATCGCGTCCACCGTGCGTGTGCAGCAAACTTCGCATGTGGGCGTCGTACCAAAGAAAGTCACAGGTGTCTGTTTACGCACCACATATACTCATATATATGTGGATTTTACTTATCAGGCGCACATGTAGAGCGATCCCCTCCACGGCCGTACTAAAGGGGGAAAGGCGCCTATCATCTTGACGCGGTATGCAACATATCAAAGCACACGCAGACAGTCTACGCATACAAGAATGTACCGAAGTGATCTTTTCCTGTACAGACCCTCTCAGACATCCTGGAGACACGTGCCATTGCTATTCGTGATGTACTTCGTCTGTTACGTGTGGGGGCACGTTGCAGTCGCAGCCGAATCGCGTTTCTCTCATGCTTTTTATCAACGGGATACATCTACCATCGCAGGCTAGCAAGAATGTGTTTCAAATTTAGTTCGGCTGATGAACTTTTAAAGAGTGCAAGGCACGGGCGGTGCAAATCAAAGCTGTACTCTCGCGACCTATTTGCAACTTTTACACATTTTATGCAGAGAGAGAGATTTATATACACAGATTGTACGACCTCTAATGCTTATCTTTGTGAGTGTTCGGCTGTATTCTTGAGGATGGAGAAGGCACAGCAATACATATGCCTACAGCCTTTTAGTGGGAGAGTGAGTACACATGCACGTGTATATACGAAAGTATACGGTGTGGGGGCGTCAGCGCTATAGTTAGACCTTGTTTTCAACGTTAGGGCAACTCTCAAATGTGTTGCTGTTCCTTTACGTCCGTGTAAATCTTATGACTCCGTACTGCCCTCCTTCCGAAAGGAACGCACCATCCGTTGTTTGTGCGTTGTTGCTCCCAGGTCGTGAACAAGAATATTGTCCTTTGTACAGCCTCGCCATTCCATATAACGCTCTTCGTGTTGCCAGGTGTTTCCCTTTGATGGTACTTTGGGGAGAACATTTTCGCGAGCGCCATCGAAGTGGATCGATGTGCCCCGTTCTGCGGGTGAAACAGACCACGAAGTAGAGATAAATCTCTGTTGTCAGCTTCATTCCCCCTCTCGGCTGTCTCCTGTTTTGTTAGTTTGGCGGGTCACTCTCTCGAAAGCTAGTTAACGAAGTTAAATAACAGTTTGCTGTTTTGTCCTCATGCTTCTTCCGTCGTCTCCGTCACCGGCAGATATACACTGGAGAATAGAGGACCTGACGGTTCTTCGTCTACGTTTTCTTTTACAGCCTTTGTGTATGGCCTCACGACAAACGGAGCGTCTTGAATGACGGAGAGATAATTGCGACATAATGTGTGAGCGCTCCACCGAGCTGCATGAAGCAGTCTCTCCTGACAAAAAACGGGAGGCTGGCAGAGAATGAGTGATTGGCAAAGGAGGGGTAAGCAAATGCATGAAAGAAAGGCAAAGAATGTGTTCAAAGCACACCTATATGAGGAGCTGCGTTGCCGTAGCTCGACTTTTATACATGTAGCTTCTGCACGTTTGCAGCAGGTGTACCCAAACTTTCGTTTGTGGAAGGGATATACGTCGGAGAAAATCTTGTACCAGATAAAATGTGAGCCGTTACCATGGAAAAAAATGCCAGTACTTGTTCACCTGCCTTGGCGTACTTCCATGCGCCTGCGCGCCTACTTGTCAACCTCAGCAACATTCAGTTGAACAAAACGTGCACGTACGCTCATTTAGTCTCGTTTGCAAGTGCATCTTTTGTCGAACAAGCCTCATTTCCGGCCTCACCTACGCAGCCTCCCACATGGATGCACCTACACCTGTGCATATGACCAGAGGGGCAGCAACGAAAAGGATCTGCTTCTGCACTGTATCTGAGGCACACTTTTTTTGACAGCCCCGCCAAGGTTGGCCGTGAGCTTCTACAAGAGTTAGACGTATTAAACAGCATGACATGTCGCCACGCTCAGTCGACAGCACGTTAGTCTGCAGAAAAGGGAAGCATCCCAGAAAATAGAGAGTGCGCACTTGGCCACCCACCCATGTATATCTTCCCACTTTTTGTAGATGTACGTGTTTCCACAATGCCCGCACGCATCACACGAGATATCCGAAGAACTTTTGCATCTCTCCCTCAATGTTTAGATGCTAGCACATGTTAAACGACGCACGTTCCGCCCCAGGAGCGCCACTCAATCATTCGTGCACCCACTTGAAGCGTGCCTTTGTGAATTTGTCTAATTATCCCGCAGCCGCACCCACACCCACACCAGTGCGTTGGATTTCACGGATGCCGCCAAGCCGTCTCGTTGAATTTCTAGTCCAGAGTGTGAACCGTGAACACTCATGAAAATGTACAGTGGGTGTACATAAGGAGAGAAGGAAAAGCAGGGACCAAGTACAGGCTTTGCGCCAGCTCAGTGTGACGCAACGAGCTTAGCCGTAAGCATAAGTTTGTGTCGTTCTACAGGTGTCTGCAGTAATTCTTTGCACAGTTCAGTTCCTCCTTTGTGTTCACCTTTGGTGCAAGAAGCAGTGGTCCGCCTGAGTCTTTCTGCAGATCCGCAAGCGGTGCTTGGGAAGGCAAGTCCCTTCCATGGCTCATCGAGATTTAGCGTTGCAGGCCGTTTCTGCTTTAATCTAGCATGTCCAACAAAACAGGACTCTGCGCCTCGCCCTGACACACTTTCGGGACCGCCCTTGTCGATTGACAAACGGAGTGTAATCAGAGCATCTGCAATTGTAACTGTAGGATCTGCGAGATACAGAGTTACAGACTTTGTGCTGCAGGAACGCTTGCCTCTACAAGTCACATTCACCAAAACTTTTACGTTTTGCTTGAAGCGCGGCGTACGGACACGAGGCTTCAAACTACTCCAGAAGCTCGGCAAGCAGTTAAGCAGTTCCCGAACCTATCACGCATTACAAAAGAAGCAAGCAGAAAGCACGACAATTCCCTGAGCTACACAACTACCAAAGTAGAGTGTAGTGGATGGTTGTTCGAATCAGTACAGCAGTAGTTGACCAGCTGAAGCAGTGGCAGATCTGCACATTGTTTCGGAAAGGGCCAAGGGGTTGCGCAGGACCTATGCAGCGGCAGGAAAACTACCACGACAACCTACGCGTGAGCGCTTGCTTACATGTAGATACATGCGGACATGCGCACACGCGTTTGTGCCTCACATTGGTGGAAAAGGTGGGGCTGCGCGGGTTCAGGCTGACTATTATAGAGTCTCTTCCTGCAATCAGCTTCCTTCGCTCTCCCGAATTTGAAAGAGTGTACAGTGCAGTGTATACATTGTTGTACTGGTGTCGCTTGCAGAGAAAATTGTAACCCGTCAGTTTACTAAAACATCAACGTGGTTCAATTATTCCGCTATTTGCTGCGGAAAAACACCACGCATCTGACCTGGTGTGTAAGCCTCGCGAAAACATACCTGTCAAAACGCTACACGGAACGATGTCCGACCATGCGGAGGCGCGACCGACCAGATCCGATTGTGTTTTCCATGTGTAGATATATATATATATATGTGCATCTATGTGTGCGTGATCCTTCTACCAAAACACAGATGATAATGGTACACAGAGACGTATTTACGTCTACGCGGAAGCACGCATGTAGCTGGCGAAGCATAACAGGCATGTGCAAAGAGAGACTCTTTCAACAGTGGGGACTTTTGTTTCCACTTTGAAATTCTCAGTGTCCCTACAGCGGCACGTATCTGCAACTCGCAGCTCGATTCATATCTCCGTTCCGGAGACTTTATGCTTTCATTTTATCTGCGCAGAGTGTAAGAATAGTACGGTTGCTGCAGTGATGTGTTGTTACGTGCCCGGGCGGTATTTTTGGAAAGTCACGTACATCTCCCTTTGAAAGCTGCGGGAAGTACACCACTAAACTAATGCCGACTTCCGCTTCTTTCGTCCTTTTCACAATCTCAGCTGCGGCCTGTAGGTCTCGCAGACGTAGCTGCATGTTGGTCAACGGCAGGTGGTAGAGCTGGGCGCCACCCTCGTAGATTAGAGCTGTAAAGGCGGGTGACAGCTTCGCAGGAGCAACCGCGCACTGTGCTGTCAAGTGTGTAGCAGTTCGTCTTAGTGAGGCGGAAAGAGCCTGCAGTGATTCGTCCGCTTCTTTTTCGAGTGTCAAAGACTGCGCCCAACTCCCAGTAAACGGCTCCTCGAAGTTGTACGTCCCGGGACCGGTATAAGAAGTCCTTTCCAGCGGAGCCGGCAAAGCAGAGACGTCAGCCTGCTCCAGACCAGCAGCACTAGGTTGCAGTATTAACACCTGAGAAGCAGAAGCACAGGTGTCGTGAAGAAGATGCAGTACAATGACGAATAGAATGAAATACACTTGTGGAAAAGGGAGGGAACAGTAAACACAGAAGTAGAAGAAGGTACACCTGTATTCGACCAACAACACCATAAGAGAAGGAGAAAAAACGCAGATGGCGAAGATTGCAGCGCAGGCAAAAGCGGACAAGGAGAGGTCATGCACAGCACAGCATAGCACAGCAACAGTAGTAGTGCACACATACAACAAATTTCAGAGCAAGGACAAGAAGGGAGGACACAGGGTGCAGAAAAACAACGAGTCAGGCGTATCCTTTGAGGAGTGAAGAGCCAAAGTAACAAGAATTCGCTGAGAAAACGCTGGCCTATCAGAGTAAAGAAAACAGAGGGAAGCCGTGGAAAGAGACTTGTGCGCTGCGACGTGACGTGTGCTGTTTGCCCACCTATCAGTACACACACAGGTATCGGGACACACATGTGAATCTCCTGTCAAGCATAACTACTGGATTATACCTGCCGCTGTACCGGATGATGGATTCGCTCTTCGAAGGTGGGCAGTTGTACAGGTTGTACGTAAGTCTCAACTTTGGCTAATTTAACTGTATGCCATACCTTCAGTGATGTAGCTTTGCAGATCTGTAGTACGGTTGTCAGTCAAGTGGCTGCGACTCTTGTGTAGACGACGTATTCTTATTTTGTACAGCCCTCCAAGTGGATTATTCTCTTTTTTTACTATTCGTACCGAGTGAAAGAGATGATCAGCACAGTCGCTGCTGACTGGAACTTTCCAAGCTGACATCGAGTCGATGATCACCCTTGACGCCCTTCTTACAGGCTGGCCGGTCAGGAAGGTGATGATAATGATGTGTAGGTATAAACATGGGAAAAGAGACAAATAATGCACGTACTGAACACCTGCACGCTTCAAACTCCCGTGTATTACCTGCACGTTCTCAACAGGTAGCTGTTCGAACAGGCGAGCTGGAATAAAACTCTTCAGGTGGCCATTTAGGCCGTTGAAGCATGGACGTCCCTGCACACCATTCATATCTACTTTTGGCCCAACAGCTGGAGTCATCTCAAAGTGTATTTAACGGCACTCCGGAATTTGCTGGGACACTATCACTCGTCGTTAAATATTTCAAGACTGGCCTCTATGCGTATGCACACCTGACACACATGCACAGAAACATGTACTTCTGAAAACGAACGTGAGTATATTCGGCAAGGGTGCACATTAGATGCGTACACACAACACTTGTCGAGGCGAGAGGCAAAAATGACAAACGTGTACCGCCGTCCGTCATTCGTCGGACTTTCTTCGCATTCTGTTGACACTCGCCACCTTCAACCACAGACCTAAAGCCTGCGAAGAGGACAGGAAAACCAAGTACCAGCAGAAGCACAACGGCTCGTGAAGTTTCACGGAGGACGCCGGTAGCAATGCATGTCAAGAAGAGGGTAGTGGCGCGAACATATGCAGCAAGGGTTTCATGCAGCTGAACAGAAGCAGTCACGACGGCACACAGTCTCACGTAAAACCTACACGCGTGAACCGTACAGCGGCAGCATCAGCAGCAGCTGGTAGAGCAGCGATGAAGCAGTAAGGCAGTTCGTCACACGCGCGCCTTTGTTGGCTAGAGATTACAATTGACAGTAGCTAGTGGAAACCTCTAGTGCTGCTGCGGTCTACACCAGAACGTCCGAACAATTGCCACGAACGCTTGTTGCTTTTGAAAACGCACTGTCCTGCGAAAGAACGGACTGTTAGAGCGACAGTTACGATTACACAAGATGCGTGAAAAGACATCATACACTTTTTCAGCCTGCTGCCGCTGCTGCCGAATACTACATCTCGAAAACAAGCGCTGATCCGTGAATATGTGCGAAAACTCGCGTCCTGCCCTTCCGTGTCACGGGGTCAGAGCTGCATTGTACACTGAAGTGCACTGGTGCGTCTGTCTTGCCTCTTCACTACGACTTCCTGTCTCCTGGGCTCCCCTGCAGAATAGCTACAGCCAAGCCTCCTTGCGCACTGTGTACCGTATTGCAGTCCACCTTCATCTGCAATGTATCAGCGACCTCTACTTCTGATGAAATGATGAACTCTGCAGCAATTTTATTCTGTTTCTGGACCGGACGCGATGAAAGCAGGGTCTGCGCAAGACTGTGGGGTGCTTCGCCTTTTTTTTCTGGTGTTGTGGGCCTGCTTCGTGTGCAGCGTTTGCTTCTACCATACGGCACATGTAAACTACTCTAACAAATAGAGCTTACTGGCTTCTTACCGTGTTAATGATCCTTAAATACTCATCCTGATAGTGGATAAGTGTACAGAGTACAGCGGTTTGCTTGTGTGGGACAAGCGTCGCCTCGGACTCAACATGGACAATTGGTACAGTCCTGAATGTTGCTGTCGGTACTCGAGTTTTAATCTCAGGTGATGCTGTTTGAGCTGTAATTTCACGGCGGTGGACAAAGTACTTTGTCGACTGACGCTGTCCGCTCGAAAACGATCCTTGCCCTTTTGATGTCTCGCATGCTCATTACGAGGTCGACATCGCGTATAACACGGTAGACCGGCTGTGGATCTTTCTTCTGCCATACTTCAACATGTGAGAGGAAGGAAGATAGGCTGTACTTGCACCTGTTCGTTAACCGCTGCGACAAATTCAAAAGAATGATCCGAAGAAAGTGGCGCAAGGACGGATTGTGGCCGTCCATAATTTCAACGGCGGAAACGGACACGTCCCACATAACCTCCGGCTGCCGACGCCACAGTGCCATGACCTGCAAACACATGCAGTCGTGCGCAAAAGATCGGTGCAGCGATTTGTATACACGAACACACCTGCGAAACATTTTGCGTAGGCGTATCTGCCGTGTGCCACAGGTTTTGTACGCGTGTGTAGCGGTGCCTCTTGTTATCGCGTGCTTGGTCAGGTCCACGCAAAGAAATGAGGCCAGCACATCGGGGAGAAAAATATCATGTGTTAGCATATTGACAACATTGAAGTGGAGGTTGGCCACTTGACACGTGCAACCATACCTTGACAGTTTGTCGTGGATACAGAGCATACCCCTGTTGGGCCTTCTGCAACAGAGAAAGAGCTGCACGAGCGCCGTCTTCGTTTACACTTTTTAAGCTTCCAGGAGTTCCGTAGAAAACGGTCACTGAGGAAACGCTCTCCTTTTTACATACATTGTCTGTGTCACTACAACCACTTGAATCATCAATAGCAGGCTGCTCAGCCGCAGCCACAGGAGCAATAGCTGCTTCCTCCTCCTCCCTGAGGTCGGGCTCGACCGCACGGAGAGGACTTTCTGTTGAAAGAACACCAGGGTCCTCTAGCGCAGTTGAGGATTCTGCCGTGGCCTGGAAGTGTGGTGGGCGCGCGTCTGTAGATTTCGGGGACCGATATACTTCTCCTTGTCCCTCATGTGAAAGATGGTCTACACGTGACGTGCCTGTTGCTGGCGCAGCGTGCACCTTGTTCGGTTCGCCAAGGCCCTCATACGTCGGCTGAACACCTGCTGCAAACCTTTCTTTTGAGTCCTGCCGGCCTTCCTCTGCCTTCGTATCCTCCTGCTCTGCCTGACCTTCCGGCTCCTGCTGATATTCCTGGCGTGGGTCGACCTCGTCTACGAGGATATCACGCTGGACTTTTGCAAGTGTTGGTGCTGTTTCTACCGGGTTCACGCCACGCGCATTAAAGGATGGAGTTCTAAGTTGACCAGAATGATCCGTGACTTTGCTGCCGAGTGTCCGCAAGCGAGATGTTCGCCTGTTGAGTCCCCGAGCGGGAATGAGGAAGGGTAACACGAGAAAACCACTGCATTTCTGCCGATTATTGTTGATGGCGAGAAAGCTTACCACGGCCAGCAGAACGAAAAGAGACAGACGTGGGTACCGCCTCATTTTCTGGGCTGTGGCTACTGCTGCTGCCGCATTGGCCCTTCGGAACTCTTTACCTTACACGCTGGTAGTGCCGCGCGACTGCTGCCCTTCGTGAGGGGCGGGATGTCTGCGGTGCTACTGCTGTAACTGTTAATGCTGTTGATGACACGAGGGATGTTGCTGGGGCTGTGCAGTTTGATGCTGACATCTTTCGAGCACTGTTGCCGCTGGTGCACACGGCAGTCGCTGGAGAGAGTCGTGCTGGACTGTTGCTGCTTTCCACTAAAGGTGCTGCTCCACGTACCTCTCCGATTTTTCAGCGACACCTGCTTTCCAGAGTGCTCCTCCTGACGCAGTCTTACCAAGCTCAGGGCTGTCGAGGGCGTCGTGCAAAACGTACCCACCACCAACCTCCTACCTACTCTTGCCCAGCGTTCTCATTCTGACCCCTGCTCACAACACTGTTGATATGCGTTTACTCCACCGTTGTTGCTAGCATTAGATGGTTCCCAATTCATTTTTTAGATGCTAGACACACCTTATTCAGGACGGATAAAAAGAGCCGTTGATACACCAAATCGCTAAGGAATTCTGCGTTGTGCTTGAAGTTTGCTCACGGACATGGAAAGCCAGCAACATAAGGACAGCTGTCAGCATGTACAAAGGGCTACCGCATCAGCCGTCTCAACTAAGCTACGTCTACGACTTCATGGTTACTGTACAAGGCCGAAATTTGCTGTGATTTTGAACGCGCGCCGGGGTGCAGAGGGAATCTCTTATTCATTTGCGGCATATCTGCTGTAATTGGTATTTGTAGACGCAGCCCGCGGGCAGCTGGAATTGTGTGTCTGCCTGAGGTTTGAGTTATCACCTGTAACCTCTTCCACTGAATCATGAGGTGGGCATCCGACAAGCAGCTGCTGATCGAACAAGATGATTTTTCGAGGTCCTCTGCGTCCGACTTCTTCGACAGACTGCGTTGAACTCTTCCGCAGAGATGCAGCCACCTACGTCGTTGTGTGGTTGGATCCGTCAGAAAGTCTCCCCAGGAAGCGGGGGCTAATACCATATGAGAAGGTCTCCCTTACCGGCGTCTGACGATACGCACACACGCAGTTTATTGTGTGGAAGTAGAACAGGATATGTGCACATAAGAGAGGATGTTTCGCTGATCGTTGTGCTCGTAACCACGAAATGAACAGTCAGTCAGTGAGGTTTATACGGTGTGGAGCCACCACAGGCAAGCAACCCTCGATCCCCGTACAATAATAACCACATACAAGTGCGGCAACACAATCGGAGCACATCAAGCAACGACGCATTAAACACCGCCGCTCCATGCAGGGGTCAAATACTTCAACGGTCACACCAGTGTACGGCATCATCTACGTCATTTGATGACGTGGTTCCAGCCCTGTGGCCTGCCCTTCTGAGTCCCTCTTGTCTCCTTTGTGACAAAGAAGTAGCACAGCAGCTAAACAGAGTCGATTTTTACGCACGACAAAAAGTAGAGCGATAAATAGACACACTACACCCGCAAAAGAGGTTCCGTACCTCAAGCTGGGTTTTTTTTTTCGCCACATATCTGTGCTAGAATAACAGTGGTGGTAACACAGACAGCCGGAGATGCTGCATGACTAGTAGCAACGTACCATCAACAACAGTATCTGAAGAAGTAATAGGTTTTGGGCCTCGCCTTCGTCAAGTGCGAGCAGGGCGGCTGTTGACGAGCACAATTGGCGAACGGATGTTGTTCGCAGCATCTACGACGCGCAACAGCGCAGGTGGTGATAAATGACAAGGCATGCCGAAGTCTCTATTACGGATGTGTAGAATTGTGCGGACACACAAGTATACGCATATGAATGCATATCTTGCGTCCTCTTTTTCAACAACCAGTATCCCCCCGAGGCCGGTAGAAGCAATCGGTAACTACGCCGGGTGTCTGCAGCTGCCTGTTGCTTGCACGGAATCAGAATGGAGCAGGGAGAAACGTATCAAAGGCCGAGGACTGGCATCTGCCTGACTGTTGTCTGACCAGTTGGAGGAACATGTTTCAAAGTTGTGTCTATTGCCCGTTGGCCGTAGACTTAAATCATCTCCCAGATTACTACAGTGGTAAAGCAAGAAATTAGTGGAGAAAGGGGGTCTTTTGCTCTGCGGTGACATAGAACTGTGCTTTCGATGACGCAGAACAATTAACGACGGTAAAAGCTGCAGACACGCGTAATCAAAGGTGTATGTAGAGACAACGAAAGCGCAGATCACCGGGGGTGCATCAGAACTCCATACGATCACACGGGTCTTCCACAAAGGAAGCCTCGAAGGATACGTAGACACAGTCAAGCTAAAGGAGGACGATGCTGACTGATGCTGACTCATGTGTGGATGGTTTCACATGGTTACGGGGGGCTTCTACATCCCCGTATATGAGTCTAATCCATATTCACTTGACGTACATAGTACGATAGACTATGTACGTATGTGCTTCGGCAATTGTTTCTGGATAGAACAGATGCGAAATGGCACAGTTTTAACACTCAGACTCCTCCGCTCTCTACGTTATACTTTTCACAGTGGAGAACGCAAGCGCTTTGCAATGGTGATATATTGTACTCTTCGTAGCATCTCTTCACCCACCGAATCATTCAAGCGGACACACTTCTCTACTATGAATAGGTGCACGTGATGCCACCCTAAGGATTTCCGTATGAACAAGAATACGTGTCTCAAAGACGTTAATACAGCTGTTCACGCGCACGGGTGCCGCCATGCACTAGAGCGTTCGCTGGGTGTAAACCGGTGCATACGTATGTCCACTACATCCGCACACATCCGTAAGTACGCCTATATTCTTGAATCTCAGTTGAGGGTTATCACACACCTTCACACGCACTAAGAATTATGTATCTCTGCAGAGGTGCTTGCGGTTAGCAACGAGACAGGACATCCTGGAGAGGCAGGTCTTGGGACACGTATACACAAGTATGGATTACTGGCTACCTATGGGTCATGTTACCGGACATTTCAAGAAATGCTGAACAGCTGGACAACCTTTTATGTATGCCCCTGCAGCCTACCGAGTGTATGCAGAGGGTCGCAGACACCACCGTTTTTCACGTACGTTCGTAGGCGCACACACACAAAGCAAGCCTTACACCGGCACCAGAGACCTGCTAGCCCTGTAGTGACGACCCTGACTTAATGTTGATGCAACAGTCTAGCTCTTGAGCCAATACGTCCTACTGATATGTGCAGTAGACGCACGTCACACATATGCACGCGCGTAGTTGTACCATTGTTGTCGCAGTGAGGGCGTACCAGGGCGGATACAGCACCGACGTGAGTATGAAGACCGAAAGTCCATGTAACGGCCTGCAGCTCAAGTGTGATCGGCAAAAACGTGAAGGACACAGCCAATGTCGTCGAGGATCTCCCCTCAGACGCGCCTACGTCACCCGCGCATCCGCAGTTGAGGTCACGACATCCGCTGCCCGACAATACGTGTCGCGCAGCAGCCTTGTATACCTCTGTAGTGAAATATCATGAAAATATAGTGCCCCACGGGAAGGTGTGAGGACGCACTAGCGGAGTTGCATACATGTATTTGCACGTATACAAGATATGCCACGCCACCCCCTACCAACCGACAGCAGGGCTAGCTGCGTGCGCCCAAGTGGATCTGTTGATATTCCCTCTCACACCGGTGGTGGGCTAGAGTGCTTGTATTAGCCTGTAAGTTCTAAAGATTCGCATTAGCGAGTTCCTTCGTATCTATTCAGTACGTGTGTACTCAGAGTTGTACATGTACGTATTCTGCCTCTAGCAAGGTATACTGACACTTGAGGGCTCGAGTACCACGAAAGCACCTTTGTGCACATAAACATTCTCTTTCGCCGACGTATCATCACAGAAGCTGTGGCGTTTTATATCTGTTTATCCGTCTACATATATACCATGACACTGCACCAGTGCTTAGGCTGAGATGACAGCCTGAGCTGCTTATTCGCTAACATAGGCGTCTCTGGCAATGCATGTACAAAGGTGCGCGCACGTAGTCGACTCACGGCTACGACTACAAGCGTGAACTAGTATGTAAATTTATACGGATATACTGCACACGCAAACGTATTCATATATATATATATATGTATGTACATACACACTTATTGATCCTTCGATATGTCTGTCTATTTGTGTACCACTCTTCCCCCTTTTCTGCATAGATACACACCTGTTGATGTCCCTCTCTGTCCGTCTCTGCCTTCGTACGTCTGAGTGTGTGCCCGTTCACTGGCATCTCAGACTACTGTGCTCAGCGACTGCTTTTAGTCGGGAGGCACGTATCCGTGTATTCAGACTATATGTTGGCTGGATAACGTATTAGCATTATCAGAATGTTCAACCGTGTCTGCATACTGTCCCAGCCGGACTTTCCTGGCACACGCATTCACGCGTATATCGCAAAGATTTTGATACCTTCATATGGACTGAGAATTCCCATTTGCTTTCACGTGATTCTGTCCTCCGCTGCCTCCAGCAACAGTTTTAGCATCTTTCAGTAATATCCAAATGATACTCATACTGTAAGATTGTCCTGACTTCACGGATGAGCACGGCAACTCGGCTCGACAAGCCTTGTAGCACCCATTCTTGAATGCTAGCTGACAGGTTCATATTTCCACGAAGACTATATATCCATAAGTATATTCTAAAGCAAGATCCTCCCAATTTCGTGCGCAATAAGGTGTCATTGGTAAGTCTCTCTGGATACTTCTGACTTTTGTTGCTGCGCAGCTGTTGTAGTGGTCGTGAGGCCTTTGCGAACTAAATGACGAACTCTGTCCTTCTACGTCGTAAAATGATACTAACGCCTTCGTGTATACCCACACTCGGAGAACAAGGACGTGCACAGATATTGACGTATTCATCGTATGAAGATTGTATGTCTCGTGCAAATACACGTGACGTGCAGAATTCTACAAGCATCGCAGTAGCATATCTGCGCTCAGGACTCTAGAGTGAAGTCCACAGACTCTTTAATACAGAGCATTTTTTGTGTCCTCCCCCTTGTCAGATTTTTCTATTCCCGTAAATGACGGGTCAATATTGCAGCTTTTCAGGTCACTGAAATGGGAGCCCGTAAACGCTACTGTCTTGGGGGCGGTGTGCTGCCCAAGCACAGCACGTTCACTGTGGCTCAGGTTTGTGAGCTGTCTGCGTCCTATATTCGTGCAAAGAGTTCTGCATGTTTATGTATACGTTTATATTGTTCTGCGTGTACTACCGTGGAACTTTTATTCTTTCTAAACAGGTAAGATGCATGCCCACACATTTATACACATATATACATATATATATATATATATATTGACGTGTTCGCTTATACACCTGTGTAGTGCGAAGAAGTCGTTGGGATCGCGAAGGCACATAGAAAACAGTCCTCCTACATATTTAGGCTTTGTGCACGGAAAGGCTGTAGGTCATTTGCTTTTGTGATTCCTACATCTGCACAGTCCAACGTACATAATTCAGTACGCACGTAAGAGGAGGAAGGTCGTGAGCTCACACGAGCGGGTGAGCGCGGAAGCCATACGCTTACGAAGAGATCCTGTAAAAATTGGTCTCTCGACTCTTCTGTTGTGGAATGTGACCCACATAGGAAAGCCTATATATATAGATTATATGTTTGTGTGGCGTTTCGTGTGCACGTGCGCAGGCACGTAATCGGTAGTGCTGTTTTTCCCAGTACGTGCGCGAGCATATTCACCACTGTGCACCTCTGTCCTTCCTACGTAAAGTTCATGATGAACATACCGTACGTGCCCAGTGGTGAATCAGTTTCTACGCTGCTCCGGCGAGACACCCGAAGTGGACTCGGTGTCATGCGAAGCGGCTTCAGCTATCTGCATAAATTACATGAAGGCAGGAAGCGTCCGAAGTGCTCTTGTGGCATCTTTATGAATAAGTTTTTTCCTCGGGTGCTGACTGCTGGGGATCCTAGACGTCTCCAGCTTCCCAAGGTGCTTCTGCTGCTGCTGTTGCTGAATGTCGTTACTGGGGTTGGAGACGCTGCTGCTATAGTAGTTACCACTGGTGCTGGCTCTGCGTGTCACCGCGCTGCTCTACAGCTGCTGCAGATGTTCAGTTGTTTCAACAGGATGTGGAAGTGTTGTGGGCAGTGCGGCTGCTGTCTTCCCCGCAGTAGTGTCCTTGTCCTAAGGGTGCAGCAAGCGCTGCTTCTGTTTCTGTGTAACGTTTGGAGATTCTCCCCGTCAACTGCGCGTCCCTGCTGAGGTTGGGCGCCATAGTTGTTGTTTCCCAGAGCGTGGGAGTCGTCTCCTCTGACGAGACGGCTGGTCCCCTCAAACACGTTTCATACTGAGACGGTTCACACTTCAACATCAGCAACAGCGCGAGCTCCACTAGCCGGTTGCAGCAGTTACTTGCAGGAGCAGCGCAGCTGGAGCAAGTAGAGTAGCAAGACGAATTGCATTTGTACCAGTAGCGGCAGAACGAGGCGCATGACGGGTCACTCACAAGACACAGTGGCTTACGAGAGAACGGGTCTCAGGAAAGCAGTGGTCAAAAGCCTGGGCTCCTCTATGGTTGTCGAGGATCGCTTCTGCCGTAGAGAGCACCTCCACGGGGCACTACCCAGCGAAGTTCACGTACGAAGACAGCAGCGGGCCAGCGCAACGCCAGCAGCAATCGCGATTGCAACTGTAGGAAGAGGAGCGGCAGCAGGAGGGAGACGCCCAAAACACGTCTTGTAGCAGTAGCAACCAGCTGAGGCACGCGTAGTAGCAGCAGTAGCAACCGGAGCAGTCAGAGTAGCAGTAATATCTTGTCATTCGGAGCAGCAGCGCTGTCATCGACAACAGCAGCTCTAGCAGCAGCACTGCCGGCAACAGGAGCAGCTTCACCAGCAGCGGCAGCTTCCGCAGCAGCAGCAGTCTTCACAGCAGCAGCAGCCTTCACAGCAGCAGCAGCCTCCACAGCAGCAGCAGCCTCCGCAGCAGCAGCAGCCTCCGCAGCAGCAGCAGCCTCTGCAGCAGCAGGAGCCACACATATACACCCTCACGACATTGAGAGATGGACAGGTGTTCATCTGAATTAGGTATAGCATCTCTCTGGATCCGTCGAGGATGGGGGCGAATTTCCCGGCGAGAAAAGTAGCAGCAGCTGCTGCTGCGTCCACGAACAGCGGGCGGCCCCGCCTTCTCTCGGTTGGGTACTAGTCACCTCTCTGTCTCTCTATGCGGGAAAGTGCTACACTGCAACAGTCGTAGGAGTAGCGCTTGCTGCTGCGCCAGTGCAGCGCGAGTTAACCCACCCAAGTACTAGTGAACCAGGTGTCGCCACAGCACCACTCCAAACAGCCGCAGCAGGAACAGGAGGGGCACGCACAGCAGGAAGAGAACGCCGACGCGGAGCTAGGATCGCTACAGTTGCAGCAGGATGCCACTGGTGAAGATAAAAGGAGCAGCTCCACCATGTAAATAAAGCAGAGCGGCGGAGCAGCAGGCGAACGTGAAGCCGCACCACCAGCGCTGACAGCGGCACACCCTTGCCAGTATTGCTGCGACCCCCTGTGCAAGAAGCGGTCAAACAGCTCGTGTGCGCGCGCATGTGTCAAACGACGGCAGCCCGAGTCGAGAAAAGACTCGCTGTGGCTGTTCTGCAGGAGCACGGGCAGGCACAGCAGCGGGCACGAAGTGGTTTCCCCTGTTGTTTGAGGAAGCTGCTCCAGAACGTTTCATCGTCTTCTGACCTCGTTCGTCGACTCTTCTTTCAATCCTCCATCGCACGTGAACAGCTGCTCTGATGAGAGCGCACGTCAACCGTTGTCATTTATAACGCGTCGCGTCATACTACCAGCAGCACGCGGCGCCACACAGCAGTGAGAACACCAGCAGCCAAACCCCTACATGTAATATCTCAGCAGCCTGCAAGAGCAGGAGGAACGTCGTGGCCAGCAGTCACAGCAGCCGCACTTTTCATCATTAACCTTTCACATTTTAAAATGCGTGGACCGACATTCCACCCTATAGTGCCAACAACGCTGGCGGGAGACCGGTGGCCACAGCAGCTCTGGGAACACATTTCTTCCTGCTTTTCTCTCCTTTTTTTCGTCAAGGTCCATCGCAGCAGCGCTTCGCCTTTGCATTTTCTGCTGTGTTGCTGACCGCCGCACCAGGAGTGGCAGGAACCAGAGCAGCGAGTGCCCAGAGCAGGGCGACCACCAGCAGGATCTGGTGGAGCCGCAGCCGCAGCAGCCGTCACAGGCGCAACAACAGAAGAAGAAGCATCAGGAGGGCAGCAGCGGGCTGAATTTGGCGACAAGCAGCAGCACCACCTAAAAACAACTCATTTGAAGGACAGGTGGCAAGAGGCGTTGGAAGGCAGAACGCTATTCTTCCTCTGCAGCAGCCGCTCTCCGTTGCCGGTGCCGCGCAGCCACCACCAGCCACAGCAGCACACAATGCAGCGACGACACCGACAGCGGATGCAGGCAGAAAAGCTCAGCGACCCATAAACTACCGAACTTACGCGTGACAACAAAGGCGGAAAACAGCTGCGTTCGTAGCGTACTCGTGCAGCACATCATTTCCGGTGTAATTCATAGATCCAGGTGAATCACAACACCTGCCGCACTCTGTGTCGCGGTCTCCACGCTTGATCCACACAGTTCGCACAAACGTGTCCACATATGTACATTAGAAGAAGTTATGGCACCGTTTCTTTTGTCACTGTGGACCCACAATAACGGTGAAGACGCTCACCTCTCACGGCTCTCCGCACATAGTCGTATACCTACGTACCGTGTCCTTATTCCCGTACTTCCGCACGTACACGTAGAATCGCCTCTGCCTTTGTTGAACAGCCGCGATGTGCAGGCTTGAGGCGTAAGGAATGAACTTTTACCCGTCCGCCAACATGCTGCCGTCGCTGTCCCCTCACTTCCACTACGGATGCGTCAAGTAACGGTGGAGGACGAAGCTTCCGCAGCAAAGCCGGGGCAGCAGCAGAACACTCACCGCCACCGCCATCGGCAGCAGCCACACCAGCAACAGCAGGGAGGGAACACCACGGCAGCTGAAGGCAGCAGCAAGAAGGTGCCGGGTTGCGATGCGTATAACGGGGGAAACCAGCGAGAGGAGGAGTTCAGGGTGAACACGCGCGCAGCAGCAGTTGCAGATAGACAGAGAGCAGCAGCAAAAGGGCAGCAGAGGGCAGCAAGACAATCAGCAGGAGTGCCAGGCGAGAGGTCAGGCGCAGCAGGGGGAGTGGTGGGACCCGCGGAAGGAGCGGAAACAGCAGGAGCCGCGCGAGCACCACGGATCCGGAAGGAGGACAGAAGTGGCGGCCAAAGCTATACCCGAGACCCGTCAGAAACTAGACGAAGGGCAAGGGCAGAGCGATTGGCAGGAGCAGCCGCGGCGGTTGCGAGCGCAGCGACTCTATACAGGACAGTGGAATTCTGGTAGCGGCAGCAGGGCCCTCTGTCGCCTCCAGCGGACCGCACGGGACGTGGACTACTACAGCAGCCAGTTAGCAGCAGGTCCGGCATCAGACTGATACAGCAGAATTCTTCTGCAGCAGCGGCCGCGGTCCAGGAAGCGGCGGTGAGAGCCCGTTCACCAACAGCAGCAGCAGGAACGCGCCCGTTCACAGGGGCTCCTGGCGCGTCGGATTTCTTCGCGTACTCCCCAGCGGCAGCAGCAGTTCAACAGCTGCGGCAGGGATCCTCCTGTCGCAGAAGAATCCACGAGCAATAGCAGCAGCAGCACCCGCGTCAAAGAGTAGCGGCAACAGGCACTGCCGAACAGCAGCACGGATGAGACGAAAGCTGCTTCCAGGGGCCTGGTCTTCTCGTGTGGAAGCGGAGCTGCGGACATCCGTCTGAACAGCAGCAGTAGGAGCCTCACAGCAGCACCGCCGGGAGCGTCAGAGCAGCAGGAGCAGGTGCGTCCCAACAGAGCAGCAGGAGCGGCAAAGCAGCAGCAACAAGGCCGTCACAGGAGCAGCAATAGCAGATGCAGAGCAGCAGCAACAGGAGCTGCAGCGCAGCAGCAAGGGGACCTTCAGGGCAGCAGCAACAGGAGCGTGACAACAGCAGCAACAGGAGCGTGACAACAGCAGCAACAGGAGCGTCACAGCAGCAGCAACAGGAGCGTCACAGCAGCAGCAACAGGAGCGTCACAGTGGCAGCGACAGGAGTGTCAAAGCAGCAGCAGCAGCTTTACCAGCAGAGGGACGCGAGCCCGGCTTGGAGAGTGGGGGCGGAAACGATTGTATCTCTGACTTTTTCGGTCAGCGTATCTTTCGCATCAGCGTGTTCCCCCCGCGCGTCGATCTTCTGCGGCTGCCACTGACCTGCTGCTGCGTCTGTGGCGCCTCATCCCCTGCTTGCTGCTGCTCCGCTTTGACGCTTCGATCTGCTGCAGCAGCCACGTGGACACCTTGCGTGTAGCCACTGCGTCTAGCGCCCAGTCCTCCTCCGCACCTCTCTTTTGACGTCCGGGCAGCGGCCTTGTGGTACGTCTGTGTGCGGCAGCTGCGGCTGATGCACGCCTGCCTGCCTCTCGGTGTGAAGAGGTCGAGAGGTGAAGTTTTTGCGGGGAAGAAGTTCTAGTCGTCTACGAGACGTCTGCGCGGCCTCTGTTGAGGAGAGGAATTTCTTTTTGAGCCGGTTGAGAGAAGCTGCAGCAGCGATGGTTCGCCGGGGGAAGAGAAACCAGGTGACGGTCTTCACGCTGCGCGGATCTCTGGGGAGTCGGCGTGTGATGCAGCTGCTGCGTGAGACGCTGCTGCTGCTGCAGGGCGATGACGGGTGCGGTCCCGGGACGGGCACAGCAGCAGCGGCAGCAGCAGCCGAAGGTGGAGATGCAGCAGCTAGTGCGCACAAGCGCTACAGCCTACCAGCGTCTCTCGTCGCTCCTCCGTCGTTTCCCGTCCCCTGCAGACAGCCGCAGCAACTGCAGCAGTCGGGAAGAGCAGGCGACGGGTGGAACGGCGATGAGGACGGGGTGTTGAACGTGGGCAGCCAGGGTGGTAGGATCGTCGCTTCCTCTGCGACTCACGTTCCTGCTACAACGACGAGGAAAACGTTTTCTTCTTCTTCCTATTCTTCTTCTGCCTGTGACGCGTCTGGGGAGACGGCAGCAGCAGCAGGCCCGAAGGCAGGCAAGGGAGAAGGAGCCGGGGGGAGGAGAGCAGCTGGCGACGAAGAAGCCGCAGCGGGAGCCGGCGAAGGAGAAAAGAAGAAGGCAGCTCTGCGTATGGGGTCGGGAGAGCAGGGCGAGGGAAGCAGCAGCGGGGGCTCGGCAAGCAGCAGCGGGAGCTCGGCAAGCAGCAGCGGGAGCTCGGGAAGCAGCAGAGGCAGCAACAGCAGCAGCACTCGCAGCAGCAGCAAGAAGGTGGTGCTGGAAGAGGAGGAGGACGGCGAGGGGGAGGAGCAGGCAGACGAGCTGCCAGAGGAAGAAGCAGCAGCACCACAGGAGAAACTCGACGCGTTAGTTACCGGACGAAGACGTTGGGTACTTGTCGAAGTCAATCTGTCAGACTACCCCGAGAGAAGAGCGGAGGCACTGCAGCTCACAAATTCTTTCGTCTTCCCTCAAGTTTTCCTCAACAATTTCCTCCTTGGCGGCCTCGAAGAAATTGAGGCGCTGCATGCCACCGGCCGTCTACGTCTCTTGCTACTGCGCTGGCTAGACAACTACGCCTACAAAACAGATACATCTCATCCAGGTGGCGGCGCTGCTGGAAGAGGAGGGGGAGGAGACTCTGCTGCTGCGGGTGCTGTCTCTCCGCTCCGTCCCTTTGGTATGAAGACTGGCGTCCCCGAAGCCGGCGACCGCTTCTCTCCACTCACCAGCACGGTAAGTACCTTCCGACGCGCGCGCAGCAGCGCCAGCAGCATCAGCACCAGCACCAGCACCAGCAGCAGCACCAGCACCAGCAGCAGCAGCAGCACCAGCACCAGCAGCAGCACCACCAGCAGCACCAGCACCAGCAGCAGCACCAGCAGCACCAGCAGCAGCAGCAGCAGCACCAGTAGCAGC
>KL647310.1:2089201-2148736 GCA_000727475.1 Sarcocystis neurona | reverse complement strand
AGCACCGGTGGCAGAAGCAGCACTGGTAGCAGCAGCAGCACCGGTAGCAGCAGCAGCAACAGCACCGGTGGCAGCAGCAGCAGCACCAGCAGCACCAGTAGCAGCAGCAGCAGCACCGGTAGCAGCAGCAGCAGCACCAGTAGCAGCAGCAGCAGCACCAGCAGCAGCAGCACCAGCAGCAGCAGCAGCAGGAAGGCTGCTTGCCACAGCCACGTGTGCAGGAGCAGCAGAACGAACGACGGCCCCGCACACACCGGCAGCACGACAGGAGCCGCAGTGCGTCATACAGCAGCAGCTCAGGGTCCTGCTGCAGCTGTGTTGCAGGAGCTGAAGGACAGGCAGCAGTACTCCGCTGAGCAGCAGCAAGAGAAGCAGCAACACGAGAGGCAGCACTGGCATCAAACGCAGGAGCACCGGTGGATGCAGCAGGACGAGCAGAAAGGAATCGCGTCGGCTGCAGCGGAGAAGCGCCACAGCAGCAAGACGGTTCCAGCCGAGGCAGCAGCGCGTTGTCCTTGTTTCACTATGGGCTGATCTCTTGTGCTTCATTCTCTGTCTCCATCGCGTGAATTTTCGTATATTCTGGCTCGTTTCTGCTGGACTGCTGTATCTCGAGTCGAGGGTGCATCTGGAGCGCAGCACGGGGTGACCCTGCACCAGAGGCACTTCCCCTAGCGCACACCGCAGTGGCAGGGTCGCAGCAGGACCAGCAGCGAGTGGGCACAGCAGCATGTCGGAAGCGACCCGCAGCAGCTGCAGCAGCAGTGCTTTAGCGAAAACGCGGCGGCATAGGCAGCAGCAGAGCAGCATCCCCGTCCCCACACATGTTGCAACACAGGGTAGCACGGAAGGATCGGCAGCAGGTGCAAGAGATTTTGCTGCAGCAGCGTGGTGGGATTTAGCAGGTTTAGCAGTCCTGCCAAAAAGAAAGAGCTGCGAAGGCAGCACAGCCACTGCTCCGGGGAGAGGTATCGTCCTGATGCTTGCAGCTGGAGAGTTACGGTCGTCGTGCAGCAACAGAGGCAGCGGGAGGCGTCGCACTGGGAAGCAGCCATGAACGAAGCAGCAGCACTTCTAAAAAGTTGACAGCAGCGCGAGCAACATCAGAAGAGGCCAAAAAGGCAGCAGAGGCAGCAGCAGTAATACGAGCAGCCCAGCAAAGGGCCGGCGGCCGCTGCAGCCCAAAGGCCCGAGTATGACGGCTCGTGCAGCAACCCATGAGCAGCAGCGTCGTAGATTCACTGCCGCAGCTGCATTTCCTGCAGCGCGCATGACACGAGCACGAGGAGGACGCATGTAGCATCCCGTAGCGATCCTACTGAGGCAGGACGAGGAGAAGAAGCAGTGGCAGCAACTGCAGGTGCAGAAATGATGGCAGGAGTAGGTACAGCACCAACGCTGTAAGCAGCTGCAGCAGCTGCAGCAAATGCAAGGGTACTTCAGCAGCCAAACCAGGCACAGGCGTCGCAGCGACGTTGGGCGAAGGAGCAGCAGCAGAGAGAGCAACAGCGTGTGCTTCGCTGCAGCAGCGGTATACCAGCAGCACGTCCTGCAGCAGCAATACGTGCGCGCAGCTGTAGTAGCAGCAGCAGTCATAGCCTCATTACGACGGAGTATATCTGCTTTTTCTGTAGGAGTGCTGCTTCTGTGTCATCCGCTGCTGGTGTTGTCGCTGCTGCTTCATTGCTGTTGCTGCTTCTGTTCTACATCTCGTGCGTCGGAATGTTTCCCCCTTCTTTTTGGCCTGCGCCCTGCTCCCCACGCGTCTTCTGCAGCTGCGACTTGTGTTGGTGTAGCTGCGCCTCCCGGTGCTCCTGCTGCGCCTCCGGGTGCTGCGGTTGCCGCTCCGCTGTTGCATACGATGCTTGTGGTGGTGCTGCTTCTTAGAAGAGTTATGCAGTTTTCCGCGGCTACTTCGCGTGCTGCTGCTGCTGGTGCTGCTGCTCCTGCTGCTTCCACGTGTCCTGCTGAACGTGCCGCCGTGTGTGCTGCCTGTATTCGAAAACACGGCTGGGGCTTCTCTTCGCTGGTCTTTGCGTCTTGCGCTGTTGCTGTCGCGGTGATCATTCTGCTGCTGTGACTGCTGCTTGAGCTCCTGCCGCTCTGTTGTTCACTTCCTCGCGGTTTTTGCTGTCGTCCGAGCTGCTGTCATTCGAGCTGCCGTTGTGTGAGCTGCTGTTGTGTGAACTGCTGTTGTGCGAGCTGCTGTTGGGTGAGCTGCTATTGTGCGAGCTGCTGCCGTGTGAACTGCTGTTGTGCAAGCTGCTGTTGTTGGTCGACTGGTCGCTGTCGTCCCGGCTGCTCCCCGTACTCTTCTCTGCAGACACTGTCTGCTGGGCTGCGAATCCTTCGTTGCCTTTATATTGACGCTGTTCCTTGCACTGGCACTGCCGTCTTGCGGCTGCTGCGTCCTCATCTGTGTTCTTTCTTGCTGCTTTTTACCCGCTGTTGGCGTTACCGCTGCTGCTAGCAAAGGTAATCTTTGTAGCTGCTGCTGCTGCAAGCGGCTGGACTCCACCATTTTCGTAATCGTTCTTTCGTCACTGGTGCACCACGCGCATAGGGCATGGGGCTGGGGCTGCTGCTGCTGCTTCTAACGCTGTTGAAGCTGCTTGCGCGTCCCCCATGTATGACCTGCTGCTCGTATCTCTTGCTGCTGCTGTTGCTGTGTGTCTGTGTGTGTGTATGACTCCCGTTTTCCTTTGCTCTTTGGTGTCTCTGCTGCTGCTTCTGCAGCCGTGTGGAAGCACTCGTGTCTAACGACGAGTTGCTGCTGCTTCTGACGCTGGGGCTGTTCCTGTGTTTGTTGCTGTGCCGGCGTGCAGCGCGTGTATTTGTGCCGCACGAGGTGATGCAGCAGCAGCAGCAACTGCCAGTGACGCTACGAGAGTGGAGGACTGATGCAGCAGCAACGTGAATGAATGCCTGTTGTTCCTTTCTTCTTTAGCTCCCTGTTTTTGTCGCATTTGTCTGGTCCACCGATGCGCCATCTTTCGGTCTGTCTCGCGTGGCGCATATCTGTGCGCGTCCTCCTTCTTCGCTCCTGCTTGTGTTACTGTACTCCTGCAGCTCCTGGTGCCCGCTGCTAATGGTGTGTTGCCGTTCTGCTGCTGCGGGTCTGCTCGTGTTGCTCTTCGCCTGCTGCTGCTGTTCTGGCGTTGTTGCTCTTTGCTTGCTACTGCTGGTGGTCTGTTGTTGCTTCTCTTCGTCTGCTGCCGCTGCTGCGTTGCTGTCTGCGCTTTGCGTGCTGCTGTTGCTGCTGCTCTGCTGTTGCTGTTACCCTGCGACTGCTGCTGTGGGATTGTGTGGCCACCTCTGCAGCATTTTTTGGTGTGTTGCCGGTGGCTTTCTTGCTCTGCTGCTGCGGTGCTGGTGCTGAACCGCGCTGCTGTTGCCGTGTTCTGCCGCCTTTGCTGGGCGTTGTTTTTTGCTGTTGCAGCTTTCTCGTGGAGGCTACTCGATGAGAGGCAGCACGTGTGTGGGGGGTGGGGTTGGGACTGGTGGTGGTGCTGCTGCTGTTGTGGGCCCTGCCGCAGGGGCAAGTCGGCTGCACTTCGATACGCCGTTGACGTTTTACCAGCGTACATCTATTGCTGGCAGAGCGGAGGAAGCTGCAAAGAGAGCAGCAGCAGCAGCAGCCGCAAGTGCCGCTGCGTCTTCTCCTGAAGAAACAACAGCGGGGGGCGGCGCAGGTGGCGGCGCAGGCGGTGGAGGAGGAGGAGCAGGGACCGCAGGGCCGCGGCGATCTTCCTCGCAGCAGCGGCCTTTTTTGACAAGCATCTTGCGTTTCTCCCTCTCTCATGGGAAATCTCTGGCGCTTCGCACGGCCGGCGGTAGTAGTGGGGACGCTGCTGCCGCGCCTGCGGGACGTCGCGGGGACCTGCAGCAACAGCAGCAGCAACTTGAAGAGGAAGAGCCCGACTCAAGCCGCGCTCCTCCGTGTACTCCCGCTGCAGCAAAGAAGCGCTTCAATATGAAGAGTTTTAGCTTTGACGCGGCAGCTGCAGGGACGCCAGAAGCGGCAGACGGAGGCGATCGAGCCGCAGCAGACGGTGGAAGGACGACGCGAGGAACAGAAGAAGAACAAGAGGAGGAAGAAAAGGCAGCAGCCGTATTGCTCACACGAGGCAGGGCAGCAGCAGCAGCAAGCACAAGCAGTGAGCGCAGACGCACCAGCAGGGTAAGGTCTGCAAGTGTTACTGTCGTCGCGAGGGAAAAACACTACGCTGCGGCACCCAGCCTTGCCAACTGCCCTCTCTGCTGCAGCCTGCTGCCTGGGGCTTTCGGTTCTGCTACTGCGCCCTCACCGCTGCTACTGCCCGCTATCGGAGAGACTGCCGCATCAGCAGCAGGTGCTCCTCCTTCTCCTCCGGGTCCTGGTGCTTCTGCTGCTGTTCCTGCTTTCGACAGAGTCGCGTCGCTTGGCGACACGGACGCCGGCAGCGGAATGCTGCTGCAGCAGCAGCAGCAGCGAACACGCGCTGCTGCCGACGAGGGACTGCCGACTGCGGGGTCGGCTGCCACAGCAGGAGCAGGAGGAAGAGGAGAAGCCATTTCTTCTTCTACCACGCGGCAGACGGCTGCTGCTGCTACTTCCGCGGCAAGCAGAGAAACGACAGCAGCAGCAGCGGGCGGACGTGGAGGTGCCGAAAAGACGGGGCTGACGCTGCAGCTTGCGCCGCGTTTCGTCGAGTTCCGCGACGACGCGGCAACGACGCAGGACGAGTCTTTGCAACAACGGCTCCAACTGCAGCAGCAGCTGCTGCAGCAGCACCTCCAGGAGCAGCACCTGCAGCAGCAACACCTGCAGCAGCTGCTGTACTTGCAGACAGCAGCAGGTGGCCTTCGAAGCACCAGACATGCATACAGCAGTCAGTACAGCGGGCTTCTCGACCCCCGGCTGCTGCCGCCGACGCTGTCGCTCCGACGTGCTGCTTCCGCGCGAGAAGCAGAAGTCGCTATTCTCAGGTACTGCTGCTGCATGCACCTTGCTGTGGCGGGGAAAGCCAGTTGCCTCAAAAGAACGGCGGCCTGTAAACTGTCTTCACTGTACTTTGCAGCCAGAGAAGCTACCCTTTTACAGTAATTCGTACGTGCACGCATGCTCGTATATTCGTGGTTGTACGCAGAAATATAATGTGTATATGTATGTGTACGTGTACACAGAATATCTGGGGCTGACAGATAGATACATGCGGTCCTTCGGTAGGGTCGTTGTTGCCACAGCGCCCTGCTGCATCCGCCTATTATATGTATATATATGTATACACACACGTCCATATATATATATATATATGCAGCTGCAGGCGCTCGTAGGTATGGGTGTATTTACATATATATGTATATATATAGTTTCATATGAAAAATAGATAGATGTATGCCTTCAGTTTGTTTACACACTGAGAAACATATAGTCGATGGTTAGTGGTACATTTATTATTGCATGCGAGCTGTGTTGTCTGCAGACTCGCAGCAGACGCTATGAAGAGGCTGACGCGGCAGCGCCTGCATGCGCACATACGCCTCTTCCGTCCCTGCATGCCGGCTGCCAGGAAACGCACCTCGGTGTATTTTTTTCTCCCCCCAGTGCTTTCTCTTCTTTGTAGGAGCTTCACACACACACCTATCGCAGTCTACATATAAACGGCTCGTTCGAGGTCTGTTATATACATATATATATATGGATATATGCGTGCGTGTATATGCTTCATATATATATGTATATATATACATATATGTGCATATATATAGGTGTGTATGCCTCTTTCACCTGTGTCATATACATACATATATATATATATACACACATGCGCATACGTATTTGTTTCATACATATATATATGCTTCATATATGTATTTATGTATACGCGTATAGTTGTATATACCTGTGGAATAGATGTGTCATATATATATATAATGCGTATATGTATTTGCTTCATATTTGTATATATGTATATGTATAGAATTTTTAACATGTGCCTATGGACACGTGTGTATCTTCCCCTTTCTCCCCATGTGTGCGGGTCCCTCTCTGTGAGTCTGCGCCCTTTTTTCGTATGGACTTCTCTGCATGGGAGTTTGCTGAAAGCCTGCTGCTGCAGCAGTGCTGCTCCACGTCGACTTTTTGGTCCTCGGCCAGCTGCTTCCTCTCAACCAGGAAGAAGTGCTTTGCTGAACTTCCTCTTGAAGAGAAGTTGTAGCATCTTCCTCGCTTTATTGTTCTTTCGATGCTTCTTCTCCGTTTCTCGCCCGCGCTTCTCGACTGTGTACGTAGCTGCTTGGCATTTCCACTTGGAAACACGCATACATATATATATATATGTATGCCTGAATTTATCTCCCTGTGTACGTAGATATTATCTACGTATTTCTACACGTACAGATAGATATAAATACGTCTAATGCACGTGTGTATATGGATACGTATGCATATATATATATATATGTGTATACCTACGGGTGTATGCATGTGGTTGACCACCTGTTTTTTTCTAAAGACGCTCGTTGGGGAGTGATTTCCTAACTTTGTGCAAGTCGCGAATATTACCGACGCATTACCTACGCATATACGTGCATATATATATATATGTATATACGTATGTACAGATGTATGAGACTCAACTGAGAAAGAGATAAAGTGAGCTCTATAGGTATATATACATATATATGTGACTCACGTGAAAAAGCGACAGAGTTTAAGTGAGTTATATATATACATATATAATATATAGGTGTATCAACTCTCACGAACCAGAGAGAGCTAAAGTGAGCTATATATATATATGCATGTAGATAGGTACATATATATTATGTAGGTATGTCAGTTCTCAGGAAGCAGGTATGGCACTAACTTAGACATATATATAGAATTGATGCCAATCAATTCATTGCGTACCCTCATCTATATAGAAGTTGTGTGTATTTTATTTCCCTTCATTTTCTCCCCATGTAAATGTATATATATCGATGACGTACCTTCCTGTGTGTTTCTCTGTGTGTACTGCACATACGTATTTATCTGTTCATGTGCCCGTCTCTCGTTCACACGTCTGTACATACTCACCGGTGTGTATATTTCTGAATATTTAGGCGTAGAGAAATTTGCGCCTGAAGTTTTGTGCACGTGTACGTACACAAAACGGCTGGTAAATTTTATTTTTTCTGCATTTCTGTGTTTCCGCATGCGGGAGACGACACCTTCCCCGAAGACGCCGCGCCGCGGTAACCCCCGTCTTCTTCGTTGGGGAAGTTGGGGTCCTCGTTAATAGGGCTGCTGTCCTGCCCCAAATATGTCATCTGGATCCACCTGAAAACACAGATGCGCGCGTTTGTATGGCATTCGTTTCTGCCGAAAAACACAGATGCATGCGTTTATACATATATATGTGTGCGTATACTGGTTGGCGTCTCTTCAGCGTCTCTGTATGACCGTCTTGCTGTGAGCGTGTATGTGTGTTCGTGTTTTTGCATGACAGGACAGCAGAGGAGTCGTCGATATCCACCTATTTCTCTGTATGTATATATATATATATATGCGTGTGGGTATATGTGTCGCTGTATGTAGACTGCATGCAGCGTGTAGATACAAAACATCTATTTGGTAACTATGTGTGACTTTTTTCCTTAACACACGTGTACCGCCGTTTATCTCTCTTGTGTGTCTCTATACGTAGACATATACACACATATGTTTAGAGAGAGAGAGACACACATACACACAGTATGTCCAGCACTGTGATTGTATTCTCTACACGAACCCACACATGTGTATACATGAAATATCGTTAGTAAATAAATGTCTGTTCACCTTTACATTGGTGGCCACTCCTTCTTTCTCTGGACAAATGTATACATGTATATATATGCGTTCTCTGTCCATCTATGTCTCTCTTAGTAAGAGAAAGTTGTAGCGATCTCTTCTCTGGGGTATACATATATATATACATATACACAAGTCCCATGCCTTTGGTGTACACTAGCATGCCCGTCTGTATCTGTCTGTTTCCCCGTCTCCCTTCGTGTCTGCGTCTCCCTTCGTCTCTGCCTCTCCCTTTGTGTCTCCGTCTCCGTGCGTCTCCGTCGCAGTCAACTTCTGTTTATATCTGCGTGTGTTTGGTGGCCTGCTGCGTCCCGGCGCGTTGCTTGCGGTGTCTGCTGTGGCCGCAGAGACGAGTTCCACGCAGGGAGTTTTTGGGTCCCCTACGTCGAAGAGACGGCGGAGGAGGAGGACGCGGAGGAGAAGCGGCAGAGGAGCAGAGGCGGGGCGGCAGCAGAAGTTTTCGACGGAGACGCAGCAGGCGAAGGCGCCGCCGCAGGAGCCAAAAAAGAGGCAGAAGCGGGAAGAGAAAGGGGAAGGAAGCGAGAAGCACCGGGAGAAGACGCCGGCCCGGACGTTGCTGCTGCTGCCGGAGGAGGAGGAGGAGGTGCGGCCGGAGGCGGAGAGGAAGGCGGCAGCAGCAGCGAGCAGCCGACGCGCGCAGCCGAAGGCTTTCGAGCGGCAGCTGCTGCGGTGCGGAGCAAAGGGGAGCGGCTGCTGTTGCGGCGAGGAGGCGGTCGCGGCGGTCAGCAGCAGCAGCAGCGACGCCAGCGGGGAGACACCGGAAGAGGAGCAGCAGCAGGACCTGTCGAGGCGGGAGGGGGACGCGGACAACGCGCAGCAGCCACAGCGACAGGGTCGCCAGCAACAGCAGCAGCACGCGGAGCAGGAGAAGAGGAAGACGAAGGAACAGCAGGCCGTGTCGCAACGGCGGGCCACGCCGCCGCGGCAGTCGGCTCTCCGGGAGGAGGAGGAGGAGCAGCAGCAGGTGCAGCGCCTTCTGCCGGAGGAAGGGAAGGAGAGGGAGAAGGAGTGGCAGCAGAAAAGAAAGAGAAGAAATGCGTTGTTGTAGAGTTGCCTGATGGACTCAAATTGAAGAAAATTGGGTACTGCGAGCTGCTGCGTCTGCTGCAGAAGATTTTGCCCGTAACGGACCACACGCATTTCTTCCGGACCCATCGCCAGTGCTTCTCCGGCAGCGACGCGGTCGACGCCTTCGTCACGCGCCTCAAGTTCCCCACACGAGAAGCTGCCGTGCAGGTCCGTCTTCTGCGCATGCAGCCCGTACGTATAGAGAGGAAGAGATGCCGCGTGAACGATTTGTTGCTTGCCGATGTTTTTGTAGGGATATACAAGTTCACACAGATAAACAAACAAATGTTCTTATGCCTTAGAAAATGTTTCCTCTCTCTAGATATCCCCATGTATGTTGTATACATATATATATATATGTATATATGTATTATGTACATACGTGCAAATATATGTATATATATATATATATGCATACATACGTATACATATATTTATATATGTCGCCTTACGAACACTTTCTAGGTACTTGAGTAGGTACTCTAATATTTGTATGCGTGTAGATATATACGTATATACAGGTATGTGTATAGAGACTAATATATCTCTCTATATGCATATATATATAGTTGTGTGTGGATGTATGCCCGAATGTAGATACGTGCATGTGTAAATATGTGTACTGTATATGTATCCGATATTTACGTGGATCTACCACCGGACTTATATCTCTGCCGACCCTCGTCTTCCTATATATATATATATATATGTATATATATACTTGCGCGTAGATATATGTGCGTATGTAGATATATGTAAATGTACCGATGGACGTATACACCTGTCGATATTCACGCGTGACAGCTGTTCTGAAATTTGCTCTTGTCCTCCGAAAAGAGCGAACACATGTGTTGCTGCCCTCTCACCTTCATTACCTATACACTCATAGATATTATATATATATGTGTATATATATCACATTTGTCTACATGTAAGACGAGTATGTACGTAGATTTAAAACATGTTCTGGCGTATGAGTGTGTACGTATTTTTATATGTTTGTCTGTTCAGAATATGGAAGGGTAAATACAGACTCACCATCTCTTATATATATGTGTACGATTGAATTTCTTCTATCGATAGACTTCTAGGAAGAATACATATTCGTATATATATGTGTACACGTACATATATGTGTGCGTACTATCAAACGTCTTCTGCCTATAAATAATATATATATGTGTATACGTACATACATGTGTGCGCCTTATTAAGGGTCTTTTGCCTATACTTGAGATGTGGGAATATAGTGTACAAGTATATATATATATATATGCATGTATATATGTATATATATATATGTATATATATATATATATATGTGTATATATATATGTATATATACGTATATATATACGATACATGCGTATATATACGCATGTGTCTGCGATTCCTTGACTTCTTCGACTCCTCTTTTTGCGGTCGTACCCATGCCGCACCGGTGGCTGTCGGGCGCTGGCGACTCCCCACGTCTTTTTCGTGCTTCTTCTTCTCTGTACCGCTGTTGCTGCTGCTGCAGCCCCTGTGTGGAGAGTTTGCTTCCTGCTGCTGCCGAAGCCTGCATGTATTCGCTTTCCTAGTGCTGCTTTTCTTTACCCTTTACTCCTTTAGGTCGCATGTGGTGCTGCTGCTGCATGTGGTATTGCTGCTGCATGTGGTACTGCTGCTGCATGTGGTACTGCTGCTGCATGTGGTACTGCTGCTGCATGTGGTACTGCTGCTGCATGTGGTACTGCTGCTGCATGTGGTACTGATCCTGCAAGTGGTACTGATCCTGCAAGTGGTGCTGCTGCTGTTTCTGCAGCCTTTTTGGGCTCTTTTCTTTTGCACTCTGTCTCCTTTCCTACTCTGTCTCCTCCTCCTCTCTCTTCTTTTTTGGACATCTTTTTTGTTTTCCGTCTTTCCCTTCCCTTTCCCGTACGTTTCTTGGCTTGGCTTGTCGGTATCGTGCTGCTGCTGTTACGTCCCCCTTCCTTGTCTTGCGGAGAAGTAATTTGTAGTGCTGCTGCTGTTGTGACGCGCCTTTCCCGCGTCTTCTCCTTCCTGCGCGAAAGTGCTGCTCCTCCTGCTTCATGCCCGATGGTGTTGCTGCCACTGCACACGACGACTGCTGCAGCTGCTGCTTCTTTTTTTCTTCCTCCTGTTGCTGCTGCGTTGCCACTGCTGCGGCCGCTGCTTCGTCTTTTCTTCCTGTTGTCGCTGTCGCATTGGCACTGCTGCAGCTGTTGCTGACGACTCTTCCTTTTCCTGCTTTTCTTCCGCTGTGCTCGCAGTTCGGCTGCGACCTGGTGCAGCAGTCAGTCATCCATCTCGTCGGCAGCTCTGAGCAGATCGCTGTTTTCTCGGACTCGCCGACGGCCTTCTACCGGCTGCAGCTGCACGCGGAACCGTTCGTCTTGAACTGGTCTGTTATATGGCGCAAACCACCGGCGACGGGCTGCATGAGTCTTGTCCGACATTTATTTTCCTTCTGGAGTGCCCTGCAGGTACAACTATTCATTCGTTCCTGTCCTGCGTAGGTCTTCATGAAGAAGAAGACACAAACGTGTGAGACAGGATCTGGCGGAATAGAGACACTGCCACTGGTCAGCGTCTCTGCTGCTGCCATTGGCACTGCAGCTGCTGCTGCTCGCGCGCTTAAGCATTGCTAGTAGAGGTGCTGCTTCTTCTTCGAGGGTAGCGTGGCGATGGCTTCTGTTGCTGCTGTTTCCAGGTCCGATTGTGCAGTGATGGGCTGCTGTTACGTGCCTCGCTCAGGGGTAGGTACACCGCCTGGGAAGCACTGCTGGTGGTGCTGCTGCTGGTTCTCCGCCGTTGCCTGAGCTTTCAAGCGGTTGAGAAAGGAAGAAACACCCTGCTGCTGCTATCGTCAAAAAGAAGCAGGAGTGTGGTGCTCCTGCTCTGTGGGAGAAATGGACGCTGCCGTTGGAGGAGAAGAATAGATACAGCTGCTGAAATGTCACACGTGCTGCTGCTACTCGCGTAGGAAAAGGCGCTTGCTCTTTCTGTGAGAGATGCTGCTAAAAAAAGTGATGCTGCTCCTGCTGCTGCTGTTGGAAAACGAGTGCTTCTGCTGCTGCTGGAGAACAAACGCTGCACCTGCTACTGTTGAAGGATGGCTGCTGCTGCTGTAGAAGAATTGTCGCTGCTGCTGCTGCTGTAGACGAATTGTCGCTGCTGCTCCTACTCCTCCATGAGGAGGAGAAGGACGGATAGGGCACCTTCTCGTGCTGCTGCTGGCATGTCGTTGTCGGCAATTATGCGGTAGACGTCTTTTTATTCGTAGCGGCAGTGGTGAGACAGACAGCGGTAGAGGACGACGCTTCTGTGCTGCTGGAGCTGCAGTAGCAACCCTGTGCTGCTGCTGGCTTGTCCTTCCTGCTGCGGCTCTCGCGGGGAAGGTGCTGCAGGAGGCTGCTCGAGCTGCTGTAGCTTTTTGTGTCGCGCTTGCTTGCATTGCCATTGGCTGCTGTAGATAGGTATACACATAAACGTGTATATATATATATATATATACATATATATACATATACATATAATTACATGAATACGTATGTATGTGCATGTACCTGTCTGTAGTTCTGTCAGGCAGCTGTCACCGTTGTAGGGGTTCGTATCTATTACTGAAAATCGCTTTATTCTGCTGGTGCTGCTGTTGCTTCTTGAGCCGCACGTGGATCTCTCCCTGCTGTTGCTGCTGCTCCACCTGCTGCTGCTGTTCTTCCAACGTCCAGACGCTGTTGCTGCCGTGAGGGCTGCAGGGATGACGGGCGCTGCCTCCTCTTCGTGCGCCGTTGCTGATGCTGCTGCTGTTGCGGATGCTGCTGCGGCTGCGGCTGCTGCTGCTGCGGCGGATGCTGCTGCGGCGGATGCTGCTGCGGCGAGTGCTGCTGCGGCGGATGCTGCTGCGGCGGGTGCTGCTGCGGCGGATGCTGCTGGTACTGAGTCACACTTGGCGACCTAGGAGTTGCAGCCGTTGCTGCAGCACTAGTAGAAGTAGTAGTAGAGAATAGCGGGAGGCCCTCTGCGCTGCGGGAAGTAAAAAGAGAGACCAAACACCCACTACTTGCAGCACCCGTCTACGCAGCCGCTGAAGATTGACGACCGCACAAAAAGCGAATCATTTCACATTCTCCTCACTATCAAATGACGGAGAATATATATTTCTATATATATATATATAAATATGGATGCATATGTGTCTGTATCAGTAGCCCATGTATGTATATATTTATATATATATATGTATATATGTCTGTGTCTGTATAACTAGCGCATATATATAATTTACAAATACGTGTGTAGACGTGTACACGCGTAAGTATGCTTGCGTATGTGTCTATAACTAGTCCATGTGTATATATGCATATATATATATATATATGTTTATAAATATGTATGTGTGTCGGTCACAGTAGCCCATACGTATATACATATATATATATATATATTTATGTGTTTGTAAAGGTGAATGTATGTGTGTCTGTATCTGTATCAGTAGCCCATATATATATATATATGAATATGTGGATGCATATTTGTATGTGCGTGTGTGTGAGGGATCGATGGAGACTGGGAGCGCAAATGTGACGTGTTTTTTGCTCGGGAGAAACGTGTCACATCTGCGGGAAAACAAAACAAGAATATTCGACCCAAATAATTTGATTTACTTGTACAGAAGTCTCCTCTGTCGACAGGTGGATATGAATATACTCTCATGGAAAGCTATACACGAATGTATATTCGTCTATGTATCTCTACGTACGTGCATATACATATATATATATATATATATCGGTGCGTCAATACATATATGTCTATATATGTGTGTACGTATAAACGTACACGTATACACTCCTGTCTCTCTCTCTCTATGTATGCATACGTATACACACACACACACATATACACATCAAAGCGCCTATATATATGTATGTATATGTGTATACATGCTTATATACGCTCGTTGTATTTCTGTCTTGCTCTGTCCCCCAATATGAAGACGTGGGGCGTAAGTTGAGGTGTGCTGCTGGTGGCGCAGGAGGCCCACCGGGACCCGGGGACGCATTTAATATCTCAAGAAGGCATACGGCAGGACAGCCGGTACTTGGCGTTTCAAGTGGCAGTGTGTGAGCTGCAGACGGTCGATCTGCTCACATTAAAAAAAGAGGCAGTGAAAAAGGCCTTCCTCATTAATGTCTGCAATATTCTCGCGCAGCATGCGCTTGTCGAGGTACGTCCAGTCCTCGCTAATTCTCTGCGGACACACAAATGCATGCACATGTGTATACACTATATATATGTGGATAGGTCTACTTTTTTGCTCTTTCAGAATATCACACACGTGTGTGTTGTTTCTCCTTCCTCATTTTCCCGCAGCTTTAGACTGCATAGAAGTGCTTACATATGCCCGCGCAAGTATATATATCGGTAATATGTATGTATGTATGTATATATATGTGGATACCGTTTGCTTGTGTTTCTCTATATCTCGCCGGATATAGATCTTCGTCTATCTCCCGCTCTTTACATGTTGAAGTATATATGTGCCTCTTGACATATGTAAGAGCGTTCGTGTCGGTGTGTCTTCGTATCTGGCCCTCGCCCCCTCTCTTTATATATATATATGTGCATATCTGTATGTACGCATATGTGTGTATGTATATACTTCCTGTGCGTCTTTTATTTCTTTCTCGTTATATGCGTACATGTGTCTATTTCTGTCCCCCTCTCTTTCTCTCTCTCTATGTACCGTACTTGTTAAGCTCCTGTGTCTGGTCTCGTAGTCCTTGTTTTCTCTACATGCGTTTATATGGAGTTGTGGAGTTCCCCGTCTTCCGCGGTGTGCATTTGTGCAGAGTCTACACTTTTCTTTTCCTCCTTACATCTACGTCTCTCTCTCTGTCTCGGGGGCTGTCTCTCTCTACACGTATATATACACTTGCATACATATATATATACATGTATCAGTAGAAATACACCGGTAGACACGTATATATAAATATATATACACATGTGTGCATATATGTGTATATATGTGTGTAGTATTTACGTGTACGTCTGTCGCTTTCGGTAGCGCTCTCTCTCTCTCTTCAACTCCACATATACATATATAAATATGTACACGTGTGTACATATATACATATATATGTACATATATCAGTAGATATATACACATGTGCACACGTATACATATATATATATATATTATTAAAGTGTACATCCGTCTGTCTCCGTGGCTCTCTCTTTGTACACCTCTATACATACATATGCATATATATCGATAGATATATACACATGTATACCTACACGTATATCTATCGTTAGATATATGCACATGCGTACACACATATATGCATAAAAAGGTAGATTGACACTGGTTGAGGGTAGCACGTCTCTGTGTGCAGGCGTTGGGACGAATAGAAGGGGAAAAGGTGAAGTTCGCGATACACGTATGCATGCAGAGAGAGGAACAGTCCGTTGTGTCTCTATGTGACTCTTGGTGCCTTCCCTTCTTTCTCATTTCTTCTTACAGGTGGGGATCCCTTTTATGGCGAGCGAAGCTTGTTGAATGCCTCAACCTGTTCAATATTTTCCCTGCATGCGTGCCTCGGGCTGCTGTTTGTACTCTCCCTCCTATACGACTCGCCCGCGCGGTCTTATCTGCTGCTCTGTTCGTCGGCGTCCCGTCTGCTTCGTAGGAAAAAAGGGGAATCCCTTTCTTCCGCCAACTTCTCCGTTTTCCTCCTGTCATTCGGGGTTGTCCTCTTCTCCTTTTTCTTCGTCTGTTCTTTTCTTGCTTTCTCTTCCCGTCCTCTTCGTCCTCCTCCTTTTCTTCGCTGCGCCTCTTCCGCGCCTGCCTCTCGCGCAGCAGCAGCTGCTCTACGTCGTCTTCTCCACCTTCCGTTTGTTTTGTCGCTTTTCGCTCTCTTTTTTCTCGGTAGATCGGCGTCCCGGCAGACAGCGTCGGGCGGACCAAATTCTTCTCCACGGTCTCCTACTGCGTCGGCGGTTTTCGCTTTACTCTCAACGAGATTGAAAATGGGCTCCTGCGCTGCAACAGACGTAACTGCTACTCTCTCACAAAACCTTTCGGCTTCCGCGATCAAAGGCTTCAGTTTGCTCTGGCCGAGGTAATTTTCGTCGATACCTCCTTCTGTCAATCTCTCCGTTTCTCCTCGTGTGTGCAGATCTGTAGATGCTTCTTTGTGGCTCTTGCCACGCATTACCAATCTGCACCTGCTTTCGTCAATCTCTCCCTTCCTCCAAATTCGGAGAGAGCAGAGGGGAACATTCTGCGGAAGCGAAAAGGCGAAAAAAGTGGGACGCATGCGTCTCATGTTTCCCGCTGTCGTTACCCACACATATGTACGTGTGTTCATCTCTGTATATTACATCTGCTGTGGACCTTCGTGCATGTGTGTGGACTGGTGGCTATCTGTCTCTCTGGCCAGAGGACATATACGTATGCGTGTACATTTCTGTGTAAATGTATTAGGTGTACGCAAGCGGTAGTCGAAGATGTATACGGTGGACCTACGTACATATATATATATATGTACTGGTGGGTGTCTCTTTCTCTTAGAAGACAAATATATACATATGCATATGTGTGTCTGTTTTTTCGTATGAGTGTGTATGTGTCAGGTGTATAGAAGCAGTAGTCGTAGACGCAGCTACAGCAGGAACAGCAGGAGGATGTTGCAGCTGTGAGAAGAGAAGAATTTGCACCGATGTCATACTTACACATATATACGGAGATGATCCACCTCTCCGTCTCTTTTACCCAAATTATCCGTGTATGTATACATGTATGTATGTATATATATGTATGTATGTTTGTATGTATATACGTATGTGTATATATATATATATTCAAATGTACATATGTATACGTGTGTATATATGTATATGTATATATATATCTATGTATCTACCTGTCTATGTGGCTATCTATCTACGTATGTGTACGTATGTATGCATGTATGAATGTATGTATGACTTGTGTGCGTGTGTGAACAAGTATTTTTGTGGGCCATCGCACGTCTGTTCATGGGGTGGTCACGGTAAGAAAAAGATATATATACATATATATTTATGTATATACGTGTATAGATATGTATGTATGCATATACATATATAATATATGTTTTAGATGTATGTATATATATATATGTGTTATATGTACATATATCCTACATATATGTATGTGTATACGTATATATATATATATGTATATGTATAAATGGAGAAACAAACGGGGAAGTGGGTCCTCGAGAAATAGAGAGTTTTTGTGGTTGTCGTCACCGATGCAGCTTCCCCTGCAAAGCATCAGGACTTTATTTCCCTTGCTGCTATCTCTCGCACGACGCAGTGCGGCTTGAACTGCACTTCAACTTCGTTGCAGCTGCTGCTGTTGTTGGCACTGCTGCCGTGGCTTTTCGTCCTGTGTGTGTACTACTCCTGCAAGAAAACTGCTGCAGCACAAATTCTCCTTTGCTGCGACGCGCGGCTCTTTTTTTGCTGCTGCTTCTTCTTCGCCTTCCCGTCATTGCTGCTGCTGTTGTCCTTCCCATGGCACGTTCTCCCCCTGCTGCCGCTGGTTTTCTTTTGCCTTCCCTTCTTCTTCCTGCTTCGTGTCTCCTTCACGTCTCCTCGCGTCCTGCGCCTGTTCCTCTTCCGTCTCCGTAGCTGCGGTGCCTGCAACAACTGCTGCTACGACTCTTCTCCGCTGCTGCGGCTCTCTTTTGCTGCTGCTCTCTGCTCGCAGTTTGACCCCAGGATTCACTTCGCCGTCACCTGCGGGGCTCGGTCCTCTCCTCCCCTTCGCTTCTACGAGGCAGACTCCATCGACGTACGTGCGCCGCTTCTCTCTTTTTCCTCTGTTGTTGCTCTCTGACTTCTGCTGCCGCAACTTAACCACTTGCTGCTCATGCTGCTCAGTAGTGTTGCCGATGTCGAGCCGCGGCATTTTTGCTGCTGACGTGTGCCGTGCGACCACCTATTTTCGGCCCTCCTGGTCCTGCTGCTGTTGTTCATTGACGCACCGTGAGGCTGGTGCTGCTACTGCTGCCGCGCTGCTGCTGCTGTTCGTGGAAGTGCCGCTCTCTCTCTGCCGCTGCTACCGTTGGCATTGCCGGCGTGCGCGGACTCCGCTGCTGCTGCTCCTGAGCGGCTACTGGAAAAACCTGCCGACTACGCATGGGGGTTGAGGGGAAGCTGCTGCTGTTGCGCAACTGCGTCTGTTGCTGCTGTTCCGCAGCTGCGCCTGCTGCTGGTGGTGACACTGGGTGGTGTGCCACCAGTGTTCATCCGTCTACGCTGCTTCATGGATATCTCGTGCTCCTCGCTCGAAGCAGTTTCTGTTTCTGCTGCCTCCGCTTCTGCTGCTGCTGCTGCAACTGCTGTTTATACGCTGCCGCTCCTGCAGCAGCTGAATCGACTGCTGCCGCGCGTCTGGTGCTCCCTGCCTCTCCTTTTGCTGCTCCCGCTCTGCGCGCTTGCTGCTACCACTACTGCTGCTGCTGCCACTACCGTTCCTGCTGGTGCTGTTCCGCGGCGGCTGCTACTTCCACCCCTGCTGCAGTTCCGCTGCTGCTGTTGTTTCTGCCGCTGACGCTTCTTCAGCTGGTTTTTCGTATTCCTCTTGCCCGATGTAAATCTTCTTCTTGTTCTTTTGTCCGTCCTTTTGGTTCTGCTGTCTGTCTCTGCCGTGTGGTTTTTGTCTTTCCTCCGCCCTACGCGTCC
The DNA here is from genome assembly GCA_000727475.1 of Sarcocystis neurona. Classification (NCBI taxonomy): domain Eukaryota; phylum Apicomplexa; class Conoidasida; order Eucoccidiorida; family Sarcocystidae; genus Sarcocystis; species Sarcocystis neurona. Next base: position 2,130,081 of record KL647310.1, on the reverse strand, counting down.
TGCTGTTACATCTGCTGTTTTCCCTGCTGCTGCATTTGCTGTTTTCCCTGCTGCCGCTTGTGCTGTTTTTCCGGGTCCTTCTCCTTCCTGTCTCTCTGGCGGGACCAGGAGGAGCTGCGCATTGCAACGGAGGTCTTCTGCGCCTCGGAGCAAAACGTCAAAGTTGACTCTTCCAGTCGAACTCTCTGGCTAAATAAAGTTTTTGGCTGGTACGACGGAGATTTCGGATCTACCAACATCAAGGTATATATTTAATTCTCTTCTCGTTTGTGTATGCTGCCAGTCTACCCATGTATATCTTTCTACGTGAGTACCGAGGTATAGATAAATGTCGGTAATCTATGTCTCCGCCTTTGTTTGTCCACAAGTATATCTATCTATCGATCTATCTGTATGGAAATCGCTGTGTGTGTATGCGGAAGTATCTATAGTCTATCTCTCCGCATCTATCTATCCACCAGTGTATCTATCAACCTATATCTATATATATATGTATATGGGGATTCGCCCGGTATGTATAGATAAATGTCTGTCATACATCTTTCCGCATATGTCTGTCCACAAGTGTATCCATCTATCGGTTTATATCTATCTATTCAGAGGCTTTATTTGATCTTGTCTGAAAGTATTTGACGTAATACAAACGTTTATATATGCCTCTCTAAATACGCATAAATATGTCCATCTCTCCCTCTCTCTATACATATGTATATATAAACGCACACAAACATATATTTTTATATATATAGTTTTGTTGGCCAGGTATAGATGGATGGACATAAACGTATGTGAGTCAAATGCCCAGTCCCTATGAGCAGAGTCCGGGTGTTCCCCGAACTTCCTGTATATATATATATATATCCCACTCTGTGTATATATATATATATATTTGTACCTTTCCACGTTCATACATATATGTGTGTAGAAGTATGTTCGTGAAAAGTACGTATATGATTTTTATTATATAGGTAGAATTTACGTGTTCCCGTGTCAGCGTTTCTGTGTGGTGGATGGAAACTTTGAAGAGACGTGACGACTGCTAAAATACGTCTGCGCCTCAGTAGAAGTATATGCGTAGATATCTGTGAATACACTTCCACATGCTCCCTGCCTTCTTGCGTCTACATCAGAATCTCTGTTTGTGCCCCCACCTGCACGTGTATTTCTTTATCTCTTATCTCAGTGTATATATATATATATATATGTACATATATGGACCTGTCTACCTATATGTACATCTGTCTATATCTGTATCTATCTGTATCGATCTATCCACATCTGTCTATCTTCATCGATCTGTCTGTCTCTTTTTATCTCTATATACCTCCACGTACCTGTATCTGTTTCTATCTATCTATATATATATACATATGTCCATATCTGTCTATCTGTATCTATCTATATATATCTGTGTCTCCCTATCTGCGAATTCCTATCTGTATCTGTCTCTCTATCTTTTTCTGTTTATTTGTGTATCTGTATCAGTCTCTGTCTCTCTCTATGTGTTGTATGGTTGGATATTTACATGAAAAGAGGTTTACATGAGACGAACGTGGAACGTGTGTGATGGTATCCTTGAAGCCAGCTAGCCAAAAATATGTTTTCTATCTATTCCTGTCTCCCCTACTTTCTGCAGAAACATTTATAACAGATACATATATATACATACATCTATATATATATATGTATGTGTATGTTTATCTCTCTCTCTCATATATATATATATATATATCTGTCTGTCTCTTTACACGTATGTGTATATGTATCTTTCTCTCTCTCTACCTATACATATATGTATGTGTATGTATATATGCACGCTCGTAGCCTCATTATATATGTTATTATTGCGTATCCCTGTATGTCTCTGTGTCACCGCCTCTTCGAATCTTCTTCTTCGTTTCTTGTTCTGCCCCTGCCGTTGCTGCATCTGTGCTGGTGTGTGTTCTGTGTGTCTTTCTCTTTTCTCTCTATTGATCAGTCCGGATGCCCACACACATTTCTCTCTCTATAAATACACCCGCCCGTTTCGCTTTCTCTGCGTATGTCTGTGTCTGTCCACGTGTTTCTCGCTTTCCGCGTCTCTCTGTATATCTTCACCTGTATATCTCTATATCTGTCCAGTATCTACCTGTTTATGTTTCTCTGTCTCTCTGTATCTGTTTCTCTCTATATAGCTATATTAATCCACCTGTCAGTCTATATGTGTGTCTCCTACTTCTTCGTGTCTGTCTCTGTATGTGTCTGTCTACATATGTGCATCGGTCTGCGTGTGTGTCTGTAGAGCTGTCTCCGTCTCCTTATATACTTCTCTCTGTCTAGGAGACGACCGTCTCTTCCACCTGTTTTTGTCTGTCTGCATATTTATCCACCTGTCTTTGTCCGCGTGTATATATCTGCGGGGCTGTCCGCAAGTCGAAGTACCTATCTGCCACACGCCTGCGTCTCTCCTCCTGCGTAGCGGCCATCTGTTGATCGGCGTGTCTATGCATACGCGCCCTTGATTCCGTTGAGAGTGTGTGTGAGTTCCTTTCCTCGCGTATTTTCTCTTCATTATTCCTCCTGAGCTTCCCCTCCAGAAGCACGTTGTCTCGTTGTTCTGTTTCTGTCTTCACTTTTTTGTTCGGAAGCCTCTTTCTGTCCTGCTCGTAGCTTCTCTTTCGTGTTGTAGCAACGTTTACTTCCATAGTGTAGAAGTGCATGTGAATCCTCTTCGTCGACCGCGTCTTTTGTCTTTTTTTGCCCAGCGTTCTGCCTTTTCGTGCCGCATATCTCTCTCTCCGGGGCAAGATGTTATTCTTTGCAATTCCGTTCAGGTCGCCTCTTTTGTGGCTGCGTACTTGCACGGTCCGAAGCGAGCGAAGCTGCTGACGTTGATCAACAGCTCGAAAGGCAGTGCTGCAGGAGGCACCGCAGCACCGGCAGGAACAGAAGGAGAGCAGGCGTCGCACAGCGGAGCGTGGGATGGTGGAGAAGACCAGCAGGAGCAGCAGCAGGCAAACGGGACTGCCTCCCTCGCGCCTGCTTTCTCTTCTTCTTCAGCAGCAGCGTCACCTGCTGCGACGGCGCCTGCTTCGGCAGCAGGTGGCGGTGGAGCGGCGGCAGGACAGGCAGCAACAGGAGGAGGTGGAGGAGGGGGACTGACGTTTTTGAACCGGATACTGAGTCGCAGCAAAAGTTCCATAGCAGCGCTGGAGAGCAGTCCTCTGAGCCATGCAGCAAGCTTGTTCGACCGTGCCGGCAGTAACGTCGGCGGAGGTGGCAGCAGCAGTAGTTTGAAGATCAAATATTTTGACTTTGACTGGACTTGCTGCAACCTCAGCGTGACTCATCGCTTTCGTGGCGGCTGGATCGGCGATATGGTCGGCAAAGTACAAAACGCGCAGCCGGGAGGAGGAGGAGGCGGAGGTGGTTGGGGACGGACGGCTCATAACAGCAGCAGCAGTAGCAGCAGTAGCGACAGCAGCAGCAGCGACAGCAGCAGCAGTGACAGCAGAAGCAAAGAAACGGGTCCCGATTCTCCTACGAACCAGAGGCAGACGCCTCAAACAACGGCTGGTGCTGCTTTTGCTGCAGGAGGCTCTCATGCTGCTGCTGCTGCTGGTGGTCCTCCTCCTCCTGCTGCTGCTAATCCTTCTCTTCCACATCTTTCTGCCTCTGCACCGCTTCCTGTCGGTTGTTCTGCTGGGACTGACAACGGCTCTGCTGCCCTGCAGGCTGTGAATCCTCCTGCTGCTGGTGCGTCAGGCAAACGAGCTTCCGGTGCTCACTCCCTACTTGACTTTGCCACGCGGCCACGCCGCCGCGAGAAAGCGCAACAGCAGCACTCCCGAATAGTCAAAGCAAGGAAAAGCAGAACTTCGCAATTTCCACGAATCAAAGCAGGCAAGCTACGCAGAAACAGAGGTGTTACTACTGCTGCCGCTACTAGCAGAAGTGGGACTGGGACGAAAGAATCAAACATGCTTCACGTACTTCCGCAGCCGGGCCCCACATAAGTGAGTAAAAATCCTGCCCAGCGATGAAACAATAGCAGTGCACACCGGGGCCCGATCAGCTGCAGGACGAGACAGCGGCGACAGCACAGCACAAGGCCGGGCGCACGAGCAGTGCCGAAGGGAAGCACTAGCAGCTCCAGCAGCCTCCGGCAGCAGGAGTGGCAGAAAACAGCAGCAGTAGCAAGTGCAGCAGCGTGAGGCAGCAGCAGCAATAACGGGGAGCTATCAAGTAAAGGCGGCAGCAGTACCGGCAGGAGGGGAAAGCTGCAGTGGTGTAGGGGGGGACGGCAGCTGTAGGGTGCCGCAGCAGAATACAACGACTACAACGGCCGGCGGCAGCTGCAGCAGGAAAGAGCCGCGCGGAGCGGATACAGGGAAGCAGCAGGAGCTGTCATCAGCCACCGGACAGAAACCGCAGGAGGAAGAAAGCAGATCATCAGTCGGCGGCCGATCAACAGCCAGCACCGCGATGGCCGACAGGAGCAGCAGCGGTTGCAGCAGCGTCCAGCGGCAACAGCAGAAGTTCCACGTGTGAGGTGGGGCATGCCACCTGCCGTTCAAGAGTTGCTAAAACTTGTCGTACAGGGAATGAACTGGAGAAGGCCAAGAAATGGGCAAACAGAACAAAACGAAGAAATGAAAAAGGAGGGAAACGTGGTAGAGGGGGTTCTATTGTCTCGCCATGGCGAGGAGGACGGAGATGGAGAAATGGCACACAGAGTCGCCCTTTTCGTGCAACGTTAAAACTTGATGGCTGGCTTTTATAAAAGTGGCCGTCGACTTTTTTTTTCTCACTTAGTCTGATTTAACGCAGTACACAAATAAAGACTGAGTCTATGCTAGTGCAGAGAGCTAAGGCTTGTGCACAGCATTGCGGCTCTACGGCGGACGTGAACACGCATCTTTCAGCAGCCGCATATGGATATGTGTGTGTATGTGTGTGTGTGTCTGCGTCTCTTCTTCAGGATGCGGATAGGTATATTAATCTCCAATCGCGAGTATGGGCATATATATATACATATATATATGTCTATATAAGTGTGGATACATGTATGTGTACGTGCGTATATGTGTAGTGTCGTTTAAGTTTGTATAAGGAGCAAACACTGGACAGCACGGGTCTTCTTCACTTACGCATCTGCGCGAGGGACACAGATGATTCATGTGGCCCTTTCCATCTATTATTTGTAAGCGGCCCGTTTTTCCAGCACTAGAAAAGTGCGTGAGGGCTGTACATTTGGACAGCCTAAGACGGAAACCCCACGGGGAGTTCACGTTCGTTTGAAGAAGTAGTATTTTTCCTCGAAAACAGCTGCGCATCTGCCGTTGAGTGCGTGTCCGTATGCGTATGCGTACACATATACGTAAACGGTCCAGTAAACGTACAACTAAAATTGTAAATGTATTTGTTTGTGGTGGACAGCTTGGTAGGTCCCAGTAGCCCTGAAGATTTTTCGGTTGAGGCACGTGTATGTCTGCGTGGATGCATGAATGCATTTACGTGCATATACAGGGACATATACATACACATATGTGTACACGTGTATGTACATATATATATATATGTACATACACGTGTATGTCGTTTGGATTCATGTGAGAGTGGGTGAAAATGCGCCTGCTTAGACGTCGATTGGAAATTCCGAACAGTTCAGTATCATTATTACAGAGAGTACACTGTTCAAAAGATCTGGAGGTGTGGCTTGCCGGTCTTTCTGTGAGCCGTACACTTCGCGCCCGATGTCGCGAGGTGTACGTACGCCTGGTGGAGGGATCTACAGACTTTATGCATGCCAGCTGCTTTCGTGAAGTACACGTTTCGGAGAGGCGAGGACACATAAGCGGCGAAAGGCACGAATTAGTTCCTTTAGCGGTCACGCGGACAGCTGCACGATCACGAGGAGTCAACAGCCGTGACGGACTGCATCTCCTGAGGTGTACGTACACCAAGAACTAACGTTTGTGTGCTACAGGGATGTCCAAAACGGCGCTGTTCTGTCGCTTCCCCCTTGTTCGCAACCATGACATACGCGAAATCGTGAAGAAGCACGCAGCCTCATCAAGAATACACCCACCGGATACAGGAGCCATTGCTCGCTCGTACGTGGGAATAGAAAAGACGAACAGCTGAAAAAGCATTTTGTGTTCTGCGGGCGCACACCTTTAGATAAGTAGGGCGAGACTTCTGCATTTGCATCGTCCCGCCTCCACAGCGACCCGCACGGCACCTACATGAGCAGAGAGTCGAAGTGCCTGGGTACGCTGGCGTGTTGACCCTTTCAGACCTCACGTGCACTCCTCCGTGTGTGGCTATATCAGCCTGCACAGACGGCGTTTTTCATTCTGCTTCTGCTTGTATGCACATGAAGGGTAATTTGTGTCCACGTGTACCAGACACACTCTCATGTCCCTCTGCAGGGCGAACACGGATACCTTACATTCATCTTTCATGCTTCTGTGTATATTTGCAGTCTGTCGACGTGTGAGTGGGTTGTACACACATGACTGTAATCATTCGTGCTGATAAGCGCACAAGGATGTTCTCTTTGATCATGTGGATTCACGGAGCTGCCAGTTCAACCCATACACAAAGTAGATACACTGGCCTCACGTGCACACACGCGAACAGATACACAGCAGTGTGTCGGAACTACCCCTCCCACAAGGGCAGCCACTGAAAGATACGACTTACAGAACTCGGCGTAACAGGGGTACAGGCGGCTTCGGAATAATGAGCAGCAGTCGAAAAATTAAGTTGCTTATGAGGTACGCTCATCCTCAGCTGCCTCGTGTTATGGCAGCTTTGCCCATGGTCGAGTCTGCTTGTCTTAAAATCTCGTCCATCCACCTCAGATTCAAACACATCGTAGACTTCGCCGAGTACACGACACGAAGTAGTTTTTTGCTAAAAACTAGTAATGAAAAACTAGCCAGTGGGAGCGGCAGCAAACGTGAGTAAACGTCCTGGTACACATTTGTATATGTGTATATGAGTGCCTTTGTTGGAGAAAGAAGACGACGACACGCTTCAAACCACGTAGATCACGCGTTTGTGTGCGAAGAAAGTGGGTAAGATTCTTATGGGAAAAAGCAGCATCGCCGTGTTTTGTTGAATCTATACGAGATGTAAGCGAAAGCCCCAGAAGGGGGAATACGCTCTCCAAGTTAATCCCGTCCCTTAGTTACTGTTCCTCTTTCGCCCACCGCGCTGCCGTATAGGATTGTCTTCTGCGACTAGCCTGGGTGGAGCTGCGTTCTTATCTGTACATTTTCTACACACTAGTCAGGATAAACGGATAAAAAGGATACGCGTGCATACATGTATATATATATGATATGAATACGTCGAGACACCTACAGAGATATGAATTACAGGTGACGAAGATGCGTATAAGTTTCTTTCCCCCTGTGTATATATATATATATGTGCATGCGTATGGACCTACCAGTCGGCGAAACGTGTAGATAGGCGCGGCACATCCATCTGCAAATGCGACGAGCAATGTGGGCGGGGTTGCGTGAACTTTTCTCTGGATGCACGGCTATGAGATGTGCGTACATACGCGTATCTTCGTAGCAAGCCGTAGGTAAAAATGTACTTTTGCAGTCTTCGAAACAAGGCCCCTGCATCCGTACGCCGTGGAAACTCCTGTTCGAGGCCTCACGTTCAACCTTCACTCAAGGGTTCACTCAAAGGTATACTTCAGAATCTAGGCCGTGTATGGGGTGTCGATAAGTTGACCCGTCCACGAAATCGTCAATGGGACAGTTTATTCATCGTGGTGCCAACTTGGGTGATTTTTTGGAGCGCACGCTTTTCTGAACGCAGGGGTGGCCGTACGAGCCAAGTCGTTAACATATCTCTCCTGCATTCTGTTCTGCCCTTTTCGTGGCACACACGTGCAACAACGAATTTGCCTCCTCGACGCCATTATGGAAGATAACCATGGTCGTTTTATAGCGAACTGCTGTGAAGTGGAGATACGAAACAATAAGCGAAAAGAAAAAACTCTTAGTGCAGGTGGGCGGCGACTAGTAAACAGGGAAAGTATGCCCTTCAGCCGACCAAACCACAGTGGGACATGCAAAATTGAAGGTTACCTAGTTGTAGAGGTACGAGTGGTAGCGGGTAGGCTGCCGAAAAAAGCTTTTACGTGTTACCGGTTCACTACTGCGGTTGCGAGGCCTCAACTGATGGTACAAAGCGTACAAACAGAGGAGCTCCGACTTGAGCAGCGTGGACTGGTCCACGTATTCGCTGCCACAAAGTGCCCTCGTTCACTGTTGACGCCTGCTGGTGAGCTGATCAGATATTACAAGCCTGCTCTGAGAGCCCGTCGAGTCAACGATCGACCCGCCGAAACGCAACCGGTTACGTAGCAGTTCACTTGCGCAGCGGACTGCTTGATATAAATGCCGAACGATGCACTTATTCTCTAAATCACCGAAGCGTTGATGAAGAAGTACCATAAGATACCTCGAGCGACTTTTACTGAACCTCCTCCCCGTCGACAAAACCTTTTTACATATATGCATGGCTGTGAAACCGTCTCACTGCTTTCGCAAAAGTGACGTAGCCCCATAATTGCAGACAAGCCTCGTCAATAGGATTGGAAGCTTTATCTACTACACCGATGGATCGTTACACACGTACGGAAGTTGCGCGATTATCATCACTTCTCCATTACATACGATCACGTATCCACGAGTCACGCTTACATGTATAATTCAGTACGCACCTGATACACGGTAGTTATTGTTTCAACAAGTAGAACACCGAGAACACCTAGTACTTTTACGCATGTGTGCGCGGCTAACTTTCCTTTGTCTGAATCAAGATACGCATATATTCATCAGTTACCCCGAGCTGCTGCTGCCGTAGTCCTGTGTAGCGTCGCTGTGCATCAGGGATCCGTTCTTCTTCGGGAGATGTCTTAGTATACAAACGTGGAGACCAAACGCACACTGCGTAGTGACATGGAAAAAGATTTGGATGGGGCGCATGAGGCGCAATTACACCAGGGTATCTTGACGAATTGACCTTCAACTGGTGAAACGAGAACATGGAAATGTATCTGACTTAGGCGTCTCTATTTTATTCATTTCTTGTGTTATCCTGAACCAGCGTCTACCTGTAAAGATATGTGAGTATATTTCAGACACAGTTCTGCTGTTAATTAACAACACACAGGTCTGAAGTTTCATTGAGCCCATATAAACACATATACTTGTAAAATTCTTTAAATAGATAGAAGCTGCTATGTAAACGAAACGTTCGCGCAGGGGAATCGGAACGGTGAATCCATGATCGGATGCTGCCAGGGTGCCCCATTTAGTACACCTACGGGTGTACGCTCCTGTGCAGTCCCTTTGTGTTTGTGAACAGGTGCGCACGTTTACAGGTAAATGGAGTGAGCGACACAGTATCTGTAGGCAAGCATGTGTCTTCTGTTTACAGTTACGCATGCTTGGCGACGTTAGTTACATGTACCAACGGTAGCTCCCCACATTGGGGCTTATACATAGGACAGCATGCAGGCGAGATATTTTGGTGATAGCTGGCAAAAGCAAGGGTGTGAAGTGTAAGGGGTAGCAGGACCGCAAAAAAGCATGCTACTTTACTTGCGGAAGTAACTCTGCGGAGGCTGTTCCGAAGGAGCTGCGTATAATGCATGCGTTTGTATGTACGTATGTATGTATGTACCTATCTATCCATCAGTACGTACGCATGTGCGCTGTTATATGTAGAGAAAGTTGTTTAGTTTTATACCGATAAAGCCGGTATAATCCCGTAGGTGCCGTGCTCCGTTGCACACAGGAGCAACAGCGCATCCATCAGCAGATACAGCACTATGTAGTAAAGCCGAGTCGTGTATGGTGTAAGTCAGCTTTTAGTCACTGTATATCGCAGATTCCAGTGTTGTGAGTGTTGGAAAAGCACACAGGAGAAATCCACAAACATACCTGCGTGCGACCAGATGAGTCTGCAATTTCTTGCCACCTGCCAGCACGTCGTCTGCCAATGAAACTTCAGGGTAGATCCTTTTCCCTTGATTCTTCTGTTTTCTTTTTCTTGACATCCTCTTCGTCCTTCCGTCATTCCACGCTTTGTCCTGTAGAGCCGTCACATATTTATCATGAACTCTGTCTGCTACAGCTCAGACGTGTATGCAGGCAGAAAGAGGGCAAGAAACTCAAGCCCGCCTGTCGGAAGGTATCTATATGACGGGCACCCGATAAGTAGGCTGTTGTAGGGCGTTGCCTCTACAGTATTTGCGTGCAAAACTCTTCTGCATGATAGACGTGTAAGCACATGAAGAATAAAATATCGACGTATCTCAGACCCGGCCAGAAACGTCGACACAAGTGTATAAATATATACGTGTAAATACGTGTGTGCGCATCTGTACCTTTAACTACGTAGAAAGATGGAAGACCAGATGATCAGGCTGACGGCGTGAGCATCTGTAGATTTGTACTTGTGGACGAGTTCCCCATTTTTTGTTATCCTTATATTCACGTCAATCTTTGTATACAGACGCATACAAGTCTGCGCCTTCGGACATATAAGGATACTTGTGTGCACACTTGCGTGTGCCGTGTGAAGTTTCCATAAGTAGGGCGACACATTCTATGTCGCTTCGAAGCCGCACCTCTTCCAAAATGTAATTGAGGAAATGTACAGGTTCTAGCAATACGCCTGTATGGATATAAAGATACAGGGACCACATCGCATAATGAGAAGTGTAGTAGACAGAATTTTCCTGGACCACATCGCATAATGAGAAGTGTAGTAGAAAGAATTTTCCTTACGTATAGTAGTCGCCTAGTTACATTTGCAAGATGGAATCCGCGAGGCAGGAGTTGAACGAGGCAGAGTGGTCTTCGCCAGCTACGGATTCGACACCAGCCAGTCACGAACAAAGGAAGACAGAGAAGGGAACGGAAAGACCAGTACATAACACCAGCGATGGAATAAGTACCCCCGAACATCAAAGTGTGAAAGAAGCGCTGTTGGACGCGGTCGGTGAGGCTGAGATGACGCAGAGGTCTTCTTTTCTAGGAAAAAAGCTTTAGTGGGTTAGAACAGTGCAGCGCAAACGTCGCATGTGGATGAAGATCACCGCAGACGCCTGACAGTCCTCTCCATCCTTATCTGTGTAAGTGTACTTTCAATTTCATCTGTGCGTGTTGCTGAAATGTGTACCTGGCGCCGCAGGAGATAAGGGGAGGGACGAAGCCTTTGGAGAAAACAAAAGTGGTTCTGAGAAAAACTCGTAAGAGGTTTGCACTTTTTTCCGGCGTACAACGGGCAAATACGCAGGAGGATCCTTTTGTTAATGTTTTGACACGTGCAGTGCATGTGCACGCTCGAGTACTACACAGGAAAAACGACCTTCGAATAGAAAAAGAAAAACGCACTTTCACCTACGGTGAAATTAGTACTCATATTGTCACACGCGCGTCCTGTGCGGGTAGCTCGTAGAGATTACAGAACTACAGGGTATTCCGTAAGCCTAATTGAAGACGACACTAACAGACCTTAAGATTCTGGCACGTGCTGCAGACGCCCAAAAACATAAGTCGCTCTTGATAATCTTCCGCTTTCAAATTTCGTGGTGTACTTGTAAGTATAGAGCACTAACCTTCAAGGTTACTTCAGGCTATTTCGCATGCAGAAGGCACCTGGTAAGTGTTTCTCGCGGATATCGGCGGTCGCACTTTCTCCGCCTCAGGAATAAAGAAATAGATAATCTGTAAATCCCAGCGGGCTCAGGTATTCAATCACACAATAACAAGTGTGTCGTCGCCCTGTGCTGCCGCCCTCTACACGCACAATTGCTTGCCGTTGACATATAGAGCGCCAGCCCTTGGGAGAACTACTAACAACTACTGAGAACGACGGCATATCTTCCCCACAACTTGACCTGTTTGCCATACTGCACTGCGGCTGCATTTCGTGTTGACAGATCGCCTTCAAGCCTGCGTCCACATGTATAAACGTATAGGAGACGACGGTATTCACTAGAATTTGCGCACGTATACACAAGTGTACGGAAGCTTACGCTTCCCATTTTGTCACACAGACACATGGCTTAGTAGTACATCACACCAGGAGAGCTGCGGGTTTAGATTTTTTTACACAGAGGCGCGCTTCCCTCCGTACAGAAGGAGGTACACAAGAGGACTTGTGCTTTTGTAAAGTTGATTGGGCTGCTGCACGCATACACATAATCGTCTCTTGCAGGGGGAGAATGTAACTTTTCCTTCGCTTGCACTAAGCGTCAACCTGGATTCTGTCTCGCCGCGTACTCGCGATCTGCGTACGTATATAGGATGCAGTCGTTTCGTTGTTGTCCACGCGTGATTGATACCGCACGCGTAGGCACCCTGCCACATCTCTGTTCCTGCTTCGAGATCTCCGCGCACAATAAAGAAAGAGCAGCTTCAGGCGGAGCAGGATCATGGTCCCCCAAAGTCTCTCCTCTTATCCTTCTCGCACAGGTCACAGAAGGACGCTGACCTTCATCAAATGTCAACGCGAAAAAAGGGCTCGATAGGATGGGTCCAGCAGTCAGCAGCAGATGACTCAACACCAGAGGCACCAGAAGCCGAGGCAGCACTACAGTCAATTGTAGAACCAGCGGCCGCTGGAGCTGCTGAAGCAATTTCAGCGGAACGGGCTGAAATGTTGATAGCAGCTGTATCACCAGGGGCCACAGAATCCGAAGCACCAGCACCGCCAGCACCACCAGCAACGGCGTGGGACGTCGCAGGAGAGCGAGGACGAACGGGCGCTCAGGCTGATGGAATTCTATTTAGAAGTCCAAGAGTAGGCATTACGGTACAAATACGAATATGTGTTAGAGGCCTATCGTGCCTCGCCAGGTCTGGTCAAATTGTCACCACACCTAACCGCCGGTGTTCGAGCGCACGAGCAGGTTGTTTCAAAAGGCACATGTAGGTAAATTGATCGAAATACTCATGTAATGCGGGCCTGCGGTAGGTATCCTCATGATCAGCTTCGTTCTTCAGTTCCTCGTCACCATAATGCAGTAACTGCACACACATGTCTGTCCACGTGCAAGTTTTGATTGCAGCTACCCTGTCCATCCACACGCACACACACATCCATCTAAATACATATACATGTATGTACATACACATGTGTGTGCATATATATATATATATAGATATATATATATGTATATATATATATATGTCCAGCACATACTCCGTAGCGGTCGAGGATCTCCCTGCACGCGGAAGATACGCCTCATGAACACTGAGTAGAGGAAACGCTCGCATCCCACTCGACCCACGCATGAATATTTCCAATGTGCTCCCGTGTTGAACAAGCTCTCGAAGCTGTAGTGAGTCGCATATTGGGAGTAGATTTTTTGAGAGGAGAATTCAGGCGTACTGGAGCACGCACATATACACGTACAATTCACACTGTCCTTTATTACAATGCAGCAAAGTTTTTGCACACACGCGTGGCAAGGCTGCGTGTGCGGCTCTTTCTTTGTACGTCTACACACAGTGAGTTCTCGTCCTTCCACAGAAAATACATCAGTCGCCTTCTGCTGGTGCTGCAAAGCTCTGTACGGCCATTGAAAATACTTCTGTCAACAAAACCTCGTTGCAGCAGTACTTCACTCGCAGATGATTCTGCACCCGTGTACATTATTGCGACTTGTAAGACCACTAGAACTATTAGACTACCACTAATTCCACAACAAGAACTAATGGTACTCACACATAGTATTATTACTCTTACTCATTCTCTGCGACTACGACGTGTACCAACTGCTTGTGCGTCGTCTTCTACCACTAACGCAATTACGCTTCGCACCAAACAGTCGTACTTCCTCTGCTACTACGAGTACAACCAGGGAGCCCTGCTGCTAGTATTACTGATTTTCGGGCATATAGGCCATCTCATATCTCCGTGCTTGCCGCCCATAAAGCTATTCCGTCTGGCACGGTCGTCCTTATGTCTAGGGATTTTCGACGTCTGTGGGGGCCAGCTACATAAAAAACACTCCGCGCCCGAGTGAAATCGCCAAGAACCTTGCATCTGGCAGCAACAGCAGCGGCAACGGGAACGGCGTCAACGGAAGGAAAGGGGAAACGTCAGCGAATGCTGCTGACGCAGTTAGCGTGTCGTCTTGCCACACCTCCATTAGAGTAGCTCGGAATAATTCGGGAAATCCAGACGCAATTGCAAATGCGACAGAAGAGCCGCCAGATTCTTCGACAATAACTAAGAGCATGGAAGCCGTGCGGCAGCTGCACAGCACCATCATCAAAGGATTGTCAACCCTCCAACTTACAACAGCAAAGCTCATCGATGGTGTGTCAGATGTGCGTGTGGCTGACTGCATTCTGCTCTGACGACACCGTACACTCCCGCATATCCATCCGTACACTCGTAAATCTGCGCGTACATCTGTGCGCATAGATGGTACTCATATAGGTAGGGGTGCGTTGCTGCTTCCTTTGGGATGTCCATCACACCGCAAATCGGGCAGCTCCAGTGTGTTCTAGGATCACACCCGAACGCTTATATACGCGGAATGTCCTTCGCTAGCGCACTTCCTCACAACGTAACGATCATCCAATTTTCTGAAGCAGATACCGACGTGAGATATCGCCGATGATTAAATCACCTGACGCGTATGAGGGCGCCCAAATTCGGTGTGGTGCTGACTGCGAATGCTGAATGGTAGTTCAACACATCTCTAAAGTACGCGTGGTTCTGCCCGTGAAAGGATACGGTAGAGATGTATGTACGGAAAGAGCCAGGGGTGGAGAGTAGTGCAGTGGGACAACAGTAGAAAAACGATAAATGGTTCGGAGACACAAGCGCAGAGCAGTGCAGGGATGACGCGTAACCATACACAGATTTACGTGCGAGAAAACTGGTAGGTTTGAAATCGGGAATGGCAGTATACATATACGTATACTGTAATGTCTGCACGACACGACTACGCATAGCACGTTTGTACTCTTCATAGCGACGAGTCGCACCGCAGGCGCCGCTTTTCAGTGCTTTTTCCATTGAGTGGGAAAGTAGAATTCAAAGTGCCTGAGAAACTAAGAGACTCAACTTCGAAATTAAGCAGGTACCTCCCCACATGTGTACACCTTTTCCAGCCCGTGTGGGCACAAACACTTTAATTCGCAGAGAAAAACAGCGAGAACTGTGAATCTTCATGCGAGCTAATGGTCCTCTTAGGAAGAGGCTGTGACGCAAAAGGCGACCTAGCGGTTCGCAGATGATGTATGTGTGCACGTATTTGTGAATATCTGAACTGTCTACACATTGACACATGAATATACGTACACATAATTATTCATATATGCGCATGTCTCAGCGCCGTGTGTTCTGCAGAATGCTGCGCGTGTCCGATTCACACGTATGTATGTATATATATATAGAGAGAGAGAGAGAGGCACGCCAAATATGAAGAAACACGGACGTTTTCCACATTTGTCCGGGGTATTCCTGTACCTACAAAGGGATGGACAGGTAAAGGTACATGCTCAAAAATGTCTTTTTCCGTGTTTTGTGTTGTTTTAAAGAGCAGGAAGAGCAATACCGCAGACAATTTCGCGCACAGTAAGTACACCGCACTGAACGAGCTGATACCGGAAGTCGTGCCTTCGCAGGTCAGGGAGGGAGAAACCAAATTTAAGATATGGCCCACAGCAGCCTCCACGTTAATAGTTTGTGCATTTGTAGCTGCTGACTTTTACGCCTTGCACGCTTTTGGTATAAATAACAGACAAACGTACAGGTGCCTCCGTACGGGTACCTCTCGCGCGACTTTGTGTGGAATTCACGTGTGGATGTGTATCCGTACGTGCAGGTGTATTGAATGCAGTAGAGAAATCAGTGCAGGTGTACTTGCGTGCATTTGCGGTGAAGGCTTTCCATGACTAATTTGGGTTTCAAATCTTATACGACAGCGCCTATTGTAAGAGGTTTTCTGGTTGAAGTGTACGTCTGTGTTGAGGTAATAGCAGTTCGACCGTCTACGCGGACGCGGTCGTACACGCATTTATGTATGTACGTATACATATATATATATATACATACGTTGAACTGAGAACTTACGTGTACCTCTGGATGCGACTTAAAGAAAGTGCCCACGTCCAAAGAGTATATCCAAAACACAAATCTGCCACAGGTTAATGCCAAGGTAGCTGAGCGTCGCTGTGTGGCCGACATGCGCGTAGGGCTGCGTGAGCGCCTGCTTGGAGATTCTCATGCTTATGTACCATCTGAATAAGTGCGAAAAGCTCTTTCGAGTCGGGCGAGCGAGGCAGCGAGGGGGTTTCGGTCAGATAATGAGGGATGTGTAAGCCTGGATTCATACATATCAACTCAGGGGTAATGTTCATCGTTGATTTCCTCCCTTCAGCCTACAGGAAGTACTTGAGGAGTCAGCGAGAACCACACAAGTGAGTACACGTCAGACTTCCTCGCTACACGCAAAGGTGAACTGCCTGCCACACGGTCTATGTGTGACCATGCGCATACAGACGCGAAAGTACAAATGTGGCCGCAAGTATGCATATTCTTAGGCCAGCGCCTCCACCCAGGTGTGCCTGCATAGGGAAAGTAGACGCAAATGTTCATATACTACGTCCACGGATGCACTTATATCTATGCGCGCGGTCCCCAAACACAAATCGCCACGAGCAAGCAGCAAGTAAACGGACACTCCTTTCTGTAACGGCTGCGTCTGACGTTGTGCTACTATTCGGCTACAGAGCGTGCCCTCCCTACACTTGTATGTGTCGCCATGTATGTGAATACATTGGTACACTTAGGCGACATGTGCCTACATTGCTCGGGTGGTTTTACTCGGGGGTTCTTTCTCCCTTGCAAGCAGCTGCCGTGTTCACTTTTTACGCAACCCAGTTTACAAACGCACACTGCCACCAAGAGAATGCATGAGTGAATAGCTCGTTGTTCAAACAACGTATTCCACTGCTGTTGCCTCACTATCCGCCCTTCACATTAAGAGTGTCACCTGCCTGCTACCACGGGTTCGGCAGCAGAATTTCCCTGTCACTTGGCGTAGCCAGGTGATGAACCCTACATCCGATTCCACATGTATACATGCACCGACACATGTATACGCAGGTGTAGATATACCCACGTGAACACGTATGTATATGTACGTAAACGAAAAGTCGACTCCTCATATATTGACCAACAATGCTGTAGGGAAAAGTCACACGCCACGTTCTTGTCTTCGGCCATTGATTTACACAGGACGCGTGTACTGAGCGGAATGCCACATCTTTTGATGCACAAGCGTACACGCGTATGCGCCTAGTTACGCAGATGTCGCTGTTTTACTCCTGTAGACTTGTTCCGTGGAACACACACACGAGCCACGTGACAGTTCGTGGTGCCAAATATACATCTCCACTTATACCTTTCTTACATGCTGCAGAAACACATACTTACCCCCCCAGTCTACTTTTGCGAAGTACTTATGCCGTGTACATTTCACACGGGTCTCTGTGCACATACGAATAAGCACGTACACAGTGTGTGGTCAGTCTGTGTCCGCTCTTTGCTTTACGTATCAAGATCCAGGGCGCACCAACTCCCCCTCTGCGATATACGTGCTCCTGTGCGTCTGTGAGCCCCTTTGTCTGCGCGCGTGTCGCGTGGTCTGCTTGCGCGTGTCGCGTGGTCTGCTTGTGGCCTACAGCAGCGTCTCTGCGTGTGTCGCGTCTGCACAGCAACAGAAACCGCCTATCGAGGTGTCCAGGTTACACAAGATTCTTCTCCGAGAGGTGCAGAACGCTCAGGAAATCGCAAAGGATTTGGAAGAGCACAACAGGAGTCTGGTGAGTAACATCAAGGAGAGGATGATTGCCCTCGGGTCCGGCAGTCCTGCTGCGTTGCTAGGGAGCATGCGATATTTGCCGCCTGTATGGCCACACGTATACGTATATATATATATATGTATAGATATAGATATAAACACATATGTGTACAAAAACTTTCGTACACTACACAAACCGTTGCGCGGATAGTCACGTGCTACTTGAGTTACACGCACACTAGAAAGAAAAGAACACAGCGGCACAGACAGGGATATTTGTCCAGGACGATAAAAAGAGTACGAGAATGGCGGACAATAATACTGTGGCCTGCAGATGTTGATGGGAATTGTTGCACGTCGGGGGACAGACAAATACTAAGGGCTTACTCAGACTGATGTTCGGGATCTTCTTGTCATTAAGAAGTAGCTCGGAACGTGCGTTTCCTTCTGCAGAGTCCTAAATGCAGAGAACAGACGCTGTGATCCTTCATGAAAAGCGGAGGGCTCGACTCAGAATTGTGGTCAGATAATAGTAGAGCTGCTGAAACCCGAGGACAGTGGAAGGGCAAGTAGGGCGGAGAAACAGAACGAAGAATGCACAACCTGGGGCAGGAATTCCGACTCAGGCTGATGGATACTTTCTACTGTGTTAAACTGTTGGGCAAATCCATTCATGCAGTTTCACTCCACACGTAACGATTGACACATACAGGGTGTTTGTGTAGGAGTATAAGTTTACATTTCACGAGTGTGCGACGACGGGGTCGCACTTGCCTAGACAGCGCGTCACGAACGTATCTATCCATTACAATCTGTATGCGTGTACAAATCGCCAGGAGCACATAAATGTTTGTCTGCGCCGGAAAAAATTTATGCTTACACGTATGTATGATTGTTTTTACACGCGCTTGTTTGCCTGCGCGCACGTAAGCATCCAATTCATACATGTGGGTTAGTCCGTAAAAGCTCCGGTTATGATAGGTGTCCTCCACTCGAGAAGTGGAGGAGGCAGAATTGTTCACGAAAACAGCGCCTTTCAATCCTTTCTGTGTGGCGGGAAACTGGATGTTTTACTCCTAGAAGTGAACGTGAACGTGACCCTGTGTCCTGTGTTTCTGCAGGCTTATGTGTGAACTTCATCTTGTGAATCTAACCCTGTGCTTGGGCAATGATACTTATGCGCAGCAAACTGAAAATAAAGGCCTGAAGCTTAGACTCGAATGTGAAAAAGAGCAGGGCAAGTTGCTAGCGAAAGAGCTCGTCGTGACGAAGAAAAAGCTTGAGGCTGAAAAAACCGCTGGTGGGCTCAGAACCTGCGTAGGGCTGCTGCCAAGATTGTACGGTAACGTGTTGTCTCACAGCCGCTCCAGTTCCACACTTTTGTGCGAGCAGAACCATACAAAAGCAACCCTGCGTACGTAGGTTGCCTTACGTGGCCTCCACCACCCTACGTATGTACATCATCTCACCTAGCCTCCGCTTGACATGCAGCTCTCCAGACTCCATCCAGACTCAATCGCAGATACGTGGCACAAGGAATTCGTACGTGCGTCCACGCTTAGGTATTCAGCAAAAGATCTGCCTACGCGTATGCACATATATTCCACCAGTAAAAAAAAGTCGACGAAGGAAAATGAACTTTCAAGGCGCATACAATCTGGACTGTGGAAGGAGTCGCAAACTGAACGAGCCCCCAAACAGTAGCGGGCCGGAGCTTCTTTACGTATGTCTCGTGCCTGCACGGCTGCACGTTAGAGGAATTATGAGTATTTGACTTGCTTTGGTTGCACACATCTGTGAATGAGACGCATGTCTCACAGGGAGACAACACGTGTGCATGTGTATGTATGCATATATGTATATATATGTATGTGTGTGGACCCGGGCGAGCACACAGCCGCCCCCCGATACCTGTTGCTGCGCCTACCAGCAAATATTGCCTTGAAAGGAAGAGGCCAGCTTTGCGTTCTCTTGTAATCTTCCTGACGTTCGGGTCCGTCCATCCGAATCTCGTAACACATCCGTGATGACACTTTTGCGTTATCATTGTCGGCTTTACTGAAGACAACTTCTAGCCCTGGGGCTCCTGGACGTCGCATCCAGGGTGACGGTCAGCGGTGAGGTCGAGCGAAGTTTCGGTGCTTAGGTCACCAGAATACAGTGACGTATCATGCAGAAATGCGCGCACAGAGCGGCCCAGAATTATTCATTCGTATCCTCCGGACTATGTGGGCATACTTCAAAGATGACCTGTGGGTTCGTCAACTCGAATCTCGAAGTTTCAATTTTTTAGACCTATACATACACATGTATTATCTTTTTCATTCTATATGTATGTGTCCGTCAATACAAGTGCACCTGTAGGTGCAGCGTGTTTGTTTTCTGCAGCCTCCAGTCCACCAGCTGTGTACGTCACATTACCTTGGGAGTACACATACGCGTGTGTCCATCCGTGGCGGTTAGCTCTCCTCTTCGATGCGGTCAGCCTGCCAGGAACATATCGAACTGTCACAAATATATATATATATATGTATATACGCATGGTTTTGTAAACATGTTCGGATGTCGGTCCCGGATGCTGCTTCCAGTCTATCAGCTGCAGGAAAAGATGGCTGCTCTGCAACGGCAAAGAGAGGTCAAGGGGGCAGGTGAGAAATATGATGCAACAACGTGGTAAAGCGGCAGCAGCGTCCTGCCGCTCTCTCACAGTCAAACTGTCTCAGTTCGTCTCTCTCTCTCTTTCTTCATTCAAATTGGAATTCCGTGCCAGCATGTGTACCTAGATGCAAACGGGTTAAAATTCCTGTGGCGATGTATGACTCTAGAGGCAAATCCTCGATCTCCGACTCAGACAAACTTCTTCTTTGTGCCATGCCGTACATCCATTGCCCGCCTCATGTATTTTTAGATAGATGCAAACACACATCTACCCATGTAAGCCTTTTAACATACATGCAAATATTCATATATATATATATGTAAGTAGAAGTGGGCCTGTGTAGACACACGTATGTGTGTATATATATATATATGTATATATATATATATATATGACGTGTGTAGACTTCTGTATAAGTGGCGGTAGGTCGGGCAGAGTTGTCATTCCAGCCACAGCAGGGCTGGTTTGTAGAAGTCGTCGAACTCGAGAATGGCAGCGACCACGGCAGCACATATTGGTTGGCGGGTGGTCAGGAAGCTCCAGTTACTCAACAGTCTAATACTCTAGGACAGCATACACCGAGTGTGTCCTTTGGCCGGAGGTCACATCTGTGCGAACGTGTGTACACGACATATACGGGCATGTCACTCAAGCGATACGCCTTTCTTCTTCCCGCACTTCAGCCAAAATAGATGTGACTCTGCTTCTTCTTGTTGTATAAATATGTACGTCGCCATCAGTTATGCGTAGTACCTTTGAAGTTGCGAAGGAGACGCTTTACTGTCGGTCTAGGATTTCAGGCTCCTCCGCATGAACTAACTAGTTGGCAACAGCTTTGTGTCTTCTCAGATCGCGAACACAGTTTCAGCTGTCACTGTTCACTACTAACACCACAGCTAAATGCTCCTTCGTGTGAATACACCTAGGTGGTCTCTTGTACATGCCACACAGAGCGTCTGCTATGTGCTCTCCTCCGTTTGCTGAGTCCGTCAGCACGGCGGCCTCACTTTCCACATTCGGCTGCGTTCACCTGTAGTCCTTACATGCACTAGCGTTAAACTATTTACAAACATGGAAATACTGGCGTTGAAATCTTTAGACCTCTGTACATCCAGAGATACAGCACTACTATTAACGTGCGTACACCCGGGAGACCATGTGAAATCCTGCGTGCGAAAGGGCTTCTACTCTTATGATATCCTGGGAGATTATGTGTGGTGTAATCTGGTTATACCGCAGAGACACAACGTGTGTGGATGAGCGCTCTCCGCCACATTTCTCTGTCTCATTCTGGGGCTATATCGGGTGCTCATGTATTTGTAGCACCACATACAAATATACATATATGGGCATATGTGGTTTGGTCAATTCCACTTGCGCTACATCCGTAATGAATTTCAGTCTACATAACTATGTCCCCGCGAGCAGTTCTCTTCGTCTCTCCTGCCACACTCGTATGATGCAGTGAAGCAAGACGTAACTGATGTCGGAACACCGGGCGTTGCTCAGGAAACCTTGACCACATCAGCGGAGAAGCACCGAAACAAACTTTTCGGTGAGCAAGAGTTACTTTGCATACCATTTGAAGGACAGTGAAAGGTAGATGTGTCATGCGTCTTCACAGACAACATGCATTTAGTGTCAAATCTGCATAGAAGTGTCAGACAGACAAGATCCATGATTGGTCTCACCTCTTTGAGGCCTAGGGCTTACCACAGTAAAAGCTTTGCATGCTGCGTATACAGAAAGCAGCTGCGGCGTGGAATGGTGAGACGAACGACTCGCTCAGTGGTAGTGATTTGGCCTCTTTCCTGTGCGCGGGTTACACACTTTGTCAGCCGTACATTGTACGTCCGGCACGGCAGCACTGGAAGATAAAGAGCTGCAGCGCTTACGAATGGGTCAGACGTTGCCCCTTAACCTGCTAAACAACGAGCGCGTGATTAAGATACAAACAGGTGCATTACCTGGATGCTCACCGAAGAGGGGGTGCCTCGTTCTGAATTTCTTGTAGACGCCATCAACATTGCTGGTACACACCACCTGCATGTCCCTCAGTAGGAGCACCTTCACAGAGGAACTGTGTAATGCCCTATTTGACGAGTCGTAACACTTTCGAAATTCACATTTGTGGAAGCCGATGTTGAGCTGCAGAACAGCTGTTCAGCAGGCTTTAAAGCGGGGTCGTAACTCAGAGAGGTACTCACGGCTAGGACGACATCAGCTTTTGTGTGCCCCCGCAGGGGGAGCACATGGCTCACCGAACGCTTGTTTGTAGCACAAGAATGACTTTGCGTGTATTCCTACAAATGTGTAAAAGGCGCAAGTCAAGATGATATAGAATTCCTGTCCACTTCAGAGGCGTAATTCCAATCGTGCGTGTGTGTAAACATTGAAATTGAACATGGCTTGTTGGTCACACTTTTTTTTGACATTATGTTTAGAGGATGTGAATATGTCGAAGTACAGTAGCAGTCTCTTCCTGTCACATTACGTCGAGTACGCGAGATTAAAGGCGCATTTCTGACCACCACAGCGACTCGTAACGGCATTGTTCGGATTAATCTGTGTAAGGATAACTGTTCGCACACATCTGCACTGTTATACATATCTGCACACACAGAAGTGCGAAGAAGGACGTCCGAGGCTGCAGCGGTGTGGATGTCTTGCAGAGCGTGAGGTCAGGTTTCGCGAGGAAAATCAACGCCTGCAGCGCATGGTCACCGTTCAGAAGAAAGAGCTCCACCACTTGAGAGAGAGCCTTAACAAAGCTGGAGCTATAAGAAATGAAATCGCTGCTTTTCTACATGAAGCGTAGGCGAACGCTGAAATTTTTCTCTTAGGGCGGCAGCAACTTACGTGTGGTGTAGACCCCTCTCACGAGTGTGTACTCTCGGTCTGTTACACTTGACGCTGGCATTATCAGCGGCTATGCTCAACATACTTGGGTTGCGTAGGCAGCAAGCTTGCCGCCCGTTTTACTGTAGTCGAAGGCTTCACTGCAAACGCGTCAGGCACAAGAAGCCTGCGTGACTCAACACAAGACGTCTCAACCTCGTGGGGTTATAAAACAACAAACAGAGGTAGATTGACTGAGCACTCGTGGATCGATACGCGTTTACGCGAAGGCAGATGCAGAGCACGTAACCGTGCGTTTTTCCCGTGTGCAACAGAGTCACGCCTAGCTGCACGCGTGTGAACGTAGCCACCCGTAGACACAGAGACTCGTAGTCACCTTGGAAAATGGTCCTGTTTACACCTGCAGTAACGCAGTACGGGTCATACACCAAGCGGGCACATGCGTATTTTAGTGATGCTCAGGAATCACTCTCTGTCGTCCTTTTACATGTAAACGAATTGCACGAGCGCACTCGTGGAACACTTCAGCGGGATGCTTTCTGTACGTAAGTCTATACACAAAAGCAGAATGTTTTCGCACTGTTGTGCTATTTCTGCCACCTGCGGGCGCTGGTTTGGATGGAAATTGCTGGTCGAGGTGTGGAGGGGTATCCAACAATGTGTTAGGCCTGCACGTGACTGTATAACTTGACGGGGCAAAAGCCAGGTGCACGGCTTGTCAACGCTTCGTAAAGTCCCGGCAGCTCTCTTTCTCTATAACTATTATGCGTAACAAATAGCGATGCACACCGCGTAGCAATTGTAAACGTTTGTAAATGCAAATGTAGACACCCACACGTCTATGTAGATACAATGTACCAGCTGGCCCTTTCATCACGCCACGTGTGCGCTTACTGTTGTGTACGCTCACGCGTGTCAGACGGGTATTTTAAGTCTATTCTCTGTTCAAGATTACGGTACTTGCACGAGCGAAAAGCTTGTAACATCTCGTACAACTGAAAAAAATATTGGTTGTTCCTCTGCTGTTGATGTCTTGTGTGCGCCAGTATGAACGACGTTGCAGCAAAAGTGGCCGGATGCAGGAAGATGTCCGTACGTTGACCACGACACCAGCAGCCAACACATTGCACTAACTCTATGGGAAAGCTGGGTGTGCAAGTTCACTTCTAACGTACATAGAACAGTTAACAGGAGGAAAAAGTGTGCCATATAGATTGAAAGTATATTTATACAAGGCGTGCTTCCCCACATATATATATATATATATATATATACACCATCGTACATACTCATGGCAGAACCTCTATGTACACGTATGGACGTATACGCATATCAAGTGGGAAGCGTGGAAGGTGTGTTGACGTCTGGGCGTGTCATGTCTCCCCGTCTTTACTACACACTGAGCAGAAAAGTGAAAATACTCCGTGCTGCAGTCCTGAAGTGTGTGCCGTCTATATAGATATATGTCTATATACAAGCGCACAACTCTACCTGTGCACGCGCACGTCTATGGCAGTGTTCCGAATGATTACTGGTGTGTCCGCGGGGAACGACAGACGAATCACGTAGGGATTAACCTGCTTCACGCGATCAACCTTCTACATATAAGCAGGGCGTATCCAAAAACATGTCTCTATCCGCGAGTGCGTAAGCGTACGAAGTAACAACATTGTGTACAAGTACTTAACTGTACAGTTTCTCGAAAGAAACAACCACAATCCCTCCCGTCGTCCACATGCAGATATAGGTAGATACTCATATGCATATATACATATATGTCTATATACTCTTATGCACACTCACCCTATGAAGGCGAGTCTTGATTCGTGCATGTACATTCTCCTCTGACTCCCCAGGTGTGAGTAGAAAAATATATATTTATGCATCAAAACGTTAGATGCAATCCTGTATGCGCGCCACCCCCGCTGTAAACTGTAACGCCACGCAAAAGCGACGAACAGAACTACACCTTGGTCTAACGACGAGCAGCAGATACCACCTGCGCATAGACAAGAAAGCTTGCATTTCTCTGTAACCGTAGAAGGAGGTCCACATAACAATCTGCGTCGCCTCTCTAAAGCTATCCGCCTGCGGATGCCCCTACGAAACTGGTATAGAAAGGAAGCCTTGGTCACTTGATATCTTCCCAGTAGACTGATCGTGCATACGTAGGTACCCGTGTTGAATCTAAGGCATCCCACACATTAGTGGAAGCATGTTTAGTTGCAAGAAATTTGCAGAAATCCGTGTGCGGTCAACGTTGACAACCTAAACACACTTGCGGGTGTGGTACGCGTCCATTCGAGCGCATCCACAGATGTTGTCAAAAGCAGCAAAGCCAGCGTGATAGTACACGTCAATATCACCGTTCGTGGTGTATCAGGATGCCTTTGACACTCTCAGGCATCGAAGTTCTCATTCAATTTCAACAACACCGGAGCAAACAGAACTGAAATGACGACAGCCGACCGAGAACAGGTCCTTGAGAAATTTCTAGCACAAGGAAGGTAATTCACCAATCTCTTTGGCAGTGTAATTCTTCTGCAAGCTTGCAACGTGACTAGCTGCTGAAGGGCTCAAGCTCTATCATACATGAGGGCTAGCAGGCATGACTATGTTGTTCCTGGAAGTTAACCAAAGGCGCACTGTGGGATACCGTAGCAGTCGCAACCTCTCCAGTAAAAGCAATCTTGGTTTACGGCCAGTTTGGAATTCTCCCACTTCACAGGATAGAAAAATATTGGGAAAACGGAAGTCTGCATCTGATTTAATCAGGGAAGGGTCTTTCCCCCGATCTATATGCACAAATACCAAAACTTTCAATTGGTGTCGAATTAAGGTGCAGTGATACTGAGTGAAGGACTAAATCTCTAAGAATCGAGCAAGAAAGGCACAACTGCTTCCGAAATGGCGGAGGTACAGACTTGTGTGAGGCAGACAGCATGACAAAGGAGCCAACCAGGGGTTAGGTGGAGGAAATTTCGCAAAATCATAAGTGTCGATGTTTTCCTTGCTCGTGTACTTGAAAAAAAAAAATTAGACGCGTACACGCAAGCATTGTCTCCGCCAGAAGAACTGTCTGCAGCTGAAATGCCTAACCTGGAAACAGTGTGCCTCTATCGGAGAAAGCAGCGGAAGGTTTGCAACAAGAAGAATGATAAATACAATTCTCACGTCATTTCATCCTTTAAAAACCAGGAAGGCGCTAAAAATAAGCATGGACAAAAACTAAGCATTTTAGTGCTGAATGTGATATTATGAAACGCTCTTTCTATACGGCTCCAGGAGGGCTCATATATTCGAACACATACATATGTACATATATACACACACATGTGCATCACTTTCTTTATGCATACATCTCTCCCCACACCTGTACGAAGAAGACCCGCACTCACTTTTCCACTAAGGTACGTATGAATGTGGACCTGTAGGTAGGCTTCGCTTCGTTCACACACGCGCTGGCTGGTCTTTTACTCTCACAGCTTGTTAAGAAGGTGAAGGGAGAAAGTAGGACTCGTTCTATGGTAGTACTTGACTACACCTGACATCTCTCACCGTTGACTTTGAATTCCTGAAAATTCATCTGTGTTGTTAGGGACTAAGTAAAACCTCAAATATCTTATCTACCGTGACGCTTATAATACTAATACTACTAATAATTATGTCACCATTACATACAAAGAATATTTGAGCATACTACAGAAGAAAGGACCTGTCCAGGCGTGTTTTCTGATAGCGCAGTTTCATCTCATATATGTAGGGCACTGCGGTTCTACACTCACGGACAGTCACAGGCAGGTCTGCACTGTAGCCCTTAATAAATCGCGTGTCTTGTCCACCAATAGGTACAGAAATAGACATCTGCAAAGTCTGGCACAACTATGACTGCCCGTATTCACGTGCATGTTATCAGGGTTTACGCTGATATCAAAACTCGAGACCCCTTCCTTCAGGTGCATATTTTCGTTCTGACAAACGTGTAGAAGATCATCCCTGTTCAAGTTGCCTCTATGTTGTATTGTATGTACGGCGTATGTCGTCGCTATACGCAGATACGCCGACAGCCATGCTTGTGTACACTTCCGAGTGTAAATAAATTAATGTCTGCACACGTGTCTACATACACACAGATATGTCTACATATCCACACGTACACAGAGGCGCCAATTTGTGTATTTGTAGTAGAACACGGTGGCCTCGATTTTTTGCACAGCAGGTGAAACCTGGTCTCATTGCCTTTTTTTTTGTCTTCTCTTCAGGGTCGTTAAACTCCTGAACGACTTAATGGGGTCCCCATCAAAGGCAGACATGTTTAATGGGTACTGGCATAACGTGCAGACTGAAGCATTTCTACATCCGTCCAGAGAAGGAAGCCAAGACAATATCGATGAGGTGCTCAGGATCTGACCAGCTCACGGCAGCGAAGGCTGTTACGGTGGTTACCACACTCGTACTCCCATCTCTGGATTTGCTCGCTTATTCTGTAGAAAGTAGACACACGAGTACACACAGTTTAATTTGTACGAGTGTATACCCAATTGAGCATATGGGGGCTTAACGTGGGGAAGAGATTCGAGGAAAGGAAATCAAACTGAACTCGAGTGGATGCTCTACGGTAAATTACTGATTTCTACGGTGGATCAGGCCCGGAGACTGCTCACATGCGAAACTGTACGTATACGCTTATGTTACCTGCATTATATCTATGCAAAACTACAGAAGAGCGTACACAGGTACATTGCAACGTAATACGCTTTTCATTTGTATGCGTACGTATAAAGGAACGTAGGACTAAGAGCATGTAAACTGTACGTATACGTGTATGCCACCTGCATTATATCTATACAAAACTACAAAAGAATGTACACAGGTACATTGGTACATAATATGCTTTTCCTCTGTACGCGTACGTATGAAGGAACGTAGGACTAAAAGTATGAGGACACGGAAAAAAGACTATTTTCCCTAGGAGCGCAATGAACAAAGGACATCCTTTTTCGAGGACATGACGTGAAACTGAAAGCTGCTACCAGCGCGGTCTGCGTGTTCACAGTCCATGGTTGCCTTACGTTTTGTGTTCAAAGTAGATTTCCGGCCTCTTTCGCTGATGAGCCTTTACGCAGATTGCTGCAGTTCCTATACATAATTATTCATACGTGTGCACGTGCACATGCGTATACAGTTTTACAGTTATACACACGAATCACATACGCACACAGGTGTACATGCATATATATAAATACATACATGCATCCACGCATACATTGGTACATGCATACATACATACATGCATGCATACATGCAAATGTACATATATATATACATATATATCTATATATGTACATACACGTCTCCACACAGTGTTTTCGCTTTGCAGCACACGTGAGTAAACGCAGCAAAGTCAACCGCAACAAACAGGAATTATGTTCAGTGGTGCATGGGATTGTCTGGCCATCGGCACTGCCGAAGTAGGTCGCCTAGGTCGATAAGACACCACAGGGATTAAACACGTGCTTCATGCAGGTGAGCTCAATGCTTACACTGGTAACCGAAGTAGGCTTCGTATTACGAGGTTGCCACATCTCTCGTATGTTCACATGCGACGATACAAATACACATGTACATTTTATGTCCGTACATACACACGTATATTTAGCACATTCCTCGTTCGCATTTGAAGGACGACTACTCTGTATAGGAAACTGTAGCAAGCACTGGGGCACCTTTCAAAACGTACGTCCTTAAGATAGAAGATTTACGCGGTTGCCCAAAGGTGGAGTCGTATGTTTACTTTTATGTAGAGATCAATATTAACCAACTTGAACGCGTGCGTTTCTCTCGGAAAGTGTAGCAATGGATATACAGTCACATTCATATGATTATAGGGAAGGTGGAACATACGCCTCAGACAAAGACGGAGACCGGCAGAAACAGAGTCGGGTGACTCCATTTCCGTCCGTAATGCCAGTTGTCACACATGAAGGAGCTTGGCAGGTGATCTACATAAAATCAGTAAACAAGTGTTTTGACACCTGTTTTCCACTGTAGAAAGAAAGACTTACATGTTGAAAAGAAGCGTGCATATATATATATATATATATGTGCATATATATATATAGGTGTGATGTATTACCCAGTCCAGAAACGAACACGTGCAGGGGGGCGCTTTGTATATGCGCCTCCCAAACACTATCAACTCGAGTCCGGGAAACAACACTGGCGACGTTCCTTTGTATAGAATCAGAGAGTCTTTGTGATGCATCTGACTTCCATCCGGGACAGCATGTTTGCCAGGTCTTTCAGTACGTTTACACTGAAGTGAATATGCAGAGTTACCTGCAGGCGAAGCGTGTTCTTCATATATTCTGCATATCCACAAATGTAAGTATGTATACGTACTGACATTTACACGAATGTGTATATATGTATTTTTACATACATCTATACCGTTAGCACATAGCGACGTTTGGATTGTCTAACCTTGCCAACCCTCTTGTTTTTCTGACACTTTGGTGTGCCTGCCTGCTTTTTCAAAACCAATAACATCTCTACCGCAGACTGACATGCGAGTAACTGTGCGCTCTAACAGGAAGTGCGTATGAAAACTTGTGAAGCGTTGTACTGGTAGTTACCTTGAGAGTTGGCGCGTCTTCCTCTAGGCACAAATGTGCTACTACCGCCTTACATCTCAAAATGAGAAAACTGGAATGCGAAGCTTCAATGCTGCGATTTTTGCTTGCACGTGTGGACACGCGTGCATTGATATTGTCACACGCAACACCCTAACATATATATGTGTACGTTGCAATAGACTGACAATGTTTTCTTTGGAATTGTGCCGCGTCCGTGAGTATCAAATCCATTAATAATGCAGCACTGTAGTTCAGCTTCGCGTGTGCTGGACTTCCGCCCCTCGGACAGATGTGCGCACGTCGGTCGGACTCTTGAGCACGCACAAACACATAAAATTGCTTCCACAACCATCTGTCTGCATGTGCGTTATCTGCGGTAAGTGATGAATCTCGCTTCCCTGGCGACCTTCCATTCTTCAAGTCCGTTCACCCACCTGTGCGTATATGCATCTGAATCGGCTATTAGCAGGTAGGCGGGCGCGCATACCGTAGGTGAATGGATGTGTGCACGTGCAGGCAGACAAAGAGTTTTTTTTTAACAGCGTTACTCTCAACGCCAGAGACGGCTGAAGCGTTGTTCACAGGCTTGCGCGCGTATCTTCGCACTACACTCACACCTGTTTTGTGTGTGCATACTTTTCCGTAGACATTTCAGCAGTTTGCTCTTGCCTTGCACAGAGTGTGCCTGCAAGGCCCTTCCTGGTCCTTCCAGAAGAAAAAACGCTCGCGTCTGCTTTTCCCTTCACTTTTCCTACTTTTTTTTGCGGGGTAACAGAAGCTTGGACATACACTGCACGCGCCGTGCATTTTCTTCTCTTTTCGGCCACGAGTGATGGATGCGTTCGGCATAATTCTTTCGGACGAGTTCACGTGCTGCGGGCACCGTTTTCAATTAACTCAACTCAGCGCGCAATGTACTGGCCGATTGTCAGCGACGTGGATACGGATGTTTTTCCTGTGCACGGTACTGTATGTGCGTCTGCAGTACATCTATCATGCAGTTGTATTGCGTGTTTAATGTTGATGTGTGAATCAAACGTAGGTATTTGCATGTGAGTTCCAACTCTCACGCGTCTGTACTTGTATATGTTACGCCTGTATCACGCAGTTGTATTTGTGTGTTTAACGCATGTGTCAAACGTAGGTATGTGCATGTGAGTTGCACCTCTCAAGCGTCTATATACGCACATGTTACGAATGTATCACTCATCTTCTTTAGTTTTGTAGCGTCGTCCAGCCAGCCACCACGTCTACTTGTATCACGCTGCTGGGCTTGTGGCGTAGTAGAGCCAGGCGCCACGTCTACCTTTATCACGTTGCTGGGCGGGAAAGAAGAGCTACGTTTGCAGTCAGGTCTGCTTTTTTCCTTTATGCACGCGTCGTGAAGCCCTTTTTACCCAAACTTTATGTTTCGCTCTTCCGAGTTTTACGCGCCAAATCTGTCTCATGCATCTGTGTGTGCGTAAATCTTCATATGCTAAACACAACTACTTAACAAGCCCATTCCGGAATTTGTTACCCTGCTCGCGTCAACGCGCTTGTGTAGCACATGCAGCGCAAAGACAGCTGGTAAGAGACCGTGTGTGTGTGCACGCTAGTATGTGGGAACAAACCTTTTCCCTTCTCTTCTGCTCCGTCTCCCTCTGCCCTCTGAAAGGTAGCAGTATCAGCTTCATTGCCATATATCTTTCATTCCGAAGTCGCACGCATTATGTCTCTCACTTACTAGAGAAATGTAACATACGTATGGGTGCACGCGTCATATATATACCTTGGAGACAGTCCGAGGTTCTCTGAAGCGACATTTCTCCAAGAATATATGCACTGCTTCTTTTTCTTGTTCTGCTCGTCGGCAGCCTTTCCTATCACGCTGGTTGTGTAGCGTGTCACTTCCACTGTGCTTTGTTTCTTGTCTCTTCTTGACTTCTCTCACTTAAATCCCACTGCTGCCTCTTCGCCGTTCTTACGCAGACATACACACGCATGGAGTCAGATACACCTAGACACACATAGAGCACAAAGTCCACTTGTACGTAGTTCCGTGTACGACTCACATGCCCCCAGCGTTTGCCCGTGCACACATGTCCTAAAGGTTGGAAGTTTCTGTTTCTAGCTGTCCTCTCTCCGTGCAAAACCCATCCTTTTAAAGTTTCATGTTACTTCCTCTTTCCCCACACCTACAAGGAGCGTACGAGTTTGACCACAGAACGTAGCGATACACAAAAAATGTTTTTTCCTGACAGCTCCATTCGGCACCCAAAGGTGACTCTTTTCGTCTCTCTGCTGCATCACTTTGCATGACCACTCTCCTTTCTTTCCTTCCTGCCGCTTCACATGAGCGTAGACACACTTTCCAAACACGTACACATACAGATGCAGATGTGTGTACGCGTACGTACTACAAGAGGCGGACCCGCCCTCCTTGCAGACGTTTGTTCCCTACAAAGCCGCATAGGAAGACTCTGCTGCGGCGTGTGAATCGTCACAGAAGCAAATATTACCCGCTCCCCTCCTGCACATACGTATGTGACAAATGATACGCATGTGAAGCTAGGTGTTCCAGAAGATCCTCTCTCTCGTTCTCTGCGTGTATCCATCTACACACAGATGTACCTGTGCATATACTCTATATGCGTACATACAAACACACATGCGTGCCCACGTCTCTTGACGCAAGACATTGAGCGACAACGTCCTCTCTCTATACACGCAGCTATGTGCATTTTATCAGTTGACACACGTACATACGTTCCCATACATATATATGTTTCCCCGTAATGTGTATGTGTTTCTCAGTATAATATCCAAGCCAGTGTGTGTCTGTCTATATAGTTACATATCTAAATGCGTGTGGATGGCTCGATCTCCACTTTACGCACGTACGTGTGAGCACATGTAGACGCATGTCAGGTCTCTATATCTTTGCTCTTCCGTACACTTGTTCCTGGTTGCTTCCACTAGAAAAGATACTTATCGTCAAAGGTTCGCGTGGCAAGTGAAAACAACGCCGCACACACCTCTGTACATGCGTACTCACAAAGTAACACTGTTTCCCACCCTTCTCTTTAACTTAGTCGTTGGACGTATCAAGGCGCTTCCTGCAGGTAGGGAGCTCACGCGGAAGGCAAATACACCCGCGCACACACGTACCTCTACGCATCTACTCCCCTGTATGTATATATATACATATATATTTGTGTTGCATGCACTTACGTCTTTTTCTTCTTCTTTGTTCTCTTCTTCTGCCTTACGTGCAAGCGTTTCTTCGTCACGTCGCAATGGAAGCACGGTGCACACCTGCGTGTCTATACGCATATAGACCTGCCGTCTCTAGTATCGGCTCCACACACCTATATAAGCGTGCAGGCCTATACACCTATATACCTCCACAAGCGTCAATCTCTTTATGCGTGGCTTTCGACCTGGTGTGTATTACTGGCCGGCTTCACGGCACGGTGGACATGCAAAAACATGAATGACCTGTAAATATATGTGCGTCCCCATAGATCCACCACACTATTACGCATATACTCATGGCGGTATACATGTAAGCGCTTGCCACGCCTGTTTCTATGTGAGCGTATATTTGGATGTTAAAAGCTACGGCTTTTTTGTTTGCAAATTATTCATCATGTCGCTCCGTGGGGGAAGGGAAGTCTGCGTCGAGAAATTCCCCGACGGCGCGTAACACGTGCGGAATGAAAGCAGCCGCTCCATGGTGCGCTCCACGTACGAAGACGCAGTGGGCTGCAGGAGCCGCAGCACGTAGGAAATCCCGTACAGGAGTAGCTGGAGCAATAATGTCTTTCCCGCCTAAAATGACCATCAGCTGCTGCTGCAAGTCAAGGAGGTGGCCTCTATCCAAGTACTCGTGTCCTTGAAACTGACGGGAAGTGGTGATGCGCGTGCCTACTTCTCGGTAAGCTACTAGCCAATAAAAGAGCAGAGCTACACGGTCGCAACAGCGGCCCACTCTCTCCCACCAGTCCTGTGACGCAGCAACACACCGTCCGGCAGCAGCTGCAGCAGCAGCACCACCACCAGACGCTGCATCATCAGCAAGCCGACGATGAGGGAAAGGAGAAGAAGCAGCAGCGCGAGCGCCAGGACTGGCTGCTGCATCAGCAACTGGCGAAGCAAAGACAACCGCCGCAGGCGCAGTTCTTCCGGCATCTGCACCCGCCAAAGAAGAAGTTGTGCCTGAAGGCGCAGCGGCAGCAGTTGTCGAAGGCAACGACGCAGCCGGCGCAGCAACAGCGGAGAGACACGAAGCGGCAAAGCCAGAAGCAAGCGCTGCTCCGCAGACAGCAAGCAGGGCTGCACCCAAAGGAATGCCGGCAGCTGCAGCAGCAATGGCAGAAGCACCTACACTAGCAAAGACGACAGCAGCAGGCGTACGGACCCGGGCAAATACTGCGGGAATAGCCGAAGACCGCCCTCTCATACAAATGAAAGTTCGGCTTCCCTCCACAACAGAGAGCGACCCTATCACATGTTGCATGCCGTCCAGCACCTTGCCAATCGCGGAGTATGTACAACGCACCGGAACACCGCCAGAAATGAACGCAGCGGCCCTCTTCAGAATCCCACCTGCTCCTCTGGCTGCACGCGATGAACGGCAGAGTGTTTCTAAGAGGGCCGCTGTTGCGGCAGAAGCGGTTGCTGCTGCGGCAGTTGCGGCTGCTGCTGTTCCTTGTCTTTGGCGTTCTGTGGGTGCGTGGTAGATTTCTGCCGCCGACGCAGCTGCTGGTGTCGCTGTTGAAACGGCTGTCCCTGCTGCAGCTGTTCGTCTTCGCTGAGACTCGTTTCCCAGCACCACACCCTCCCTGTGCTTCCCACTGCTCTCCTCCTCTTGCATGCCTGTGTTCGATTCTCCTATTGCAGCCCTGGCCGCTGCTGCAGCAGCAGCAGCAACTTGGCTCTCCGTGATGCAGGCAACCGCAGCTGCCTCCGCTGCACTGGCCCAGGGCCTACACGGTCCTGAGGGTGTCTCCACACGCGTATCGTCCCCCACCACGACCTCTCGCTTAGTCATGCATGCATCTACTTGTGCTGCATGTTTGCTTCTTTCTTCGGAGCCCGTTCTTTCTATTGCATGTACTGGTGCTGCTTCCGCTGGTGGTACTTCTGCGGCTTCTCCTGCTCCCTCTTGTTCTCCTGCTGCGGCTTCTACCTCTCGATCTGCAGCAGCAGCTGCTGCTGCCTGGTGCGCTCGCGCTGCTGCTTGGCCTTCTCTTGGTGCTGCAGCCGTTGCTCGTCCTCGTCTCCCTCCTGCACCTGCCTCTTCTGGACGCCTCTGGGCAACACCCGTTTCCCCTTCGCCCTTCCGGGCTGTTGCTGTGGCCGCGTTTTCTTCTCCGCCTCCATCCCCAGTATCTACTTGTTCCTTGTGTCTTCCCGTCCCTCCTGCATCTTCCGCACGCTGCGGACTCGCTGCTGCTGCTGGCTGCTGCTGCTGCAGCAGAGACAGCTCCTGCAGCCCGTAGCGCGGCGTAATTCTCCAGGGTCGCTGATGCACCAGCAGCGCCTTTGCCGTGCAGTTGGGGAAGAAGCACACGGGATCGATCAACACGCACCTCTTCACTATATGCGGATATTGCATGCAAAGGCAAGAAGCTACTGCTGTTCCATACGAGTGAGCTATAAAAATACCTTGTGCTTGCTGCTGCCGCGTCCTTTCCTTCTGCGTTGCATCCTTCTGAATCAGCGCCTGCTGCTGCTGCTGCTCTTTTTTCTGTCGTGCGCATCGATGCTGCTCCTCCTCAAACTGAGCGTCCTCATCTTCCCTTGCTTCTTCTCCGTCTCCTTCTTCTTCTTCTGCTTTCTTAGCTATTTTCTGTTGTTCGTCTGCACTCCTCATTCTGCATGGCCTTTTCTTGGTTTCTCCATCTTGCTGTAGGGCCGTGCCGCAAATTAAAATTTCTTCTCCTTCCTGCTTTTGCTGCTGCTTCTTTTGCTCCTCCTCCTTCTCTTCCTCCTCGTCAAGTGCCTCTCGTCGTCTTCCTGCTGCCGCCGCAAGTGTTTGACTTCTCCTGCTGCTCCGGTAGAACAGCACGTTGTCCTCTGCAGCAGGTTGGGGGTCTGCTGTTGCTACTGCAGCTGCGTGCAGACCGGACGAACAAAAAGAGGAGTTAACTCCTGTTCGTGTTGCTGCTGCCCCAAGTGCCTCCTCTGGTTCTGCTGCTGCGGCTGCTGCATGGGCTGCGTGCTGCGCTGCTGTTGCAACTGCCTGCGCAGGTGCACTTGCTGCTGTTGCTTCTGCCCCAATACATTTCCTGGTTTGTTCTGTCGCTGCCATGGCTGTCTTCGCTGCCGCTCCTGTCTCTGCTGCAGCTGCTGTTTGTGTGGCTGCGGATACTTGCACGCGGCGAATATCTTCCAGGAGGAAAGCGATGCTGCGGCAGACAGCAGGCATGACAGGAACAACATCTGTCCACAACACACTAGGAGGAATTTCGCCCGCAGAAAAAATGCTGCTGTTGCTGTTGTTGCTGCTGTTGCTGTTGCTGCTGCTGTTGCTGTTGCTGCTGCTGCTGTTGCTGCTGCTGTTGCTGCTGCTGTTGCTGTTGCAGCTGCGGCTGCTGCTGTTGCTGTTGTGCTGGTCTCTAGTTACTAGCCCATAGCTGCTTGGCTGATCGGTTTCATCGGCAGAAGAACTGCTGCAGCTTGTGCTGCTGGTGACCGAACCGTTGCTGCTCTTCGTGCTGTTGTCTGACTCATCCACGCCGCACCGACTTTCCCTACTTCTGCGACCCGCTTGTTGCTGCTGTTCCTGCTGCTCCTGCAGGAGATCGTCTGTCCAGTCAAACGCAGCAGCTGTTTCTTCGCTTCTTTTCCTGAGTCTCGCATGCGAGGTGTAGAACAAAAAGAAGAAGGAAGCAAGTAGAGGCGAGGACGCCACGGCCCGCCAGGCAGCAACAACACATAGCGAAAGAAGCCTGCAACGAGACGCAACGGCTGCAGCGGCACTCCCCCCCACCGCAGCAGCAAACGAACGGAGCCACGTCGGAGAGCAGGCTGTCGCTCCTGCTGTTGCTGCTGCTGTCGCATGCGTCCCATCTGTTCTACTGCAGAGGCGGCCGCTGCTGGTCGCTTGCCCTTTTGCACAGTGACCAAAGCACTTGCTGTTGCTTGTCAGGTGGTCAGTCCTGTACGAGGAGGAAGCGGAGGAAGAGAGCGAGCAGTAGCACATTGTGGGCGGGCCGGCAGCACCAGCTGCAGCAGCACTTGACGTCGGCCGCAGTACAGGCGGGACGACACCATAAAAGCAGCGGCAGCAACCGCTGCAGTTCTTGCATGTCCTTGCTGATGCTTCGTTTTTTGCTGAAGGCATCTCTTGTGCTGCTGCTGCTGCGCTTCCTTGTGGCTCCTGCGGCTGTTCCCCTTTGCAGCAACGGCATCTTCTTCCGTCCTGCTGCCGCTGCTGCTGCTTCAGCACCCGCAGGTCTGCTGCTGCTTGTTGCACGTGCGTGCCCTGCCCGTCCAGGCCTAGCCATCCGAATTCCACGAGAACAATAGGCCGCTGCTGCTGCGGTGGCTTCCTTCGTTCGCGTTGCACCAGCAGCAGCACATGCAAAAAATACGGCAACAACCCCACTCCAAAACCGTGCAGCAGCACCAACGGAGGAGGCGGCAGCACCGGTGCACCAGCAGGAGCAGCAGCAGGAGCAGGAGCAGCAGCAGCAGCAGGAGCAGCAGCAGCAGCAGGATCAGCAGCAGAAGATCCCTCAGTTAAATGCACGAAAGGAGAATACGTTTCTGCCGCGCGATCAACAGACGCGGGAGCGGGGACTCTTCCATTCTCTTCATCCTCTCCGCTTATCTGAGTCGTACTGGTACAAACAATCTCTTCCCGCTTTATCGCATGCTGCTGCAGTGTCTGCTGCTGCAGTACCTGCTGCTGCAGTGCCTGCTGCTGCAGTACCTGCTGCTGTATTTCCTGCTTGTGCGCTTCCTGCTGCGGCTGCAGCACTGCCTGCATCGCCGTTCCTTTCTGGCGCGGCTGCAGCTCTTCTCGTCCACTTTCCTGCATCTGCTGCTGCTGTTCCTGCGTGTGGCGCTCGGCGTGCACGTGGGGCTTCTGTTGCTGCGGCTCCGCCGTCTCCTCCTGCTGTTGTATCTGCGAATTGTCGCCGTCTTGTTGCTGCTCCCACGTGCGCTCCCGCTTCTGCTTGTGCGACTCCGTCTCTCCTTCTCCCTCCTGTCTCCACCATGGAGCTGCTGCTGCTACAGAGTCACGTTCGTCTTTTTTGCATGCGTTATCAATCCGCCGCTGTGGCATCAAGACGTAGAAGTCCAGATATCTCAGGCCTCCTTCAAGCTGAGTGCAGCAGCAGCAGAACTCTCTACTGTTGTGCCTTCTGTTTCTTTCCACGCGGTCTTCACCTGCTGCTGCCATCTCCATCTTATTCAACCGTACCTCCAGCTTGCTGCTTGTGCTGCTGGTGCTGCTGCTGCTGTTGCTGATGCTGCGGTTGCTGGTGTTGCGGCTGCTGCTGTTGCTGCTGCTGTTGGCGCTGCTGTTGCTGTCTGTCCCATCGCTGCTGTGGGTCCTGCAGCTAGTACCCCCCTGCCTGATGCCGCCGTTGCCGCTGCAGGTCCGGTGGGATCTGCAGCAGCCCGCAGCGGTGCTGCTGCTGCAGAAGCGACAGCAGCAGCGCGGACGCACGTGCTCCATGCCTAGCCACCGCAACAGCAACAAGCGAAAAAGTTTATGAGTGAATTGTACGATCCACTGCAGCAGCAGCGGCCGATAGTGTGGCCGCGTC
This sequence comes from Sarcocystis neurona, assembly GCA_000727475.1. NCBI lineage: Eukaryota > Apicomplexa > Conoidasida > Eucoccidiorida > Sarcocystidae > Sarcocystis > Sarcocystis neurona. Next base: position 2,091,309 of record KL647310.1, on the reverse strand, counting down.
GGTGCCGCCCCGTATTGCCACGCTCCCACCTCCTGCTTCTGCCGCTTCGACTGCTGCCGTACAGGCTCGCGCTGCTGTTTCTGTTGTTGTTGTTTCTGCTGCTGCTGTTGGTGCTTAAGGTGGTCCCGTGCTTCGGACCCCCGTGGGAATTGCAGGCGGCCCTGTTGCTGCACCTGCTGCTGAAGCGGTTGCTGCTGCTGCTCCTCCTCCTCGTCCAACTTTCCCTGCTGTCCGACCTCCTGGGAGTGCTGACGGCGCTGCTGCTCCTGCTGCGGCGTCTCGTGCGGCTGCTTTACTTGTTGCTGTTCCCCTACAGCGAATGAATCAAAGACAGATTCACCGCAGGGTCCCAATGCCTTCGCCTTTAGCACGCGGCTCTCTTCGTCTCTGCTTTCTTTCGGCAGCTGCCGCAGGGCCTCTTCAGAGAATGTGCCGCTCTCTCTGGCGCTGGTGCTGTTGTTCTTCCTGCTGCTGTTGCTGCTCTGGCTGCTGCCGTTGCCGCTGCGAGTGCCGCGGTTGCGGCTGCTTTTTTGCGTGCTTCTGGTGAACGAGCTTCTGCTGTTGCTGCGCGTTCTTACGGCGCTGGCGCTGCTGTTAGTTCTGTTGCTGGGTGGGTGGCTGAGGCAGGTCTTGCTGTACAATCTTGTTGCCATGCTGCTGCTGCTGCTTCGCGTCCTGCGGGGACGGTCGCCTCCGCTGCACGTGGTTGCGCTGCTGCGACTGGTGCACGTGCTGCAGAGGCACACGCTGCTGCTCCTGCAGCTACCTCGTATGTTCTTCGACGCGGACGTGCTGCTGCTGCTGCCGGCGTGGCGGAGGATTCTTTCGACAACTACTTCTGACCGCGACGGAGGACAACGCCCGTGGTTCTGCGGTACCGAACGGTCGACCGCTGCTGAGGACGAATCCGCTTTTGCTGCTGCTGCTGCCGCTGCACTAGCTTGTGCTGCAGGCAGACCCGCAGCTCCTGCTGCTGCTCCTCCTGCAGGTACTGCTGCTGCTGCAGGTGCTGCTGTCTTTGCCGCTGTTCTTTCAACGAGTGATGCTGCTCTTGCTGGAACTACTGCCGCTGCTTGTGGGCCTACGCCTGCTGCTTCTTCCTTCAGTCCAGGCCGTCTCTTGACAGCTGCTGCTGCTGCACCCGCTTCCACGGTTTCTCCTGGAAATGACACCCGTGCTGCTGCTACGGCTGCGGGTTGTCCTGCTGCTGCTCCTGCTGCGACTTGTGCCACTGCTGCTCGTGCTGCTGCGAGTGGTGCTGCTGCTGCTGCTGCGGGTTGTCCTGCTGCTGCGGATTGTCCTGCTGCTGCGTGTGGTGGTGCTGCTGCGGGTGGTGGTGCTGCTGCGGGTGGTGGTACTGCTGCGGGTGGTGCTGCTGCTGCTCCGGAATGTCCTGCTGCTGCTGCTGCCAAAGATGCGTGCGCAGCAGCACACTGAGCTGCCGAAGAATGTGCTGCTACTTCTGCTGCTGCTGGTTTTGCTTTTGTTGGGGCCGGAAATGCAGACCCCCCGGGAGAGCTGCGCGTGCTGCAGACCGACACGAATTCTGCTGGGGCCACCGAGCAGTACAATTCTTTCGGCGACGTGTTGCCCTGCAAAGGAGGAGCAGCCGTTGTTGCTGCATGTCCTCCTGCTGCTGGCGCAGAAGAACAACTAGCCACTGCTGTCGCTTCTTTTTCTGCTGCTGCTCCTGCAGATGCCCTACGCGCCTTTGCTCCTGCATATGGAGGACGAGGACGTTCTGCGCGCGTTGCTTTTGGTGCTGCATCGCCGTCTTTTGCTGCTGTGGCCTGCCTCAAACTTCTTGCTGCACGCGCATTGAAATAAAAGGAAACCAACAAGAAAGGCTGCTGCAGTACAAGGGAAGAAATGTCGACTGCCGGAGAGACGCCTCCGCGAACGCACAGCAGCAGCACATGCAAATAATCGAAGCAGTCAAACAGCTGGAGAGGCGGCATAACAGCTGGAGCAGCAGCAGAAGAGGAGCAACAGCAGCCGAGCAGCAGTGGCAACGGCAAAGCCGCAGCAGCAGCAAAGCGGTGGCGCCAAGACAAATAACAGGTGACCAACAGCAGCAGCAACAGCAGCAGCAGCAACAGCAGCAGCAG
>KL647310.1:1995630-2088743 GCA_000727475.1 Sarcocystis neurona | reverse complement strand
GCAGCAACAGCAGCAGCAGCAGCAGCAGCAGCAACAGGGGCAAGCAGCAACAGGGGCAATCAACAGCAGCAACAGGGGCAGCATCAACAGCAGCAACAGGGGCAGCATCAACAGCGGCAGCAGCAACAGCAAAATCATTTCTCTGCGGAGATGACGATTTGCTTACCCAAGGAACTCCCCCGCAGAAGCGCAGGAGGCCCGACCACGCCACCGGAGAGTCCTACTTGAAGATTCTGATCTTCCATCCTCCCGTGTTCCACCTCGTTTTTCTTCTACCACACACGTGATGCTTCCGTACTTCTCCTTTCTGCACTTATACTCACATTTCAATGTATCACTATATATAAACATACGCATACCTCTTAACGTAAACACACACATACATACACATACATAGACAGAGACACGGACGCACCGACAGAAATACATATACATATATATATATATATCATATATATATATGTATATGTACGGTATTATATATCCACACGCATATGCATAGGATTTACTATACACATACACACACGTGTATAGTGTTTTATATGAATACGTGCATATACATATATGTATATGTTTAAATAGACCTAGAAATTAGTGTGGAGGGCGCTTCTCCACAAGAGGCGCGACTTGTTTCTGTAGCGTTCGTGTGGGACTGTCGCTTGTCCCAGCCGTCACTTCTCACCTTTTTGTTCTTCTCTTTTGATTTCGTCTTTGATGTGTGCTTCTTTATTAACACTTCTTTCTTCAGCATTTCCTTCCGCTTCTTCCGCGGAGCTTCGGCGGGAAGTCCCGGCCATCACACCACTGGTGTTCGACAGCTGCTGCTTGCCTGCTGCTGCTGCTGCCCCGTCCCCTTCTGCTGCAGCTGCTCTGTGAGGAGGCTGCTGCTGCACGCATTTTCTTCTCGTTACTGTCGCCAGTTTCACTGCCGCTGATAGAAGACTCGCCACTCGTTCGAGGGCGGGGACTGCTGCGGCGAGTGCTGCTCTGCCCCTTCTTTTTCGGAGTCTTCCTGCCGTTGTTGCGTCTTCCGCAGTTGCTGCTCGCTGCGCTGTCTCTCCTCCCCCTGCCGCTTCGTCTTCTCGCCCGTCCGTGCCCTCCCCCACGCCTCTTCTTTTCCTTCTTCTCGTCCGTTTTCCCTTTTCAAGTCTGTGCCTCCTGCCTTTGCCTGCTTCGCCCTTCTTTTCTTCTTCTGCGGTCCTCGCCTCTTCTTCTTCGTCTTCTTCCTCGTTTTTGTCTTGGCCCTCTGTCTGGTCGTGAAGTGCAAACGGGATGCCCGTCACCCGGCGTATGTACAGCACAGCTCCGCGACAAAGTTTGGGGTGGAAATGCGTTAGCTGCTGCAGCCACGAGGCCAGCAGCGGCACACTAATGCTGCTGCATGCAATTTTCCCAAAAAAGCCATACAGCAGCAGCGACAGCAGCACGTCTCTCGGAAGCTTCTCCCCTTCCCACGCCTCCTTCAGCTCACTGCTGCTGCTGCTGTCACGCTTGCTGCTGCTCCTGCTGCAGAGGTTGCTGTTGCTGCAGTTGCAGACCACGGCGTTCAACAAACTGTCCTGCTTGCTGCTGCTCCTGCATCTGCCTCGGCACCTGTTCCTGCTGCAGCTGCTGGGGCTGCTGCTGAGACTGCTGCTGCTCCCGCATCTGCCCCAGCACCTGCTCCTGCTGCCGCTGCTAAGGCTGCTGTCACTGCTGTCGCTGCGGAGGCTGCTGTCGCTGCGGAGGCTGCTGCTGCTGCCGCTTCTGCTGCACCTCCGCCTGTGCTGCAACCACGCGGTGATGGCCGCTTCGGCTTCTCTGTCGCTGCTGAAGGCCCGTGCATGCAACCAGCATGCATGCATTTCATCATCATTTTCGAATTCTTCTTCCCCTGCTTCTTCTTCTGCTTTCTCTCGCCCGTCTTCTTCCGTTTCTGCGTCTCCTTTTCCTAATTTTCCACTTTCTTCTTCGTTCTCTCTTTTGTAATATCTATGGGCCTCTTCTTCATGCTGAGGTCCTTCTACCCTGTGCCCTTTGGGAGCTTCTTCTTCTTCGCCTGCTGCTGCTTCTGCATCTCCGTGACTAGTACGTAATGTTACGACTGCTAAAACTCGTGTCCCTGCTGCTGCTTTTCTGTCTTCCGCTGCAGCTGCTTCTTCCCCTATTGCTGCTGCGGCGGCTGCTGCTTCTTCTTCTCCTGCTCCTGCTGCTCCGCTTGTCAGCTCTCTCTCCTCTGCAAAGCAGACAGCAGCACCGCAGCAGCAGGACTGCTTTTCATCACTTCGGACGCAGCTACTGCCAGCGCAGGCAACTCCTTTTTCCTTCTCCTCTCCCTCCTGAAAAACAGCACCAGCACGTCCATCTGGAACAGCGACAGCAGCAGCAGCAGCAAAATACGACGGCCCCGCAGACGCAGCAGTAGCACCAGTCCGAAGCGCAGCAGCGTCAGTCACAGCAGCAGCAGCGGTCGCAAGAGCAGCGGACCGAGTTGTAGTAGAAACAGCAGCAGCGGCGACAGAGACTGGCCCCGGCGCACCAGCAGGACCAAGGAAAGGGCCGTCGCTACGAGTGATACCGAAGACTCAGCAACGGAGGCAGGCGTACGTCCACAAGTAACGACAGTTGCAGGTTCAAGACCAGCAACAGCAGCAGCAGCAGGGCACCCACCGGCAGGAGCAGCCGCAGAGGCGGGTCTGCTGTCAAATCCCGGAGCAGCACGAGTTCTTGAACCTCCGGCTTCTACTTCTTCCTTTTCTTCAGCAGCGGCCAAAGATTGATGTGTTGCAGCAGCAGAAGCCCGGGGCTGGACAGCTAGAGTATCGGGATGTGAGCGTAGCGAGGCAGCGGCATACAGCTGTCTTTTTTCACCGTTGGCACTGCCCTCCGCTGCAGCAGCAAAGCCGTTCCCAGCAGGCGACGCGCATGGAGCAGGAGCAGCGGCAGCAGCACCTGCGGCTTGGGCAGGTGCGTGAGGGGGAGCCAGCAGCGCCCACACCGGCGCAGCGACAGCAGCGGAACCAACAGCAGGAGCAGTGCAGCACCGTCTGCAGCAGCGGCTTCGACTGTGAGAGAGAGCAGCACCAGCTTTTCTGGTGTTGTAGCTGCTAGCGCACGAGGAAGAAGACGAAGACAAAAAAGAGCAGGGGAAGGAAGCAGGTCGATAATGTACGCAGGATTCAACAAGAAAGCAAAAGTAAGCGGCATCAGGTGTGGGGCAGTACGGAGGCAACTGTGACATCCACTCCACGACCCTGCGGAAACGGCAGTAGGCTGTCACTTCCAAATACACGAGAAGCAGCAGCAGAAATAGCAGCAGCAGAAATGGCAGCGGCAGCGGCAAAGCAGCAGCAGGACCACTTCCGGCAAAACCAGCTTGCAGCACTTGAAGGGCCTCCCCACCTTGGGCATCGGCAGGCGAAAGATAGAAAAAAGAGGTCGAAGAGGAGGAGGAGAAAGAAGCAACAGCACGAGGCGGTGCATCGGCAGCAGCAGACTCAGCAGCGCTGGGGCGAAGGACATTGTGGCCAGCGTCAACAGCAGCAGCTGCAAACTGAGGACGAGCACTGGCAGCAGCAGCAGCAGGAGCACCAGTAACACGAAACGCTTCGCCAATTGCTAGACACGAAGCGAAGGGGAAGTGAGCAGCAGCACAAGCTAGATACGCAGCAGCAGCAACAGCGGCACCCACAGGAACAACAGCCGAGGACACAGGAACATGTGCAGCAGTAGGAGCCTGCGTTAAAGAGAGAAGGGTAACAGCAGCAGCAGCTGCCAGCGGCCTGAAGGACGGGAGAGCAGCACCCGCACCAGCTGCAGCAACGAGTAGCGCAGCAGCAGCAGCGACACTCCGCAGCCAAAAGAGGGGCGACAGTACACCAGAAACGGAAGGATGAACTGCAGCCCCATGCAGTCTACGACGCTCGACTGTTCCTGCTGCTGCTCTTCGTGTCCTCGACTTCCCTTCTGCTGTCGCTGTTTCTGTTACTGCTGCTGTTTTTCCTGCCGCTGGTCCTCCGATCTTCGCGTTTCCCTCTGCGCCTTCCGCTTTTGCTCCTGTTGCTGCTGCCGCCGTTATTTTTGCTGCTGCTGTTGCTGTTGGGTCTGCTGTTCTCGCTGCGGCGGTCCCTGCTCTTTTCGCCTGAGTTGCTGCTGGTATTGCCCCTGCAGCGCTTGTCTTTCCATGAGTACAGGGACCAACGAATGAAGAGAGAGCAGCACGGGAGCGAGCAGCGTGTGAAGAAGCAGTAACAGCAGCGTTGTCGTAGTCGGCAGCAAGCCGAAAAACAGCAGAAAATTTGAGAGCAGCAGACAAAGAAGCAGACGATATGGCGGGAGAGGAAATGGCAACACGGCAGAGAGAGAAAAACGAGAGAACAGCAGCAGCAACGTCTCGACGAACCGGAGCCCCTGCGGCAACAATGGAGCAGAGCCACCTCCCGACGAAGAGGAAATATGAAGGACGGAAGCTGGAGGTAGGACGGTCGGCGAGCCGTCGCATGCAGCATGCTGCCACTTGACGGGAGACTACACATCCGTACCCACCAATTCCCCATATCCACCCGAGACAGCAAGTCAGGAACATATTCGTTGCCGCTGCTGGTGCACCTACTGTTGCCTTGGGACCTGCTGATGCTGCTGTGGACGCTCCTGCTGCTGCTGTGGGAGCTGCTACTGCTGCTGTGAGCGCTGCTCCTGCAGCGGCGGAGAGTACGCAGCAGCAGTTTGCTGCTGCTGCTGCTCCTGCGTCAGCTGAGCGTGCTGCTGTTGTTGTCTGCGTTGTTGCTGAGGCCGAGGGGACGGAAGAAGGAATTTCTTCGAGGCAGACGCATGCAGCAGCGCCGCCACCACACCAGGGCCCTGGCGCGCTTCTGTTGCTGTTCTCCATTCCCTTCTCTCGACCGCACGCAGCTCTTCGCCTTCTCGTATTTACCCCCAATGACTCTTCTGCCGTCGCCGTCGCTGGCCACGCCGTCATTTCAGTAGCTGCAGGGGCAAAAGCATGTGACGCTGCTGCTTCACATGCAACTCCTTCAGGCGTTGTCGTTACTGAGGGCGGGGGTGATTCACGCCCTGCTGCTGTTGCTGCAGAGCAGATAGCCAACATCGCAGCCGTTTCTCCCCTTCCTGCTCCTGCTGCTGTTGGCGAAGCTCCTGTGTCTGCGTCGTGTCCTGCTGCTGAAGGTGAAGCGTGTCCTGCAAACAAAAATGCTGCCGATTCTTCTCCTGCTGCTGCGCGACGTCCGGCATATCTCTTCTCTGCTGCCATGCATGTACCTGCTCTTGGTGTTGCTAGATGACGTGAAGGTAGGGGTGCATCTGCCACTGTCGAAAGGCCGGAAAGCTGCTTCGCTGTTGCTGCTGCTGCTGCTTGGTGGGCCCTCGCTTCTGCCGCGTTCCGCGCTGTCGCAGAGTCGCCTGCTGCTGCTGCTTTTGGGCGTGCACCTACGGCGGCTCCTGCTGCCGCAACCGTCTGTACAGCGGAATCTGCAGCTGCTGCTGTCGCAGGTGCCGGAGGAAAAGGAGGTGCGGCTGCTGCTGCTACTCCAGCGCACGCCATTGGGGGTGTAGCTGCTTCTTCTTCATCTAGCCGACACCCAGCGTATTTGTAATGTGTGCGTGCAGTTCCCGGTTGTCCAGTGTACCAACCGGCACCACCACCATGTTCACCACCAACATCTCTCCCTGGCGGTCCTTCCGCAGCCATCGCTGCTGCTACACGTACAGTTCCTGCTGCTCCTCTTCCTGAACCTTATTTTCCTTCAGCTGCTGGTGCATAATTCCTGCTGCTGGTGCATACGTGCTGCTGCTGGTGGGGAGTTTCCTGTCCTCGCCAAGGTGGTTGCTGCCGCTGTGCATCCTGCCAGCGCTGCTGCTGCCGCGCTTGTGAATGCGTTGGCTGCTGCTCCTGAAAATCACGCGTGGGGTGCTGCTGGTGCTGCCGGTGTTGCGACTAAGGCGCGTTGGTTCTCTTCGGATGCAGCTGGTGCGGTCCCTACTGCTGGTTGCCCGCGCGCAACTCCTGCTGCTCCTTCTGCTGTTGCTGCTGCTCTTCTCGCTGTTGCTGCTGCTCCTGCTGCTGTTGCTGCATTTGCACCTGTGATCAAGGAAAATGTTGCTGCTGCGTCTGTTGCGGCTACTTCTACAGCTTAAATGTATCTTTGTTGCTGCTGCAACTGCTGCTGCTGGTGCTGCCGCCGTCCCTGCTCTGCCGGTTCCCTGTCAATGGTGCTGCGGCCGCCGCCACGGCCGCTCCTCCGAGTGATGCTGCTGTTCGCCTAGACGCTGTCGCTGCTGGTGCTCGAGAGAGGACAGCGGCAGCTACCGTTGTTGTTGCATTTGACTGCCCTATTCCTCGTGAAGTAATACTGCTGCGGCGCTAAAGATTGCAGCTGCTGCTCTACTGCAGCAAAAGGGGCAGCACTTGAGAAGCCATGGCATGCAGCCTGTGCAGCAGCAGGAGAGGAGGAGGCTGCAGTGGCAGCAAGCGCAGTACGAAGAGCAGTAGAAACAGATGACCCGCGGGGACAACGAAATCAATCACGTTCAAAACAATTCGTGGATCTGATGCCACCGCCGCCGTTCACTGCTACTTACACGTACGTACGCACATGTAAGTATGAATTCATCTGTCTGTTGTTACACGTACATTCACTGCGGCTGTGCACTGCCACTTCGTACGGATACACATATGCATGTACATTTAAATATGAATTCACCTCTTTGTTTTGCATGTATACAAACATGTTAACAGATTTGCATGGGAAGTACTGCCTACTTCTCCGGGAGGGCCGCACGAGTCACATCAGAAAGACTGGGAGCAGCAGGGGGAGCAGGGAGGCTCCTGGGTGGCGCAGCAGCAGCAACCCCTAGGGGCGGGAAGAAGCAGCAGCAACTGAAGATGCAGCAGCAGAAGGGCAGCACCGGCGGCGCAGCAGCAGCTCCCGAAGCGAAAGGCGCGGAAGGCGATGGAATGCACAGTGGACCGGCAAGTCTTGATGTCATACCAGTCTTGGGTGCAGGAGCGGGTGTTTGTAAAGATGAAACCGCAAGACACGACCATGAAGCAGGTAGCGTACCAGCAGCAGCAGCCCGATCAGGTCTAACAGCAGCACCAGTGGAACGGAGGGACGGAGAAACAGTAACAGCAGCAAAACTCGAGTAATGAGCAGCAACGGCAGAACTAGCAGGACGCGCAGAAGGAGGATGAGAGTCGGGAGGATGGAGAGACGAAGCGTGAGCTGCAGCACTGACGGGTGGCAAAAGAGACACAGGAGCCGCGGCAGCAGCAGCTGCACGAGCTGCTGAAAAAGAGCTTGCGCGGTGATCTTCCTTCTTACATTCAAGTGCCCCTGAAGACACGCTGCGAATACTCCCCGCTCCACTCATCTTTGGTTGCAGCACACCCACGATTCAACGTCGAGCTGCGTACGTCCCCTCATTCGTATGTACAAAAGGGACTCTGTTTGTCAAGCACAAGTGTGCAACTGTGGACGCAGGAACATCCTCAAAACCCGCTCGTGTAAGTGTGCGTGGAGAGACCGATATTTTACCGGGTCCAAATGTGTGCACGCGTGCACGGGGAGCTCCGTGTGGTGCCTACATGTGATGTAGACGTACGTATTTCGTCTTTGCGAAAAGGGGTGTTGTTTGCTATGGCGGGTCTTACGTCGCAGCGTCTCCCGCCGGGGAAGACGTGAAGGGGAGTGAGTCGTTCGGCTCTCATGCAGCTCTTCCAGTAAACGGTGGCGGTGCAAAATCGGTGACCTCGGCGAATTTTTTAATGAAGGAAAGAGCAAACTACAGTAATAGCAAGTGCAGCGGACTTAAGCGGTAGCAGCCGCTGTAGTGGGAGATGCAGCAGGGCTGGTGGCCTAGCGGCGCTGGAGCCGAAGGGCCGGCTGCAGGAGCAGCACGCACAGGGAGCAACGACTCCCCCCCGCAGTCATCAGTGGGTTGCGCCGTGCGTGCCAACGAAGAATGCAGCTCCGCGTCGGCAGCCACTGCATCGAATCAGAACAGCAGAAAAGCTAGAGGTCGATTCGCTGTGCTTCGTTCCCGACGGACTCCGCAGGGCAGAATCCTTAGCGAAAAGTTTGTGCAGTACTACTGCAACTACTGACAAAGACTGATGTTACGTTACTGTTGAGGTAGGAGGAGTTTCAGCAGCACGTGCGACGACACAACAAGTGGAGGCGAAAGGGAGCAGGCGTAGCCGCACACTAGACGATGCGCGTGTGAGTGGGACTCCTGGGGATGTGCACGTGTGTGCGGGGCACACGATTTCGCAGATTTTTTGGAATGCTGTCTACCACTTAGTGGTAGAAGCGATATGGCTTGAAGCGCAATCTGACTTGTCCTTCAACATGTTGCTGCTGAGGCTGCGTTGCTATAATGAGCGACAGTCGACGTTTTTCGTATTTGCAGGAACTCACGTTGCGGTGTGCGTACAGCCGGGGGTGGTCGTACAGTCGGGGACACGAGAGGAAAAAAAAAACAGTTACTCAGGTTTATGTGGCGTATCTTTCTGTGACACTTCCTTCAAAAACGCGGTCTGAATTCGTAGATACGTGTGTGTGGACATACCGTCGTTGACGTAGATAAAGTGCGTGCTCACCTCCGCAGCACGCTGCTCCGTTAGCGAACTATATATTGGGGTTGGAATTTGTTGTCATATGCGATCCCCGCCGCGCGCCTGCGCTCTCTCTCAAAATACTATCCATCAGTACCGCTTTCGAAAAGCATTGCCGTCGTCAACAGTGGAATTCTCCTGTGGTTGATATGCGTAGTCACGCGACTACTAAGAGCGGTTCCAGGCAGCATAGAAGTGTTTGTGTAGTGCACGCGCCGTCTTGACGGAGAAAGGCCCCGCGGGCAGCCCTTCAGCGTGGCGGTGGAAAATGTGACACAAATCGTTGAGGGGGCGGGATCCTCTTGCAGGAAACGCTGAACAATGATGATGGACATTAGAGCAGCTACACTGGGGTAGGTCTCCAAATGGGAAAAATCTCGTATTCGGTAGCTGCCGGCCAAGTTTTCTCCTGTGGTAGAGATCTCTGTTCGCGTATACAGCTGTAACTTCTTCTGCAAGGAAAGACGTCGTACCCGATACGTTGTATATTGAACTTCCTGGGAATAAAGGTACTCTGGAAGTGCAACTTGCACTCAGAAGCGGTGCACTCCTGCACAGAAAATATATGTAGGTCTACTCTGATAGGAGCAAATAACATCTACTGTAGGACTTCACCCGTTTGGGCTGAATAGGCTTCAATCAAATAAGCATGCACATGCCGTGTGTGTAGGCGAGGAAGGTTCCGCTGTGCCTCCTCAACGCCAACTGGGCGCGGACCGACTGCAATGCGGAATATGAAAGCCAGCACAAACAGCGGCTGTGAACGAACAACTGTCACTCGTGCTGCGGTACGCGGTAGAGAATAGAGGTGATGCTGCAAATACCGGTCTACGCATATATGTCAACTTAACTCTGCACACACATGAGATCAACACGTGCAATCCTTATATGTACGTATCTGTATATATTTCGATATGGTTCTGCACATTTGTGTAAAAGTGGACGGACACACCTAGACGGATGTCGGCAGTTGAGTGTTGGCAGCGATTCTCGAGAAGGGCTTCACTTGAAGGTGGTCAAAATGAAAGCCGGGTTGGTTTTCGGAACACGTCGGAAATTGAGCGGCGGGTCAACTCTGCCTCAGTAGAAAGTGCGATGGAAGAACGCGCTGCGATAAGACAAACGCAAAACCCTACATAACGTCTGCAACTCTGCTCCTTTTACGAGCAACAAGGGTTCACCGTATACAACTTGATGAGAGCCTTAATGCGTATCCATGTCTTTATCACTCGTAGAACTGGAAGAGGTATGCGGTCAGAGCCAGCAAACTCAATACTAGCAGCGGCAGGGGGGCGGCAGCAGCAGCAACGGAGCAGGAACGAGTGCACGCGTGAGGCCCCGGTCGTACTGCTGGCGACAATACGAGCAATCACGCGCAGTTAAATGTGCTCGAGAAAAGAGAAGGATTATACTTTAGTGAGTGGGACGGGAACAAACAAGGTGGCAGCATTTTTAGCGGGGTGTGAAAGGATTACAGGAGTATCGAAGGCCCAGCGAGGAAAAATGAAAGGTTGTGGTTCCATAGAGTGTGCAAACCGTATATAGTGGGGAAAGGAGGTAATACACAGAATCAATGCAAGGGTTGAGCACTCGAATGTGAGGACGGAGGCGAACTGAGAACCGAGGTGTAATGTCGCGCAGGGACTTCTGGAATGCACACCAAAACAGGAAGCAGAGGGCCCTTGACAGGGGGCAGTCTAGGCAGGCGGAAACACCCTATTACACACACGTGAGTGTATCTATGTATTGTAGACAGGGAGTATATCCACATGCGAACATATTTATTTGTCTAGAGCAGATCCATTTTTAGTCTACGCTACAAAACTGAAGTATCTGCAATGCGCTAGACGCTGAAGAACACAAAGTTGTTAAGGACGACGAGGGAAGGATCAATAGCTGACGGGAATATTTCCTTTTTCGGTAGAGAGTGGAAATCTGATATAGCGGCCATAGGGAGAAGAGATGACTTTGACGATTGTATACAATGTGTCGCAAAAAGGACGAACACACCCCTCGAGTGTCCACGTATATTTCTTGGAGGCCTCCTGGGCAGGTCGACATACACCTCTGTGTGCACTTATATATATGACTAGATAATACGTAGATTTTTTTGCATATTGACACGGTAAAAAGCTCCAACAAGGGTTTCCTTCAACGGAAAGAAGCATAGCAAGCATATGGGAAGATGTTCCAAGAAGAAAATATAGTCGTCGATCAGTGCTGTAATTTTTCATACAATCGTCTGAATGTCGGATTTATCTGTTAATGCGACAAGAGAACTGGGGAAGTAGTGGACCCATACTGCTTTGGAAAGGTAGTGGGTAAAAATACAAGTGAAGACACACACTGGTTGCCGCAAATTCAGCACGAAAACACGAACGACCTACTTGCGACATCGAAGTTTTTAGACGTGTATGAGTAATGTGCACCGTGTAGACGTTCAAATTTACGAATTCATAGGTGAAACATGTAACACGCTGGAATTAGGTGAACTTCCTGCGGCGATGGCAGTAGCGGATTTAAGTGCCCTACACGGGCGACAGACTGTAACTCACCCTGCAGGCTGCATAAGGGAAGAGAAAAGTAAAAGACAAGAACTGCAGTTGAAGTAATCATTTGCGTGAATGTGTTGGTTTCGATGGAAAAATGTCGGCTTGGCACTTTCAAACGAGTCGGTGCGCTCAACTTATCTTGTGTACACTCTATAACGCAATCAGAAGAGTGGCTAAAGGTACGGAAACACACCGCGTTAAACGGCTGTGTAAAACTTGTTTAGAAAAATTCGAGTGCCCGTAGGTGTTTTTTTGCGGTCCAGAGGCGTTTATGTGTGAAAGAAAGAAGAAAAGAACCTGCGCTGCGACGTGTCATACCGCCGCAAGTATGTGCTGCCCACCAGCGTGTAGAGGCCGGCAGGTGAATGGGGCAGGGACGTCAGGATCACAAAATCCCCAGGATGGAGAAAAGGGAATACGTGCATCAGCAAATGGAGATAACACCTTCTATAACGCGTAACAACTAACAAACACACGAAGTCTGCCGGAAGGCTGTACACGTGTAGAAGACTGATATGCGTGTACTGCCTGTAGAGTCGACGATGTGGGGAACTACGCAGTAGGTCCCCCTGTGTGCAGAGAATACAAACACAAGTAACGCGTACTCGTCGACTCGCGCGTAACATCTCTTCCATGGGAGATGTGTGTGTACGCGCCCACACCGCAACTGGCAATGGGCTTGCAAAGAACGGAGATGTGTGTGTACGCGCCCACACCGCAACCGGCAATGGGCTTGCAAAGAACGGGTACGTGAGAGTCAAGGCACTAAGACCGGGAGTATCCCTGTGGTAGTACGACACGGGGACACACACACACACACACACACACAAAGAAAAAATGTAACAGGCGTGCGAGACCAGCTCACCCGTCACAGAACTACCTCTCTGTGAAGACTCAGGGGATTCAACGGGCGAGCAAACAAAATTTCCTACATGCGTAATAGTACAATTTATGAATTTCCAGTTCTATGTGAGATCGAAAATACCAGAAGAACGATTGATTTGATAATGATGCTAGCGTACTGCCGACGTACGGGGCCTCGTGCGGGTGCATACAGGGGACCACGACATACTCGGGGGTTTCACGAATGCTCCGATGGACGCGCCAGCTGTAGCATCTCTATGTAAACATACATATATATATATATATGTGATGGACACGCGGACGGAAGTGGGAAAATGGAGAGGACGGTGGACAGAATAGTACAGGGGAGAGGTGCGTCAAGCTCCAGATATGGACCAGGTGCATAAAGAGATACATCAGCAGACAGATACAGCAGAGATATGCAGAGATAGAGGGAAAGATATCTAGCTGTGTAACGAGACAGACAGGCAGACCTGAGGGTAGATCGGTAGATTCGGAAATTGACGGATGGTTTGACAGGCAGCGGCATCTATCAGTCGATACGCAGATGCATAATACGACATGCGGGCAGAGCTCTACGTATCCAAATGTATTAAGAGGTCATAGATACGAGCGTATAGCGGACGGGCACTTTGCCTGAATACGGTTGAAACGTAGCTCCACTACTTGAAGCAAGAACAAAACTGAGTAGGTCTATCGCGTTACGATTATGTTTTCTGGATTGAAGTACACGTGGAACTAAACGGATTCAGTGATCCCGCTTTCCATCGCAGAAAAGAGCGACGTATCTACGAGAGAATGACGCACACATGCATACATGAATACATGTATGAAAGTACACACACACACACACACACACTTCTCTCTACTGTAAATAAATGTATACCACTCAATATTCTGCCATACATTTTATTTCTGTATCTATATTCATCTCTACGCGCGTGCGCTATCGTAAATATACAGCCATACGCCGTTAGCAGTTGCCGGAGCGTAGAAACGTATAGACACCCGTGTACAGTTAGGTGTCGTGTGAGACGTATACGTACAGACAGATACCAATTTGCATACGTGCAGATGTCGAAAACTGTGTGTACTTTGTAGCTACAGAGACGTCTTTATATTTGTCGGTGAGGCACTGGGGCTCGTGGACCAGGGCAGCGTCGCCTGCCAAAATTTTGAAACGCTTACTGAGCTGCTGTTGTTGCAGTTGACTGCGGGTCCGTAAGACAGATGGTGCTACAGAAGTAAGGAGGTATGAAGGAGCACGGAGGTAAACCGGCCTGGTGTAGGTTTCAACGGAAGTTCATTTGTGACGGCTTTGTGATGAAACACAAATGTACTTACACCTACGTGTTAGAAGCTAAGAAGGTAGACTTACGTGAGACAGGTATCCCTCCTCCTACCAGGTGCGGTTGCGTGCGGTTTCGCGCTGCGGGTGGGTATCGTGTAAAATACATACAGATGCGTAGAATTGAATCTATCTCTGTTAGTATACGTAGAGGTGCACGTGTGTATGAGTGGAGTGTACACGTCCTCGTGTATGTCTATATATATATATATTAGATGCGTATTTTTGAATGGGTTATGGATTAGTATCATGTACGTTGTGCGAGTTTCCACGTAGGGGTCTGCTTCAAGTTTGAGTCGTGACAGCAGTAGCGTGCTCGTAAAAAGATCAATATTAGTTTTCGACAAGTGGAGGTTAGCCCAACGGACAAAGAAGGATAAGAAAAAGAACTGCGTTCTCCGGATGGCCACGGAGTAGAACTTCGGTGTCTTTGACTGCATGTAAAGAAGTAGCTAGCAGAGCTGTGTATCGAGCGTACACACTTGCAGAGTAGCAGTTGGGCAGAACATTACGGAAAGTGTAGTTTTAAGAAAGGATAATTGGACTACGTGGGACGAACAGAGGTTATAACTCGAATAAATGAAGTGTTGTTGACTAGATGAGGAAGCAGGTAAGGAAGGCTTTTCAGGCTTAGACCCGCGTGCGAACAACGGCGTTGAGAACGTCGTTAAGGGGAAAAGGAAAGTTAAGATACTAGTACTACATAACAGGCAATGCCTCTTTGTTAAGGATGCGTAATCCGACCGTTCGTGTGGCTTGCTTTGATATGGTGAAGCCTCAAAATGACGTCTCCGTTCCATAACGTGTGTGTCGTCGCGTTTTTCTCCTGTTCTTCTCCGTTTACAGTAGGAAGAAAGTTCACTTCCTCTGAGACGAGGTGTTCATCACGTGCGAGATTAACAGTCCTTTTTGTGCTGAAATTCGTCACCTGCTGCGCACCCTGCAGAGCAGTGCGATCTTTCTTTCGTTGCTTCGCTTTTTGTTAATTCCCTACGGGCGCATCCGCTACAAAGTGCCTCCACCTCCTTTGTGATACGAATTCCACTTGTACGCATGTTCTCTTCTGCCTCAGCCTCAGCTCTACTCCCAACCTCCCAGGAGGTTCAACCGCCTCATTTGTTCTGCTTCAGCTTCTCCCGTAGCCCTTCTTCCATCGTCCCACCAGCATTATATTGCCCTGCGCATCTCAGGAACAAACTTCGTTTCCTTTCTCATGTTTTCGCTCCCTGTTCCCGAGCATCCTGTTATCTTGCAGGGTGCATCGCTCTGAACAGATACACACCGGCTGCACTGCAAAAACTGACACTCAGTTGCCGTTGCCGTTCTCTGTCAGCGTTTCTTTCCTTCGTTGCTCTGCCATTTCCCGTACGTCTCGGCAGTCTTTTTTCAGGCCTTACAAACTGTTTCACCTGCTCCTTCCCGTCCACTCGACTTCCCCCGTCGTTCTTCAATGCGCATCAATCCCTTCTTTTTTTTTCTTGCTGTCGTCGACTTCTTTCCTCTCTCTCTCTCGACGATTTCCTCGCCTCTCTTCCTCTCCTTCTCTCCCCTCCACTACCTCTCCTCCTCTTCGTGTCTTCTTGTTACATTTTCCCTTCCGACATTTGCCTCTGTCCTTTCCTCTTCTCCTTTTTCGTTCTCTTCCTCATTTTCGTCTCCTCTCCCTCCTCACCGACCTGCTTGGCTTTCTTTTCTCTGTTACCCTTTTCCAGTTCTTTTGCCCGTCCTCCTCTTCCTTTTTCCGTCGGTGGTCTTTTATTTTTCCTTCTTCACCTCTCTGCAAAACATGTCAACGGACGCCTTCCCCATCGTCCGCGTCACTCTCCTAGGAACGGGCAGCAGTGGGAAAACTTCGTTAATCGACGCCTTCGTCAATAACGGTGCAACTTTGTCGTCGGAACCGACGGAGTGGCCCACGTAAAAAAAAAAATTCAAGCGTGAAGAAACACAAAGGTCTCTGTGTGTATATGTGTGTGTGTGCGCATGTCGAGAATCTTTATAAAAATATACGTACGTATAGGTACCTGCAGAGAAACATGTACGTATACATGAGCGTATATATATACAGATGTAGGAGTCTCCAGAGACAATCTTAGGTATAAAGAAATATATATATATATACATACGTACATATAAATATGTGTACACCTAGCCTTCTGCAAAGACAAATCTAGATATATACATATATATATATATGTGTATATGTATGTATGTGTACACGTAGCCTTCAGCAGTCAACAATCTAGGTACATATATATATATATATGTACGTACCATTCGGCAGAAAGAAATCCCAGTATATGTATGTGTGTAAGTACTTTTATTGCTTGTGTTCAGAAGGATTTAGTTAGAAATTCTTCTGCGCGTCAATACACGGTTATGAATACATGCAAACAATTGGACACATATATATATCTATATATGTATATGACTTATGCATACATGTATACAGTGATATACATATATATATATATATATTTATGCGTCGGGGCTTGTGTGTAGTGGTGTCTATGTACATAGATACGTGTCGTGGGTTTCTGCGCCAGATAGGCAATGCCGTGTATCCATTTCCATATATATATGTATATATAGGATTACGCGCAGAGCCATTCTTCCACCTATAAGTCTATATATAAAGTTCTATGTGTACACCTGCATTTATACATACTTTTTTGACCAGAGGGAAGTATCTACTTAACCAAATATATATACGTCTACAGTTCTCTTTCTCGCTATATATATATATATATACATATTTAGAGAGAGGGACTTCTGGCCATATGTCTGTGTGTACTTACACCTGGCCATACATATATATGTGTATGTTAGGTTTGTCTACGAGCATATATTCATATATACGCATATATATATATATATATGTTGTAGCGTAGGCATGCAGGTGTATATCTCTACCCGTTTTCCTTCTGTTTCTCTGTATATATTTGTGTGTGTATCAGTATTTGTGCCTGCTGCTGCATGCACGGGTAGACGTATAAGTTCATCCACTGATATAAGAAGACTAAGAGGAAATCAAATTGACATCTTCTTCGGTAGTGGAGTCACAGCTCATCTCGCAGACGTAATCATTGTTTCACACGGGCAACGGTACACTAAAATATACATATATATGTATATATATATATGTAATTGTATATGTATATAAATGTGTATGAATTAATGTATATATATGCACATCCATACATATATATATAGAGAGAGAGAGATAGATAAATGTGTATGCTTATAAATGTATATATGTATGCATATGTGTATGTTAGTATATACGTGTATGCATACACATATGTATATATATATATATGTGCATACGTATGTGTAAGTGTATGAATGCGTACATATGTGTCCATCAACGTATATATATATATATATGTATATGTGTGTGTGCATACGTATGTGTGTACGCGAATATGTGTATGAACGTATATTTACGCGCATGTGTATGTGTGGCTGTATATGTATGATTGTTTACATACGTATATATGTATATATGTGTACACGATGTGAGTGTATAGACATAAACGTATAAAATATATATGTATATATATACATACACCTACAAACACATACACGTATATATGCACACAAGCCTATAGATATACTTACTTAGGTGGTATCTATTCTATATGTACACACACCTTCATATCAGATTCGTGACTCGAAACATACTACACATATAAATGGATACATGTGCAGTTGCTTTCTACTTTCAAACACGTCCCCACTCTACTATAGTAAAGACGCACATGTATAGCCTGTACCTTTACATGAATATATAATATGTATATATATATGTATGCATGTACACATACATATATATGTATGTGCATGTACATATGTATATATGTGCATGTGTGTATACATCTGTTTTATTGGTGACTTTTTGTTTTCGATTGGACCGGGTATACGTGAAGAGTGGGCAACAGACCACTTGATCAGATACCCCTTGCGGGGATGCAGATGAATTTGTGTGGGTTCCTGGGCATCGCTCGGTGCCCCTCTCTCTTATAAATGTGTAGATGCATGCACACGTGTATGTTAGTATGCACATATGCAGGTTTTCCGACCTCGCCTTCCGTCTCCCCCTCTCTTCTTCTCTTCTCTGTGTGCGTGTGGGGACGCCATCGACGCTAAATGTACATACACGTACGGCTGGATGTGTGGAACGTTCCCACCTGTTCATGTGCACCTCTGCAACCTCGAAATCTTCTCTTTAAAAGCGTGCTGCAAGCCCTTCTTCCTGTATGCCATTCTCTGTGTGCCATTTTCTGGATGTGCCATTTTCTGAGTGTGCGACTGCGTCTCATACAAGACTTCATTACAGAGTTTGTCGTCTACGAGAGGAGGAGGAAGCCAATGCAGCAGATGCTGCCCTGCGACCGGTCTGCGTAGAAATTGAAGATACGTACGACGCAGCGCGCACAGATGATGGCCGCGATATTCGGCGACACATGACAATGAAAAGGAAAATAAGTAAGTGCTGCGTGCTGCAGTCCTCTCCGGCGGGGGGTGTGGGGATGCCCAAGGAAATTATATATATATATATGAACAGATCTTCGAACAGGATGATGAGAATGCCGAATCTTCTTTTTCAAAAGACCGGGGGAAAAAGGATGGCAGAAGACTTCCGTATGCCTGCATCCTTTCTCGAAGTCCGACATTTCTCAGGCATGCCCCCCACTATGTCCGTCTATCCATATAAACACTGTCCACATATATGTAAATGTTTGTATATATAATATGTGTAAAGCCGCGTTCTACTCTGCAGTATGTAGTGTATGTGATTATTATATTTGTTTACATAGTAGTATCTCACATGTATGTTTATTATACTTTCCTAACATAGTAGTGTGTCACACATGTATATATATAAGACGCTTCTCAAACATAGCGGCCGTTATATGCATTGATCTATATAAACATCATGTACACACAGGAGTGTAGACATCATATATATAGCCACACTATACTCTACGGTATACGTTGTATACATAAATTGTACATATTTACATACTACTCTATTATATGTACGTGTGTATGTATACACAAATATATGTTTATATATATGTATATATATGTATTTTGTACAAATGTATAGCAGGGTGGTCGGTATGAATATCTGTGTATCTGTGAATATTTACTCATGTGTAGGCACATGTCGAAAGTATGCTGTATATACACCTGCTGACAAAGACGCAAACGGCTACGCAGCGAAACCGCGCTGTGGGTGCGTGGATGTGTGGTCACTTGTGGCCTCATATGTCTTCCAACACAGGTGCGTCGTCGAGTGTACGTACACCGTAAGTGTGGGCACACGTCGACAGTATGCTGTATATACACCGGCAGATGGCTACACACCCATTCCGTCATGGGTGTGTGCGTGAATTTGTAGTCGCCTGTGGCCGTATATGTCTTCCAACACAACTGCATCGTCGAGTGTACGTACACCGTATCTGCGGGCCCACGTCGATACTATGCTGTATATACACCTGCTGGCACCAAGAGGCAAATGGCTGTACAGCCGTACCATCATGTGTGTGTGCGTGAATTTGTAGTCCTCTGTGGCCATACATATCTTTTAACGTAGATACATCGTCGGGTGTATGTACACCGTGCAAGTGCACATTTCTGTGTTTGTATAAATTTGTGCGTCGTCAGGCGAGGCGTGTTTGCTTTCTGTCCTCGTGCGTCTCGTTTTTCGAACTCCGCCTCGCTTTATCTTTTGCTTCCGTCTCGAGCAGCTTTTCTTCCTTTGCCCATGTTCTCGCCCATATTTTCGCTTCCTTCTAGCCTTCTTCTCCTCCTTGATATTCCTTTCCTTTCTCGTCGTCTTCTCCTGTTTCTTCGTCCGCTGTCTGTTTTCGACGGTGCTTTGGCCTGCGCCGCGCGCCGACCTCTTCTACTGCTTTTCTTCGCCTAAACCTGCGTCTCCTTTTTCTTTCTCTGCGCATAAGGCTACTTGCTGCATTTCTTGCCATGTCCGCCTCGCCTTGGTGGCTGAACGTCTCTTTTCTTCTTTTCTTCTGCAGCGGAAGTCCAGAAGGGAAGCAGAGACTTCACCCCGTTCCGCGTGTGGAAGCCGCCGCGAGTGCCCACCGGCCCCGGGCAGTCACTGACGCCCATTACGAACGGTAAAAAGGTTTTCTGGTATTTCTTCCTTCTCAAGACAGGAGTCTTATTCTGCTGCTTGCTCCGCGTTCCTTGCATGCAGACTTGCCAAAAAAGAAGGAAAAGTGCGTCTGTCACGTATCCGCAAGAATGTCTTCACAGACGTATACACACATATATATAAATAGATTTTACTACGTAGTGTCCGTGTGGAACGGCATCATCTGCTTCTCTGACTCCCCATATATGTCTCTAGAGACAGCACCTCTGTGTAGACGTGTCTTCATATATATATATATATATATATGTGTATGTGTATGTTGTGTTTGTGTATACCTGTATTTATTTCATACAAAGACAGACATATTATATGACGACATATAAATATATACTTCGCACACGCGTACTTGCGTTCATACATTAATGGAAGCGTCCGGTGTGTACGCACAGGCGCGGGAATTTACACATATGTGCGTCGCTGTGTTTCGACAAACACGTTTGTATTCACCTAAGATATATACATATATATATATGTGGATGTGTATCTGCATATACATGTATAGGACCTTGAACATCTGCGTAGAGTGTGTCCATAGTTGCACGAATATGTCCACGAGTCTCTAGAGTCGTGTACCTGCTCGTGCAGTATTTACACATAAATACAACTGTACATTGACCTACCTTTTTGGCATATATATATATATAAGTATGTCGGGGCATATCCCTCTCTCTACATGTATGTGGAGGCACATCTCTCTCTCTATATATAGATCTATATATGCCAAGGCATATCTCTCTCTCTTTGTATACATATATGTGTATATACATATATATGTACGTACATATATGGAGGTCCGCATGCGTTTTTATGTAAGCGTGGAAAGAGACAGGCGCCGTTGTATTACTTCTGCGTAGGTGTGTAGATTTGTAAGCAGATGTCTCAGCTGCCGCGCCCCACGGGTTGATGAGTGTACACGTAACAACATACGTGCATGCCTATATATATATATATATATATATATGGGTCACTCCAGGTAGACTGGTGAAGCTCTAGAGACACGTAGATATATGGATGCATGCGGACTGGTCTGTACATAAAACAGCAACCTTCGCAGAACCTGTGCGTGCCCTTGCAGAGCAGGAAAGGGACGCCCCCCCCCCCTCCTGTAGGGACTCTTTTATTTCCTGCTGCAGCTGTACATATCTTCCGCTCATCTTGATGCAGCCGATTTCTCCCATGTACGCCGCGTCGTTGCCGTGCCGCTCAGTTTTTGACAAGTCTCCTGTCCATACAGATATATATATATATGTAGATATTTGTATAGGCAAACAAGTTCCAATAGGGCAATGCATACGTATATATATATGTATAGACAGACAGAGAATTGGGTGTGTATATGTATGTGGATAGAGAGGGGTATTCTTATCTATGTATAAAAACATATGTGTGTGTGTCTGTGCCCCCTCCTGGACGCAGAGCATTTCCGAATTAACATCTGTAACTCGGAAATCACTGCACAGAGGGAGAGTCCGTATTCCTTTCTATATCACCTCAAAGATACATCTTATATATACACATAAATGCGTACTGCTATACGTACCAGTGCACGCACGTATACGCAAGGATGCATACATCTAACAGATGTGCATATATCAATATATATATATGTGTATAGATAGATTGATAGATACATACACATATTTGTTTATGCGGAGATATATAAATATATCTTTCCGTTTATATTTCTAGATGCATATATATATATATAGATACTGTTCGTACTAGCACGGATGTGGAAGGATGCATATGTCTAATAGTTCTCTCTATATAAATGTATATATATATATGTAGATGGATAGATAAATACACCTTCATATTTGTATGCATATATATATATATGTTTCTGCATATTTTTCTGGATGTACGTATGTATATGTGTGGACGGCTCGTACTAGCACGCCCACACATGGGCGAGTGTTTGCTTCTACGTCTGCGTATGTATGGTGGCTACTGATTTATGTATAGATGTGCATGTGTACGTGTCTACATCTGGAGGAAGAGTCTCGTGGAATAAACGAGCGATTGCATGCGGTTGCAGGTCGCATGGGGATGATGATCGTCTTTGACGTGAACCAAAAAGGGACTCTCGCGAAGGCGATGGAAATTTGTGACACTATTGAAAGTGTCCTGGAGTACAGGCAGGTATATATATACATACATATATATATATATAAATTTCTACTTTCTTTCCCTTGCATGCACATACTTTTTGTGGGGTTCATCTATGTCGACTTCAGTTTCTCTTTCTCCGTCGACGTCCACACCTGTTCATACACGTGACAGCATAACGTTGGTACCCACACACGTGCGTCACACATATATATAGACGTACAAGTGTATATTAAAGAATACGCCTACGGAGAGAATATGTGTATATGTGTGCATTTATATCATATATCCGTAGGAAATGTATACGTAGATATATCTGTATATATATATATATATGTATGTATATATAGCTACACGTCTATGGCTTGTATATCTCTGATGAGACGACGCGTGAATGCTTATATTTCTACTTTCATATGGACGCACGTCCCTGTCCCTCTTCTTTCCGGCAACTCTGTGCATCCTCTTACATGCATTTACTCTAAATCTACACATCTATATATATATGTGTAGCTCCTTGCATCAGTGTGCGTTTGATGCCTTCATATTCACAGTTTCCCAGCGTATATTCTTATACACACATTCACTCTAGATATACATATATGTGTATGTTGTTGGTCGTATTATTGCGTGTATTGGTGCCGCTACATGTGAATCTATACAGCCCTACACACATTCACTCTGAACCTATACATATATATTTATACGTATATACATATGTATATATATATGTATATGTAGACGTGTATATACGTATGTACGTATGTGTGTACATATGTGCTGTTCGTCGTATCATTGGGTGTATTGGCGCCCTTATATATCAATCTATAGGCCCTCTCTTTCTCTCCTGTGTCTCCATATATATACATATTTTCCCTTCATATATATATATATATCCTTGCGTATTCCTTTATATATATATGTATATTTTTGCCCCTCACTGTCTTTCTCTTTCTATAGATACATATGTATATACGTGTACGTGTAAACACTTGTATAGTATGGGTAGTCTGTGGACTTGCATAGATGCAACAGCAAGTCTCGACAACTGCCCTGCTCACTATCCACATACCAATAAATTATGTGTATACATATGTGTATACCTATGAATAGGTCTTCACGTCCCTGGTACGACCCATATTTATATATGTGTGTGTGCACACATACCTCTATAAATAGATGCTTGTACGGAGAGACACTCCCGTATATGTCAGCGTAAATGAATATCTACCTGCAAATAAATACGCATATATATATATATATATATATATGTCTATAGCCACGCCACCCCCTCCCCCCGTAGATTCCGCGTCTTTGCCTCTATACAGACACTTGTGGGCATAGCAATACAGACCAACTGCGTACGCTCCCATACATACGCCTACATATATATATATGTATAGGCGTATACTAGTATGTGGCTGTTTACACATGTTCTGACTTATTTGTACGGGTCGACATATGTGTGTGCTTCCAAGCCCTCTATACCAGTCCTACGTGCCTTCACCTACATACATATACATTTATCTATACATGCGTATATACGAGTATGTGTAGTTGTTTATACATATTCTAACTCACCTACACATGTAGATATACATGTGTATGTATATACGATTATGTGTGGTTGTGTATACATGTTCTAACTGACTTGTACGGGGAGGAATATATGTGTGCTTACGTGTTCCTCTCTCTCTATATATGTTAGATCCGTATACAAATATCTCTACGTATACATATATACGCGCAAGTATGCATCTCTATAATGACCCCGGGGTGTATGTATCTCTGTTGACATGAGACGCTCTATTTCTAGCCCTGCCCGTTCATATATATATATATCTTCCTGTTAAAAACAGTTCACCAGGGAAAGACGCTTGCTGGTAATTCTGCTGCATCTTTATACATGTATACCTCTGTCCTCCTCCCCCTCCTTTCTCTTTTCTCTCTCTCTCTCTCTATATATATATACACGTATACGCATATATATATATATACACGCGTATGCATATACATATATATATATACGGACAGGCTACTGTTCACATGTGTGCATTTGAGCAAATTCAGACGTTTATGCATATGAGTGTGGGTACACTTATATACACACGTACACACATTCTCTTGCAAATCCATATACATATATATATATATATAGATAGATAGACAGACAGAAAGAGTGTACCCACGTCTATGTATACGCTTGAACAGTGTTTGTTTACACACCTGCTCGTACGTATTAATGTACGTATTAATGTCTAAGTATATGTGGATGTGTCGTACAGGCTCCTTACATATGGACGCATACGCGTATTATACGTGTATACATATACGTATATGTCTACATATATATATATATATATGTATAAATTTGTTAGACGCATTGGCACGCTCATATGCATAGACGTCTGAACTTGCCGAAATGCACGCATGTGTCCGTGTGTATATGTATGTATACATATATGTACATACATATATATATGTACATATATATATCTGTATATATACGTATGGTATTGTCTTTTACGGACGTGTAACTATGTATGTTGTGTAGCGACATGCAGCCTACGTAGACGTATGCGGCTGCTGCAGGGGAGATGCAAGCAGGCTTGGGCGTGCTGCTGCTGCTGTCTTTTGTTGCAGGAGCATCTGAAGCCAGTGATATTTCTCGTGGGCAATAAATATGGTAGCCGACTCACTAGCAGCAATACGCAGCTTTCTAAAGAAGCAACAGCAGCAGCAGCAGCCAGGATTCGTTCTGGCTCAGTAGCAGCAGCAGTAGGAGCAGCAAAGAGCCGCGCTGACAGAGCAGCAGTAGCAGCAGCAAGGAACGCATTCCGTCCAGCGGCAGCACCGGCAAAGCGGTTCTGCAAAACAGCAACAGCAAAAGCAGCAGGAGCATAGAGCAGCTATGACACACAAGCGGAAGCACAGCAGCCGTAGCAGGAAGGCGTAGCGACGACGCAGCAGCAAAAGCAGCAACGAAGGACAGCTTCGATAGACCGGCAGCAGGAGGGCCTATCAGTTTCTGTGAAACAGCAGGAGACAGGAGTTCTGAAGAGGCGGCAGCAGCAGGCAGTAGTACTTCTGGTACAGCACCTGCAGCACTGCTCAGCAGCAGCAGTAGTAACCAGCAGCAGTAGTGTGGAACAGCAGCAGCAGTGGTGAGCAGCAGCAGCGGCAGTGGTGAGCAGCAGCAGCAGGACTGAGGAGCAGCGGCAGTGAGTAGCGGGCGACAGGGGGGAGGCGTTCTTCTCTTCTCTTTTCTTTGCAGCAGCGCTAGCGGCAGGGAACTCGTTCGTTTGGCGTTACTACTGAAGAGCAGTCGCCGGCCGAGGAGGCGGCACTTTTCTCGTCCACCAAGGGATAGTTCCTGTGTTGTATTTGCTGGTTCCAGCCAGTCACCTGTAGTCACATAAGTCTGAAATTATAAAATATAAACCTGCATATAAATATACATACATGCCTAGGTGTGAATGTATGTATTGTTATATGTGAGAGTGTCTGTGTGTGTGTGTGTGTGGACGTCTCTTTCATATACTCGTGTGCGAATACTTTGCAGCGCCTTCTCTGCATTTTACTGGCCATTCTACGTGTATATATTACCGATATATATGTGCGTGTGTGATGTATTATATGTGTGTGGATGTGTGTGTATATTCGAATTCTTCTAGGAGTGAGTTTGTATCACTCAATGCCCGCGACACAGGTCTTCTTTGCAGCTTCTTCCAGGTGTGTCTTTGTGTCTTTGAATATATATATATATATGTATATGCACACACTTGTACATCTCTGTCTCCATATATGTACATACATATCTATATACATATATATATATGTATATACATACTAATTTATGCATATACATATATATATATATATATGTATGTGTCCGTGTCCGTATAGTTGTATATGCCTGTGGTTGGTGCGTTATAGTGAGAGAACGTGAAGGAGACCGACGTTTACTATTTTCTTATAGAAACGGATGATTTGACGAGGAGAAACGGGTGGGAGGACTCGGATTGTGTACTACACGTGACTTGTGAATGGGCCAACCCACGGTAGAAAAAGCCACGTGTAGTCTCCCGCGTTCCTCTACATGGAGGTTCTTTTCTTCATCTTCTCGCTTTCTTTCATTACGTCTAATCTCCTCCTATATACATATATATATATACATATATATATGTATATATGTATGTGTAGGTGTCCAAGTACATTTACCTTTCTTTGTTAAACATTTCCGCTGTTTATACGTAGATGAATAATTTCTGCGCGGGAAATCATACATACGTGAACTCGCTTTCCATCACACTTCTACATACACACCTACAGGTATATGTGTATGTGTGTGCACCCAAGTCGTAGACTACGACCCTGTTTAATCACACACAGGAGCGTGTGTATCTCTGTGTCTTCTATTTGTGTCTGCGCGTGTATACGAATAATATTATCAGTGCAGGACTGGCTGTGTACACGTGTGTGTCGACGTTGAGGAAAAACTTCTTTTTATGTGAATTTCCACCTTCAACAGATCTCGCTGTCTAGCGGCATGCATGCGGATATCTGTGTGAGGGAGCGAAGAGAATCCAATATGTTACTCACTTCATGGAAATCAAAAGAGCTTTCACGCTATCTTTTATGCCTTTCGAGTCGCTCAAGGAAGATTTAATCCTGTTATTTTTATGAGGGATGTAAAGGTGCTCAGGGTGCTTGGCTCTGTCTTGGGGCGTGGGACAAGCTTCGAAGGACTGTTGCTCTGCTCTGAACAGAGTCCCGCGTCCCCAACCTTCACACATATAAGTATGTGCTTCTATACAGGCACTTCCGTATGTACATATATATGCGTGTATATTCCGGTATGTGCGTAGACTCGTACAGACGTGGAAGACAGTGCTGCACATGCATACGTGTATGGGTTGGCTGCTTCTGCAGTGAAAGGGGCAGCTTTTTCATCACATTTTGGTACTGCGACGCTGCTGTTTGCTGAGAACTTCCCCACTTCCTGGTGTTTTTGCTTCTGGGTGGCTCTCCCTCTTTCTCTCTCTCTGAGTGTCTACGTGTGTGTATATCAACATGTCTATATACCCGTCTGTATACACTTGTAAAGAAAATGTTGTATATACATTTGTGCATCTATATATATTTGTGTCGACCCCTTCACCTGTCTACATATATAAAGGAAATGTTACACATATATGTATTTCTCTGTCTCTGTCTCTCTCTCTATATATGTGTATATCCCCACCTCTATATATATATGTATATGTAAAGGAACTATTGTTGTATATATATTATATATATTTGCGTGTACCCCTACCTGTCTACATATGTCAAGGGAATCTTGTGTATGTATATATATCTATGTATCTGTGTATACTTGTGTATACAGCGTGTGTATATATTAAAGAGAGGGTACTACATATGTATAATAGGATGTAGGGCAGTTCACGTGCATATATGTGTCTATGTTTGTAGGCATGAGTAATCTGTATAGACACACGGTGGATATATTACTGTACGTAGACACTTTCTCGCCGTATTTCCTGCTGTATATACGTGTGTGCGCAGACAAATTGACAGGGACGCTCATGTACGGCTCCTACTTTCTGTATTTCTCATTATCTCTTTCTGCCTTTCTTCCTTTAATTCGTCTCTCACGTGAAAAAGTTGTCAAGACTTTCTTCTCTGCGACTTAGTTGAGAAGGACTGGCCTTCTCCTCGAGTTAAAGCCTGTGCCACACGAGGCCCAGGAACCACCGATGCTGCTGCGGCTTTTTCTGCTCGCGTGGCGTGTACCGCTGCAGCTGCTTCGGCTGCCCTGATGGTGCTGATCTCGCTGTTTTGGCTGCTGTCACTGCTCTTGCCGCTGTGGCTGCTTCTGCTGCTGTGGCTGCTTCTGCTGCTGTGGCTGCTTCTGCTGCTGTGGCTGCTTCTGCTGCTGTGGCTGCTTCTGCTGCTGTGGCTGCTTCTGCTGCTGTGGCTGCTTCTGCTGCTGTGGCTGCTTCTGCTGCTGTGGCTGTTTCTGCTGCTGTGGCTGCTTTTGCCTTTTCTCCTTTTATTGTTGCTGATATTTTGCTGCTGTTACTGCCTTTACTGCTGCAGCGGCTTCTGCTGCTGTTGCTGCTTGCGTTGCCGCTCTTGCCGTTTTCGCCGCTGGAATCGCTTTGGCTCTTGTTGCTCTTTGCTGTCGCGGGTGCTTTTGCTGCCGTTGCTGCTGTTGTTGCTGCTCTTGCTGTCTCTGCTACTGCAGCTGCTTCGGCTGCTGATGCTGCTAACCCTGCGTCTCGTCTTGCCCTTGCTGTTTCTTCCTCCTCTTCTGCTCTTGCTGCTCGTCGCACCCCTTGTGCAGCCGCCTGCATTGCGAATGCTTCTCAGTTGACGCTCTTGGTGCTGCTCCCCTCCGTCACCTCCTGCTCACAATTTTCTCCTGCCGCTGCTGCTTCTCTGGCTGCTGCTCCTGCCGCAGCCCACGTACGGCTGCCAAACCGTGTGCTGTCTTGCTGTTGTTGTTCGTGCCGCTGCAGCTGCTGCTGCGGCCGTTTCGCACACACTCTTCACCTGCAGCGCCTCTGCGTCTCCTTCGGCTCCAGCAGACACACATATCTCAGAAGCGCACTTGGTAGTACATATATACATATACATATACATATACATATACATATACATATATATATAGATGTATACTACACAGATGCGTGTCTGTGTATGTGTGTGGCAAGACCGCTGCTATTTTCTCTGCGGCTGCTGCTTCTTCAGACGTCGACCCCACATCAGAGAAGGTTCAAACGACGATAGGCGAAGCTCAAATATATGCGTACGCCACCCATCTGCTCCTCCTACTCCTGATCTGCTGCTCCTGTCGCTCGGCTGCTGTTGCTGCTCTGCTGCAGCGGGTGCTGCTGGTGTGCTGTTGCTCTCCTGGTGCTGGTGCATATATGGTGCCGCTGCTGCTGCTATTCTGCCGGTGCTCCTGCTCTGCTGGTGCTGGGCTAAGTGCTGCTGTCTCTCCTCGGTTGCTGCTGTGACGCTGCTGATTTCTTGTTGCTGCTGCTGTGCTGCTGAAACGCAGACGCCCTCTCTCTTCTCGTCGCTTTGCTTTTGCCGCTGCCAGGCTGCCCTCCGCCTCCCTTTGTTACTACGTGGCTACTACTGGTGTCGCAGCTTATTCCTGCTCCTATTCTCGTGACCCTCTAGCAGCACTCTTGCTGCTCTGCTGCTCTTGGTGCTGCCGCTGCACACGCCATATATATATGTATTTGAACAACTACATATCTATACATATATATATGAAGGCTATATACAGGCACACCCAGTACATATAGTATGTATGTATACATATATATATATATATAAATGTATAAAGGTTTATACCACGGATATGTACATGTATGCACTTCCTCTCTCTGTGTATATATATATGAATACACATGCGTCACTAGTATCACAGGTATGAGAAATACGTATGGACAAGGAAATGCATGCAAGACTTGTCTATCTGCGTGTTGGAAGGAGAATGACGATTACTGTAGAAGGACGCCGAAGCGAGTTGTATAAAGGAAGAATACCGGAGAAAGTCACGCATGTAACAGAAGAGGAAAAAGTGGGGTGACGACGAAAAGTGAGAGAATTTTCGCGAACGTCACGAGGAGCAGTTCGACGTGGTCGGGATGGTGGACGCTTCCCGATTTGGCGGAAGTCACATGCGCATGCAGGCCTTCGACTGAAAAGTGACCACCTTCTCACCACTGCACAGAACGTCGTCTTTTCTATCTTTCTCCTTCTCGTCTGCAAAGAGTCCATTTCAAGGACCTCCTTCCGCACAAATATATATATACGTACACATGCACGTGCGTAGATGTGTGTATATAGTATATATGTAGATATACGCAAGCATGTCTGTAGATACATATATGTTGCCCTGGCTATATATTTATAGGGGTGGCCAGATATAGGTAGACATAAGGTATGTATGAATATATGATTTCTCACCGAAACTTCTCATCTATATATGTATATGGGTGGCCACGTATACGTAGACGTAAGGCACGTATGAATATATAAATTCTCATTGCAATTTCCCATATATATATGTATATGGACGGCCACGTATATGTAGACGTAAGGTATGCATTAGTATATAAATTCTCACTGCATTGTCTCATATACATACATATATGTATAGAGATGGGTGGTCGCGTATACATAGACGTAGGGTATGTATGAGTGTATGAATCCGTACGGCGATTTCTCACGTTGGTATCAAAGTGAAAAGCTACTGCCCACTGCGGTGAAGCGCTGCGGCTAAGGCAAGTGCTCGGCGACACCGTCTCCCATTTCTGCATGCCACCTTCCTTCGGTACCGGAGCCCTCCTGCGGCAGATTTTTTTCCAAGATAAATCTCTGTGTCCGTGGGCGTCGTCAAGCGTCTCTTCCTGAAGTATATATGCACATATATATATGTATGTGTATGTATATCTGCCTCCCTCTGTCTCTATCTATCTATATATATATATGTAGATATGCGTAAGGCCTGTGTATCTCACTGCGTGGGGACGTTTGCAGTTCGTTTTTCTTCTTTTCTCGTGGATGGATGATTTCGATGCCTCGTCGTTGTCGTCCCGTTCATGGGACGGCGGTTGGGTGCTTTTTCCTCTTCGTGCAGGCAAAGCAAATTTATGCGCTTTTGGAAGGTCTCGGCGCATGATGGGAAGAACGTCAAGAAGGTATTTTTCTTTCTGTTGCTTTCTGCAGAAGCGCCTCTCTTGCTTTGTCCACCGTGGTTGTTCCTTTATTCACATCTATATCTCGGTATGTGTGAAACTCTCTAAACAAACACACGTGCTTTAGCCTATACAGATACACACATATACATATATATATATATATATATATATATATATATTGGCTGTCTCTGTGCATGTACAAGTACGAAAAAGACTCTGTATACGTGTGTGTGGAAGATATGGAAGATGACGGGAAGAGAGGGAGGAAGAAAGGCATGTGCATATGTTGGTCTACTTGAAGACACACGTGTATATCCACATGAATTTCTTCAATTTTTGAGATATAGCGAATCTGTCCGTCAAGCACCATTTATCTCTCATATATTAATTTACACACAGACGTATATATATATTTATGTGAATAAATAGAGTATACGTATTCGTCTGTAGAGGGGGCTTTGTATATTTTCACCGACTACATTGATCAAATATGTACATATGTGTAGGCGAGGTGTACGTGCATCTGTTACCTTCTTGTGTATAGGTATGATATATATATATGTATATAAAAGGAGGCGTCCATATGTATCGCGCCCACGTGCAGCAGGTAAGACACAGGGAGACGTCGAGGTGCAATGAATAATAAGTTAATGTCTGCAATGGTAACGGGTCCGGTGGCGCTGCCCCCGCGTTTAGATCGAGTGTACACGCGCTGGGAGATGGCTACCCATATACATTCATATAAACATACGTACGTGCCGGTAGCTGACTGCATACGTAGGTGTATCCGCAGGTGTGAAGCTTCTTACCTGCACGTGCTTACATATTCAGATATCTGTACTCGGCTGACCCCTTACACATATGTGTGGGTGTACACGCCGTTGACTACTATACATCTACCTGTACGTTACACATATATATATATATATATATATATACAGCGGTACGTGGGTGCCTCGCATCTAGCTGTATATGTGATTGGTTGAATCCATACGTGCATACTGTTGCCTGAGAACATGTTTGACGATGTCTCTACGCGGACGTATACACGCTGAGATACATATGTATATATACATATATATACATATGTATATATACGTGCATACACATATATATATGTATTAGATGGCTCAGTAGAGAAGCAGACACGTGTACGTCGCGTCTAGTACTGGCACCAAGAACTTTTCGAGTTTCTGACACTTTGGCTACTTCCGTGGATTTCTTATAAGAGACGGGGCAGATGCAGACGCAGAAGTTCTTCTTCAGTACTTGTGTGTTCCACTTCTTGCTGTAGCACCCGTAAGGAAAAAAACTCTTGACGAAAGACGCCCGTTTGTGTCCACTCCTCCTACGGATTCAGCCACGTAGACTTCCACGCATGCACACACGCGTTGTGTAATCCACCGGCAGCGACGGGACTGCCTCACGTGCGATTACTCACGGGTATCAACAGGGATGAAGAAGGCGAAACAGAAGGAGACGGCGAGAATATCCGACTTCCTGCAGGGTTTGAGATGACACCTACGTTTGGACCGGGTTTTACGTGAAGCTTCCATGTAGAGATGTATATACAGATATATGCATATATGTGTGTGAACGTATACATACATACATATGTGTGTACAGGAGGAGAAGGAGAGGAGGACGTCTGACTTTCTACAACGTTTCACATGCTACTTACATTTACACCGGGTTTTACGAATAGCTTTCGTATAGAGTTATGCTTATATATATATGTGTGTGAACACACACATACACACATATATGTGTGTACCTATGCGTATGTGTATCTACGTTTACATATATACATGCTGAGGTCTAAACTGAGCTGAACCAACGTATATATGTATATGTGTATTTGTGAACGCGCCACGTGTGGAGAAAGAAGTATCTGCGTGTTTGATCAACATGGTGTTGCATGCAGATGTTTGAAGAAATGCTGTATCGGGTCCTGGGGTCTCCATCGCTCTGGGAGCTCGACTACCAGGAGGTGAGAAAACTTTTCGCTGGTCCCTTCTGCTGCCCTCGAAACTGGACTGCAGTCTCCCTTTCCCTTGTGCGAGTGCCTGCCCGGCCCAGATTTGTCGCTACGTACGTCGTGGTCGTCGTGTTGTTCATCGGATGAAGCGTTTGCGGAGAGAAAGAGGGAGACGAGAAAAAAAGAAGCGATGATTTCGGGGAACTCGAAAGTGGGGATAAATCTGCTGCTGAGCGACGACACACTGTTGAATCTGCTGCTGTGTGATGACGCAAGAGGCGGCGCCCCACAGGAGCCTATACTCGTGCCGGTCCATCTGTCTCACCAGATAAATTGCTGTCTCCGGCCACAGCAACGTGAATATGCAATCTAGATCCACTTCTACAGAAAGGAAGAGAGAACATCAAAGACAAATGCAGTGCGATAGTTACATGATCCTGCTGCCCTCTGTTGCACGCCTTCTATATGCGTCTTTTGTTAAGGAAAAGATACAGCAAAGTTGTTGTCGTACAAGTCACGTGTATATATATGTATATATTCGTGCATACGTCTGTATACATATATGTGTATATATATATATATACGTATGCGTGTACATACCTATAGCTGTACATATATATATATATATATATTTATTCATTCATGTATACGTCTGTGTACATATAAGAGTATATATATGTATACGCTTACATAGGTATACATACCTATATACGTATATATACATATGCACATATCTCTATAAGCATATGTACGTCGCTGCAGAAGGGATGCTTATTTCTACGTCCATGCGGGTGAGAACACATGCCATGACACCTTTGATTTCGTTCTGTACTTTGCTGTTCTGTTCGTCAGGAATCGTCCGAAGAGGAGGAAAATGAAGGTTGCGGTTTAATGTAGGAAGCTGCTCCGCTTTTTTATATTTCACCGTCTGGAAGCGTCTGTCTGGTAGCGGTGTGTACACATAGGAGAAGTACACTTTTGTAGAAAGCTCACATATATATAGGCGTGAATAAAAAATATGAAACAGGTTTCACGTGTGTATCCACAAAATAACGTGATACATATGTATATATATGTATATAGATTATATATGTCACTGATGTATATGGAGAAAGAAACTCTGATACTTTTCGCGTGTGTCTGTAGTATCCACTTGCTTCATATTTTCACACCTTCACACGGATGACTCGACAGATAAATGACACTTTCACTCGCTTCTGCCATCGTGGAGGACCGAACGCAAACTCGAGCAGGGGCAAAAGAGGACGTGCGCACAACTTTGTTGCCCAGACATGGATATTCACACGTAGACAGGCGCGCCCCAGTTTCCTCCCCAGCAGGGGACGCACCGTTACTTTCCACAGATGCTTCTTTGGAAAGCAAAGAAGAAAGTATCGTTTGCTGGCATGTATAATTTTTCAGTCTTTTGAAGAGAAAGAAAATGCAGGCTTTTTCCTCACGCGTACGGTGACTTCTGCATTTGGTCCACGTAGGCGCGTCAGCACTCTTGTACTGCACACGTGTAATAATTACGTAGTCTATTTACGTACACACGGTTGTCTCCCTGTGTGTGTACGCGCGTGCGTATTAAATTCTTTTTTGGCGTATTCTATGTGTCTATACAAATGTTGGTGAACGAAGGAGGAGTTGGAAGGTTAGAAGAAGAAGTATGTATTCTTCAGTAGAGACTTTTTTGAACAAAAACGCGGTTGGTAACGCACACGTCATAGGTAGCGTTATTCTCTTCTATGTGGGCAGTGGAACACACGTGATCCGTCTTCGAAGCAACAGCTTGTCTGTTTCTTCACCGAGGTGACTCTATTATCGCTCAACAGCACGGGGTCGCTGCATATATTATGTCTCTTGCTTTCGTCTGTATGAGTCCTTGCCTTCGTAAATTCCACTGCACGTCTGCACGCACGATCTGTCTGTCTGTCGCTCTACACAGACGTGCAGTAATCGTCAGTATCTAAGCTTGGCTACCTAGGCACACAGTGTCAAGCGGCACCTTTCCTCCTTTTCACGTCCACGTTTGAAATGTTAAATGTTTGTAGACCTTTTCGGCACGCAGTTCATCCCGAATGTCCTTAGGTGCCTCGTAGGTACTCCACGTGTTTAAACAAACCGCATGTCTGCGGGTCTCCCAGACGAGGCTCTATAACGCGGCACACAGTTCGTGGACACCCACGGGCCTCCCTGCTCGGTGTCCATGTGAATTTGTGTGTGTTTGTGGAAGGGAGATGCTACAGAGCCGTAGAGGAAAACCCTTGTTCGCCATTACGCCAGTGCAACTTGTCCTGCGTTACGAGTTGCACACAGTCAGCGCGGAGGTACCCTCACAGCAGAGCCTCATGATCAAGCGAAGCATGTCTATACTCAAATAAAACACCACGCCGACGTTACTAGTGGGGGGGCCTACTGTTTCATAAGGACATTTTTCTCCTTTTTTTCTCGAGCACGTTGGCACAGGTCCCAAGTCGGAGAGCTCGACGACACCGAGATACGTATGCGCTGTTATGGTTGTCTCTCACATGTTTGCCTGCTATTTCCCTGGCGTGCATCCGTATGCCAAGCAAAAACCCCACTACACAGTTGCCTCCTGTGCAGGTTTACACTTGCACTCTGTTTCTTGTAAAATACCTCGTACAGTGGTTCTCTCTCACATGCCCGTCTGCTACTTCCTGGACGAGCATCCGTGTGCCACGCAAAAGCCAACTACACAATTGCCTCCTGTGCAGGTTTACGCCTGCACTCTCTCATGTGAAATGCCTCGTACAGTCCTTGCCACTCAGATACGCACCCACCTCTGCAGGGTCATGGTCGATACGCAGACGGCGTAGCGTGGTCTTGATACCTTGCACTGCAGAATGTCTACTTCTGTTTGAATCCTTACGTACACGCAGGTGGACTTTTTCCAGTATTTGTGGCAACTCTACAGCTAAATTTCAGACCTCGTGCGCCCAGCTTCAGCTGCCTAACGCAGCACAAGCGCCATATACTGCTGCGTCCACGTGCTCACCCGGTGGATAGCTCCACGTCGTTATCATTTTAGAAACGTACACCTTCATGTCTGCACGTGTGCTCTAATAGTTACGCATGCTGGCAGTTATATAGGTGCATCTGACGAATTCCACCTCTGTGTGTATGTATACAGGCATGGACTTGTATGCACAAACGCAAAATATTGATTTGCTACGTATGTGTGAGAGGTACACTGTGACGTCGTGCCTGTAAGACGGCACGTCAGAATTGAAGCACACGTGACTCTGGTAAACTGTAAGCGACGTCTATGCCTCGTTTCACTACCAGGCAAGCATGAACCATTCGTTGAAGGTAGTAGACTGCAGATATTTGACACGGAGTAATAGGTGATTGGCGAGGGAGGACGTCGGCCGAGTACAGACAGCACCGGCGAATTCGCACGCATATACGGTAGTGAGCGATGATTATGCACATATATACGCGTGTCTTTACATGAAACTGCCGTTGATCCGTCTACGCAAATATCGATACAGAGCTGTGCGCACAAGGGTTTCCCTCGGAAGACAAGGTAGGGCGGTGTCTCCCTATACGCATTTCATGGAAACCTCAACGAGATATGCAGTGCTGATTATTTGCAATGGACTGAGGCGGCAATTTAGTATCCGTGTGCCAGGAATTCGTTGGACTGAGCCGGCAATTTAGTATCCGTGTGCCAGAGTTTCGTCCTTCATTGGACACGTAGTTTCAGATTTGGCCTGCAACTATACACACACATAATAAAACTCTGCATGCGGCTACACAGGAAATTGTGTGTTGTAAAGAGAGGAAATTTGACAGATATATATGGACAAGTGTAGTCGCGCGTATGTATTCTCCACATATATGTATTAGATATTTATAAATTCCTACAGGTGTAAGGAGGGTCAGTAAGCCAACAGCTGGGCACGTAAATCTCAGCAAAGAAGACTGGAGAGCAAGGTGCGGGCCGCACCCTACACCTAATTTCCATCCATTTTGATGCACGCTCAATGCTGCGAATGTAAAATTTCTCGAAATGCAAATACATTTCGGTGACCTGTAGCAGGGACAGAAGTCTGTGCGAGTAGCATTCGCGTATAGCGGGCTACACTTCAAAATAATAGTTTTATCAACTAGTACATGAGAACTAGTTTCGCTGATCGCTTGATGAGAGCAACCATCGCGGTAATATTATGAAAGCGCGACAGGACGAAAACAAAAACGAGAGGAAATTACGTCAGCTGCATATTCATGTGTGCGTGTATACACACGCGTGTTTGTATTCGTATGTATATCATATAGATACAAATGCATAAGTGTACGTATTTCTATATAACCACACACGTGAAGGTGCACTTAGATAGACGCTCCTTCAGCATCTATCCAGTTCTCTTGCTACTTACAGTATTTACGATAGCAGCGATAAGGACCGTAGGGCCAGTGCCTGGAGTTGTGCGTGTCTCTCTGCACACGTAAGAATGCAGCACACGACACTACCTAGACTTGTATGTGCAGCTCTGATTCTGCTTGCATACGCACCAGCACACAGGCGTAAAGGTGAATCCAACAGGAATTCCAAGTATCTGCGCTAGTCTGTATAAAGGCGACCATATATCTGCTGTGCCTTGAAAGCAGTGGTTCACAAGTTTCTTCCTACTAAGGTAGAGACTCTCATTCTGCGCTTCTCGCTCGGGTGGCAGTGAATCTGACAGTACAGGCTCTGCAGCATACTTCACTTCTATTTGAAATTGGTGGATTTGAGGAAACACGCAGGTTGAACACAAAGAGGAGCTTACGATATTAGCCTGCCATTGTCCGCTTGCATTCACACAGATACATGCAGTTGTCTGTTTCATTTACCGTATACATTTGAATGCTGAAATAGGAGGGTATGTGGAACTGGTGCGACTGCAGCGATCTTCGTGAGACTCGATTTTTCTAAGCGCCCCGATATTCGCGATACACACACTGCAAAACGTGTGCGCACATACAACTACGTATGCTGCACATTTGTGTACACACGTCTTAATATACATAGACGTATATGTTCGAATCGACGTCTGCTACAAAACTAATGTAGCCAAACGTGTAAGTGGTTGACACGTATTGTAGACCCCTAATGCGTGCTTCTGTTTCTGTGCACTTGGAATGATCCAGCATACCGGATGTGTGTCGTAATCGATCACTCACATATGTATACACATTTGTCGAAGTGGATTGTCTTGTAACCCTGAGAGATGTGCGCCTGGAGCAACACTTTCAAGCCCGTCTTCGATTCTGTGTCAAATATAGATGCTTGCATCACTGGGTCCCTAATTAAGCCTCACGGTTGTACTTACAGCCAGTTTGTCGTCGATTTGGAGCCAGGACAGTGTGCCTCATGCGGCACGCAATAGAAAAAGTTAACCGTCCTAAGCAGGTTCAACCTGTGCAGACCACTAGTTGAAACCAGACAAGAACACACATGCATACATAGTACATTTGAACATATATAAGTGACCGCCACTTACGTAGACGGCCGGAGGAAGACTGTACACTTATTTCCGCAAGTACCGTCCTCTAGTGTAAAAGGCGCGACAATACATGTACGGGAACAAGCTCTTGTGCGAGTGCATCCTGTGCAAAAAGCGTTGCCGCATTCATTTGAGGTACGCTTACCTACAACGGGTGGACGAGTATCTCGTCTTCAGTAACAATTTCATGCGTAAAACATAGTTTTACAAGGATGCGGTGTTCCAGAGCATGCAAAGTAGCGCGTACAACAGAAACGAATGCGCTCGAATGCTACACCGTAAAGCCTGGACCGCCTTGACGCTTGTAAGGATGAGGAAGACACCTCTCACGCACCAAGTCGCCTCGCACGTTATGCTCCAGTGTATCGTGTTTTTTTTTTTAAAACTGTAATCGTCACCGTTTCACCCGAGTATGTCCTTGGGGTCACGCCGCACCACCTCGTCCATCTGTGATATTCAGATAAAGATTTTGCAGTACAGTCATCAGTAACTTCATTGCATAACTGGCCGTTTGTTCCAGCGTGTTTAACACCAAAGGCAAGGAAAGCTATTGCTCTCATAGCGAAATTCCCCGCGAAATAAAGCGATGACTCGCACCGTCACCCTGTCGTCAGCGGTATGAGAAGACCTCTTCGCAGTGGGATACGGCCACCCTATCAACTCTGATGTCCATTATTGTATAGCGGTGAGTTAACTTGTGTCGAATGCTTCGGGTGAGGCAGCAACGAGGCGCTTGAAGCGGTCCTTGATCCAAGTTTCACAGTATGGGCTGAGACGCCTCTTCACTTCGAGGCGTCTCGCTCAACGTATTATCGTCTCCACCCGTGCTGCTGCGTACCACAACACTACTTCGTGTGGTAGCCGCGAAAATTAGAAGAGCAATGCTACGCATGCGCGTCCACATAGCTTCATAGGTATAGAGGTAATCATGGTAACAGACCAAGTACAGAGACGCATCAGTAGTCGTATTTAGCGTATAACTGTATACGAGCCACGACATTCGGGCACACGTGGCAGGAATGGGTGTCGCGAAACAATCAGCGACGAGGACATCCTTTAAAGAGACTCGCCGTACGCTGATGGCCGGCATAGGATTTGACGTAGCCTGTTGCTTTCCTCTGGTTAAAGTCGGTTGATTAAGTGACTTCCAGATGTAGAGGAACTACTTGTATCTTGGTGTCTATATCTATGGACGAACACCGGTTGATGCATTCGTTGACTGTGTCACATTTACAGAGTTCTACAAAGAAACAGCAGTTTGCAGGACCTCGTATTCCACCCGTGTGCGCAGGAAGTGTGCCTCAGCAACTGCGAAGCGGTTTCTACAAGAAAACCGCCGAGAACCACAATGTGTGCAAGCTGTATTCACTCCTCCTCTTGGTGGGTTTCTGTGCATGCACAGCTACTTCATTCAGCGTTCTCCCTATGGCCTTTCCGTGTGACCTTTCAACGACTGTTGCCCACATTCCCTTCAATACATATACACATGTATATATATATATACATATATGCAAACGTGAATGCGAACAAATGGCGTGATAAGTGTGTTCCTCAGTGCTCTCAGGACGTTCCTCTCTACGACTTAACAAACTTCGCAA
This sequence comes from Sarcocystis neurona, assembly GCA_000727475.1. Taxonomy (NCBI): domain Eukaryota; phylum Apicomplexa; class Conoidasida; order Eucoccidiorida; family Sarcocystidae; genus Sarcocystis; species Sarcocystis neurona. The sequence continues at coordinate 2,049,263 of KL647310.1, read as the reverse complement.
TCATGCGGTATATCTACCAAGCCCCATTGTGAACGCGCCGTGCCGTGAGAACGACTTTCATTGGTGCCTGCAAAAACTTAATTTGCGTTTTTGGAGTGTTCTGAGCCCCTAGGTGAGTTCACAGTCACACCTAGGGCAAATGCTGGCGAAGTGCAGTCGTGCTGTTTCGCGCAGGAGGCTAGGTAATACTACTGTAATGTGCGTAGTCTTTTTGTCTGGGTCTGAGTGAGTGCGGAAGACGTACGTTTGTCTGGGAGTTGATGTAGACGTTTAACATGGAACTTCGCGTTCAGAGTGAGGGAACTATAGGTGCAAGAGCAAACACTGTAAGGTTCGCCAGCAGGTAGATCCGCTGCACTTCAACGGCAGTCGTGTGTACGACGTCGGCAAGACTCTGACGCAGGAGTATGCACTAGCAGCTTCTCTAAACTTCCTTGGGATCGTCGAAAGAAGCATCCAAGCCGCTCTCCGTATTAGCAATGTGCTCCGCACGAAGGGATTTGCATCGAAAACTGGGGCACTAGGTGGATAGCCAAGGCGGTGATGAAGGTTCAGTAGCTTCTGGGTAGCTTCTCTATAGCCTGCACAGCAGTGGAAATTCACGGTGTTGCCCGCTTCCACTAGCAACGCTGCCCCTATTAATAGCAGCCCTGCTAGTGCTAATAGGACTACTCCCTCACTGCAACAGTTTATCCATGTATACTGCGTACTATCAGTACTTGGGTTACAACGTTTTAAAAGAAATGTAGATGTAGTTTCCACTTGGCTCCAGAAAAATGTGAGGAAGTCGCGTGGTGGAGCTATCGCTTCGAATTTCGTGGCATAAAGAACTGCAGAAGCCAACACCTGTGCATCACGTACAATTCTCATGATGCTAGAAATTCCGTGCCCGGCAATGAATTTCACCATAACGTTAAGCAAATCCAAAAGGTGGGGCAGCGCTTCTCGGTAGACAGAGAAGGAGAGGTAATTTGAGCCAACGAAGGAAAATAGGTGCTGCTGTAGTGTTTGCCCGGTGTGGTCACGAAATGAATATAACTTTTCCGTGACACGAGTGCGTGGCGCCGCCGATTTTTGATCACACATCCTCTGGGGCAAGCAAGCATCAAACCACTACGACAGGATGCAAATGCCTGACTTCGACAACCTTATGAATAGGTCACATTCTTTCCGCATCTGACGTCGCAACATGTTAGTGCATCTCCTCGAAGCCAGCAGGTCTCCCCAAGTCGTCGACCGTGGCACAGATCAGCGGCTCCACCATGGTTTGCAGACCAAGCACTACTTGACCCCGAGTACTGGGCAAGGGTCACTTTCTGTTTTGGAGCAACGTAATAGCACATGGGTTACGTAGTGATTTTTGGCGTTGTTTTCTGCCTAATAGCGTCCTGTGTGAATTCATCCGCTAGTGGGTCATATTCCATTTATCGTCGTGCGAACAGAAGGAAGTGGGCTGTCGCTAACGCCCTCCGCGCATCTTTGAGCACCGTACGCATATACTAACACCTGTGTCTAGCCTACAGTGGCGTATACAACGCAGAAACTCGCTCCAGAGTAGTACATCTGTAAAAGTGTGTGACTCTCCACCTTCGTGGAAATTGAGATGTGTTTCAGTGCCCTTCTTTGCTGGCCATAGCGATTGCAGGTCGGAATTTTTCGAACTGCTGCTGTCGCCGTCATAATCTCTAACTGAAAACTGTTTTCAGAGCTTCACAAAAATGCTGTATGACCAGCGAGAACTATTGCAGATGCAAAACTCAGAACAAGGACACAATTGACAGCGCGGCAGACCAACAATCCAATCAGTGACCCGAAGGGTGGATGAGGCAGACGGCTGAAACGGGTTCTTGTTCTCTCCTAGTGCCAGTCAAAAAGCCTTGATTTCGGCCCTCATATGCTGCGGCTATCTAGCAGTCTGTCAAAAGTGGGGAACACTTGCCTGCCACTTTTTGTGGATGGACGAACACGTACACGCCTGCTTGCTGAAGGGGTGGATAATCCTTGGTCCCTTCATCTTGAACCAGTGGAGTCAAGTTGTTCCATAGTTGCCCTTTTCAGGCAAAGCGCACGAGTGGGAATTTTGTTCTGGGCTACAGTGGGTTCGTGCGATGCGCTCTAAAAGCTGCGCTAATATTCCGCTGTTTGTCTGGATTTCCTGGACGCGTGCGACGGGTTCTGCCTGAACTTCAAACACATGTCCATAAAAGACGTATCCGGTCGCGAATCCATTTATGCATTACAAGAGGCCGCGAAAGCCTTCCCAAGTGTGTGTGAATGAATTTGTTTTTCTTTCAAGCATTTTCACAATTGAAGCGCTGCAGAGTTGACTCCCGTACGCTACCGTTTCGTCAAAGAGCAAAATATGCTAGCTGGTTTATCGCCGGTCTCACACGTTACGACGTGAAACCTAGGTAACCGCTGTTTACAGGTGAAACTGTGCCATCGTAATTCTGTCTAATCATGCTACAACTGTTTCACCCTACCGCCAGTCAGTGGCCTCGCTTAACACCTGTCGCGTGCGTTTACGTGAGATTTTTGTTAAATGACCTCCCTCCCTTTTCGTTAGCGCACGCCGACGACGATTGACAGATTACATATGTGGCATTTTCTTGTTCTGCTCTGGTGTCCCCGTTCTCGAGATCACAATTTTTCAATTGTGGTTCGATTCGAAGCGTTCGAGGAACTAGAGTGCGTAGATTGGAGAGTGTAATTTCATTTTACTTCAGTGCTCGGGTTTCGAGGAGTAAACGCACGCTTACCAGGAAGAAGCGTCGCCAGCACCACCAGCGCTCGTGGGTTATCTCACCAGATGGGGATACAGGCTCACAAATGCCACTGGCCAGCAGTTCCGCCGTCTGAGCTTTTGCTCTCTGTGCACTTTGAATTCAAGTCGTTCTTCGCACTAGTATTGGAAACATTGGCCAGTTCTTGTCAAAGAAAACGTACGATATAATCTTCGTCGACATAATGAATCATCCATCTAAATCTTTCCCAGAATGATGGGGTTACTGAGACAATTCGCAGGCCGCTTGGTCAGGTTCTTCAGTGCTCGCTACGAGAGCTCTCTTTACGCGTCTACCTTCTACGGCAACAACGGTAGTCCACCTCCTTGTAGTGGCTGGAAGTGTTTGTCGCACCGGTACTGGAATGAATATGGCGCAACATATCCCTTCCACGGACCTCCTGCTCGTCTCCGTAAGCGGCGGCTTTGGCCTGCTTTTGCTTTTGTGGTCCTTGTAGTTTCCCCCGCACTCCTCTTTGCTGTTCAATCGGTTGACGTCGACCCCTATTATAGCGGAAGCTTTGACGACGAGACCCTCGAAACCATTCTTGCAGACTCTCGCGATGGGGATCCCCCGCTTTCTGGCGTTCCAGTTTATCGCTTACCGCGTCTAGTGAACTGCGGAAATACTACTCCTGCATCTGAATGGTTGCCTCTGAAGGCGTCAGCCTGGCTGCTTCCCAACTCCGCGGATCCAAGTCCAGAAAATTATCTTTTAGCGGCCAGGCCGCAAACAGCTGATCCGAGAGACTACACTGTGCTTCCGTTGCCTCTTATTGATGGGAATGTGGCTGCCGTGCGTTTAACCGCGAGAGAAGTCGTGATCAAGGGGCTGATTCTCGAAGTCTTACGTGAGGATAGACACAAGGCCGTTTGTCTGGCTATTGGTTTGGAAAACATAGAGACATACTACTACGAAAAAGGATGGCGACATCCTCCCGTTTTACCATATAACTGGGGTCGCACAAGGCAAATCCTGTTCAGAGCTTCAGGTCCACGATGTAGACTGAGGTACTACCTGTGGAGACTTCAAAATTCCGTGTCTTGCTTTTCTGGTGGCACAGATGACAATCCTGGGGTACGTAGGAAGGGCAGATATAAACGAGGAAGGAGGAATGTATCGAGAGACGTAGAAAAGAAGGAGGGTGGCGCTTTGCTTCAAGCGAAAGAGGAAGACACATATCCAGAAGATGTTTGCCACGGTGAACCATGCTCACTGAGAATTACAACGAAGTGGAGTTCGAAGAGGTGCAGCAGCTGAAGCAGGGAAAGCGGGAGTACCGCCGCGCGGTTAGTAAAGTTGCGTTGTCTATACGGGCCTACTGCATTTTTCCAGTTTATACCTGCTCTCGGTGGCGGTAGCACCAAGAGTTCTATGAACTGTGTGGACAACAATAATATAACGAATATTTTAAGTGTTTCTTTAAAGAAAAGCACGCGCTCAGCTGTTTGGAGGGCTCTCGATTACCCCAGCAGCCCTAGGAGGGGAGAACATAAGAAAAAGTGCGTCAGCGTCTCGGGTATGGCACATGAATCACCGTAACTCCTACCACAGAAGGCAACAAAGTCTTCTGAAAGGAAAATAAGTGAACGTCTGCACAACCAAGCACATGACATGTCACGGTACAGCACGCATACAGGAGGACATGCTTGCTGGCAAAGGTGAACTGTGGTGTAGCCCCTGGTGCACTTTTATGTGCGGCCCGACATGTTCATCTGGGCAATGATCACGGCCGTAGTCCTGTGTGCTTGTCCTCTCTATGCTCGTGTCCTTTGTTGCCTTTGTTGCGGGGAATTTGAATTCGAGGGCGTCTACCTCAATACGGCAAGGACAAAATTAGCTCCCTTTTGAACCGTTTTCGTGGGGTAATAGTGATAAAAGTGAACGAAGTGTTAGAAGACATGCAGTATTGCATCCCTCGTTTGGTTTCTGCGCCCCCCACCAGCTCTCCACAGGCATATGTTTGGCGGGGAAAGCCGTGTCTCGGTGGATACTAAAGTTTAAAAGATACGAAATTCTTTTGACGTATGCTCAGTCGTTTACAGCTACAGGTGGTTACATTATCTCCTCATACATACACACGCATATACATACACCCGTATGTGAACGTACCAGCTTGTAAGGTGTCCACACACCTAGATACTATCCGTAGGTGTCGTTGTACGTGGCAGATCCTTCAAACTGTTTTCGTCTCAGCATAGAGCTCATGGAACTATACCTAAACAAGTTAAAGCGTAACATCTGTGTGCGCCCGCACGTACTTACATGCAAGTCTGTATCGTTGTGCACGTCTCTCTGTACAGAGATACACATACATATGTATCTGCGGAAATGTAAACACTGCAATGAAGAACAACACCCACTGGAACGTCGTGTCTAGGAACGAATGCTATTCTTCATGCGCACAGCAATTGCAAGCGCAGTTGTTCCCAGCCCTAATCCATGGCATTCACGCCTACACCATGAGACCACACAGTTTAGATGCATATCCGAAAAATTTGCAACGGTACTGACGTCTGTCCCAGCGAGCAAAAGGTTTTGAAAAGTGTCAAATGTGTTACAACGGTTTGTTGTGGAGATGTGAGCATGCTGATGACGGCGCGGTTACCGACAACTGGCAATAGTGTCAGTCTGCACACACATGTCGACGCGTTCAAAGGCTAGTGAGTGGAAACATCCGAGTCGAGTGCACGTCGAAATTGTCTTACTTGCAGTGGCGTGCTCTATAGGCTTCTCTGTCTTCCAAAGAAGAGCCGTTCGTTCTCCTTGACCCTTCCCCTCTCCATTGTCTTGATTGTACGTTTACAGATTCGGCCTTACAGACCTCGACCACACTAGTGGTACTGCTGGCCCACGTGCCACGATCGTGGGGTTTCTACGACACCTCCCTTGTGTACACCATAGAACTCTGCCAACCTCGGCTGCTACATACCCTTGTGTCCAAGCTAACTGAGTAGCACTCATGAGAACACACTACCGGTGAGTCCGTCTACGTTGTAGCTGCACTGCATGTAGTCCCCTCTGTATTGTAGCCAGGGTGGCATTAGTGGAGTTCGTAGGTATACTGCGCGTGTGATGGTACTTTCGCAGCCTGTCGGACGTCAGTGTACCGGCGGCGTCTTCCCCGACTGTACGTAATCTGACTGCAGTAAGAACATGTTACTGACAGTAGTGTGGAAACTGGTCTTATTTTCCGTTGTGACAGAGTGACTGGACCTAAATATACATATATATATATATACACGTACATGTGCAACGCGAAAAGTGCTTCGTGCTCGCTCGACAGCAGACCCCTCTGCACCACCGGGTGTCTGTCTCTCTTTACGCTTATCAGGTAGTGAGTAGATATAGCTTCTACACATATAATACGAGATCCGGCACAAGTGCAGGAAAAGTGCAACTGCAACAAAAGAGGAGGATACGAACTATTGTACCTGTTGGAACTAACGCCTCTCAGGGGGCTGTACCCACGCAGGTGTTCTACAAATGTTTCGACGGCGGGGTGCTCGAAGCCTGAGTTTCCAAACTAAAAACTTCTCATTTGTGATTTCCATATGACAGATTTTTCTATATATGTATACATATGGGAAGACAAAGTAGACTTTAAGCGTCGCGTATGCTGTGTCCACAACTTCTACACGACGCAGTAGTACAAGTCTGAACAGCACTGAGGGTAGTGCTCAACCTCAGTGACCTGGTGTATATCTCACCCATGTTTTGTCCCAGGGTACCGCCCCCTCAGAAGATCTGGCCTGGCAGCGTATCTACTGCTCGTGCACACATCCTGGTTACCTCTCAAAGAGGACGCTGTCACTTCAACTCAAGATCTCTCCTGACGCCAATAACAACATGTAAATGCGGTCCGGCAGAAGGCGGTCAGTTCTCTAAAAGGAACACTCTTCTTCGGAAGGTTTTTTCGAGACACGTTCTTCTCGCGATAATCTCTGTGTTTCGCGTGGCGTATTTGGGTATTCTGGCCTGCAAATTGACCCCCTTGCGCAGCCGTATGTGCCGCTATGTGCTCCTTAACGCGTTTTGTAGAGACTGCCCCCTTCTTGCCTTTCGGCCCGAGTCGTTGCCCACTCACAATTTTTACCTCTCGTCGTACCACTTCATTGCCGGGTTCCTACGCTAAGTAATTTCCCCGTTCGATCTCCACTCGCAATTCTTACCGGGCATTTTACCACTCCCCCCCGGGTTTTCAGACTAAGCATGTCCCCCGTTCGAAATCCAATATATCGTACGGACACGCGTGTATAAGCAGTATTTCGGTACTGCGTGTAACGGGGGGAGCGCCGCTGAAGCTGTGGAGCGCTGCCTACCGTTAGGGCATAACAACATTGCTGCGGTCCACGGATGGAACTGTACATTCTGCTAATAGCTCACCGCCGGTCGATTTTGCGAAGCAGCACGGCTACATCTACGTATGTAGGTGTACGTTAATACCAGAGCCAGCTGCACAGACATCCACGTAGACACAGAACAGTATGTGCACGTGTAGCCGCTGTAGTTCTGGCGCACGGGCAGATTTTTGTCCTAACCTGTACCGGCTGTCGTACGTCAATCGGTGACAACGGGTAGACGTGCCCAGTCAACTTCACGTGGAAAAGGCTTTAATTATTTACACAAGTTACGCCGCTATTCCAGAGAAAAACAGCAGCAAAAATAGTAGTGGAAGCTCTGCGATTGTATTCATGTTCCCGTTGTTACTAGTTTCCCATGTGCTGCCGACGTTCCGTAGGAATTCAACAGACGAGGTCAGTTGACACAAGCATGCGACAGCATTGCGCGGGCTTTTTATTCATTTTTGCTCCCTTTTTCCCCTCGGTCCTATTCACTCTCTCGTACACTGTGGATAAAGAAAAATTCACATTCAATACCGTGGGCATTTCGCGTCTCTACGCGAATCCGCCGCTCGGCAAGCCCTTCTCAGTACGTCCCCGCTCCGCTGTATCCCGCTCCGCATTTACTGGTAGCCCGTGTTCTTGTTTCTCCTGCGTCCGTCACTTCCGTTTTTCGGCCCTTTTTACTCGCTCCTGTTTGCGTGTATCTAACTTCTCGCCTGTTGTGGCCCTTTTCCCTGTCTTCTTGTTTTTCACAGCCTGACCGCCGTTCCAAAAAGCGGATGGCAACAGTGCCAACATCGGCGGCGTTCTCGTCTATTCGTCCGTCGATCCGTTTGGCTCGCTCGTTTATATGTAATTTTTCTATACTTCGTTTAATCCGTTTGCGCCGTGTGCATCTACTTCTGTGTCCGTCTCCTTCCAGCCAACGCTTGTGGCCGCCTGACCTATTTCTCTGCTAAGTTCTCCTTTACCCAGTTCTGTTTTCCGCTCGACCTTATTCTGAGCAGTCCCCCTGCTGCTTCATCGAGAGAACGGCAGTGCTGTCGCTGACTTCCACGCAGGAACCCCGAAGAGAGGCATAACTTGCTCTACATTCATCTCCTGTAGACATGTTGAATGGAGGAACTGCATAGAGTGTCGCGGTGTGGTAGTGTCATCGCTATGCCTCACGCGTATTCCTTCACGGATGTCGCGCAGGGCGTGCAGTGGAAAGCTCGTGCCTTCCACTTTGACTTTCTTGTCCCATGTGAGTGTACCGCAGGCGCTGTACCTCTCATAATGCGCAGCTGCTGAGCCTTACGTGGACCACAGAGGATAACGGGAATTACTTTTATCGGAGGGGGTGAGACAGGCGCATATACAGCACACTCAAAGTAGCAGGCGTGCCCACTTTTTTTTTGCAAGCCTTTCCGTTCGTTCACATCTCCATCTGCCCCTCCTCTCGCTGCAGGATTACATCTTATAAAACACTGCTGGGGCAGCTGGAGCTTGAGCTTGGCGTTTTCCTGCGCTTTTGCCCGGCACTCGCGCAGTGCAGCTGCCGCTCTGCGGTCACCTCGAGCGTGTCAGCTGGTGCTGCTGCTGGTGGTGCAGCATCCTCCCGTCGTCGTCGTGCTGCTGCGCGTGCTGTTCCTGCCAGAGGTTTGCTGCAGCTGCTGCTGCGTTCATGGCAGGAATGGTAGATCTACTGCTGTCTTCTGGTCAAAGCGAATGGGAAGGCGATGTAGCGCGCAGAGGGTTCACGGTGCGGTAGCAGCAGCGCACCGCTGGCGTGTGTGACTAGACTCTCTGCTGCTGTCTTCCCGTCCTGTCCTGCTGAGGCTTCCTACGCCGCTGCTGCTTCGTTGCCGTCGGCTGCACCTAGTACTTTTTTCTCCCCTGTGTCTCCTTCAACATCAAATGAGGAAAGAAAGCGACCGGCGTCCGGTAGCCAAGCGTTTTCTAGTACTGCCGCGCTGTGTAGGACCCAGCTGATTTGCCGCATGCCGTCCCTTCTACGCTGCCTCTGCCTCGGTTGCTGCATCCCTGTCTGCTGCTCCTGCTTTGCGGGGTGCGTTGCTGCTGTTTCCTTTTCTCGTGGGGCTGCTGCAGAGATTGGGAGAGCTCGTGCCTCAGCTGTTGCTGCTGCTGAGTTCCCGCACCGCCTGGTCGAGCGACAGCAGCACCACCACCACGACTCGCTTGCGCTGAGGCTCCTCGTGTTGTCCCCGCTGCTGGTCTTTCGGTTTCTTTGCTGCACCTGCTGCGTGCAGTTGCTCTTCATTCTCTCCTCGCTGCTACTCCGTCAGCTCGCTGTTCACGTCAGTCGGCGCTAGCGGTAGCAGCGTCAGCTTCTCACCGCTCTTTTCGTTGCAAGCGGCAGCGAACTCGGCAAGCCGGCCGCGGTCTTCCGACGCCGACAGAAAAGCAACTTGTCCTGCTTCGCATTCCTCTCCAGCAGCCGGGAGGAATTTACTCCTGTGGTTCCAGCAGCAGCAGCAGTGCCAGCGGCTGCTGCGCCGTCGCATGCTGCAGCAACAGCCGTCCGCTTCTGCAGCACGAACACACGTGATTGCACAAACCCAGCGGCAGACACTGTCAAAGCAGCGGATGCTTCTAGAGCAGTAGAGGCCGCGGGCCCAGCAGCAGCCGCAGGTGTCAAGACTGCAGGAGCCAAGCATGCTTCTGAAGCAGCACGCGTGTTCGTTTTTTCTGAGACGCGCGCGCGCGTTGCGACCGCAGCAGCAGGGGGAGAAGCAAGAGGAGAGCAGCAGCAGCAGGAGCTCGAGGAGTAGCGGCTGCTCTTGCTGGCATGCGGCAGCAGCACCCCACTCCACCCCACACAGTCCGTAAGAGACGCGTGCAAGAGGTACTACCGCAGCAGCAACCGTTGAAGATCTCCCAGCAGCCAAATGAGCGGCTGCAGCAGCCCGACAAAGTACACAGCAGGAGCAGCAGCGGAACCAGCAACAGCCGACGATGATGCAGCAGCAAGCAGACGGGGAGAGCAGTTTTTTTGTCTCGAGCAGGCGCAGCACAGGAAACGACAGCGCTCGCGTGTTGCTGCGCTTCCCGTCTGACGTGGCTGCCTCCCCTTCCCGGTCGCAGGAGCACGTACTGCTGGAGTCGCAGGCCGAGCAGTCGGAAGACAGGAGACTGCAGCCGGAAAGATGGCCGTCCGCCGCTTTCTCTGGGGCTGCAGGAGCAGCACCAGCTGCAGCCGGTGCAGCTGCGCCATCTGCACTCATGCCAGGACCCTTCGTAGGAGCTGCAGAGGCAGCATCAGCAGCACCGCCTGCAGCAGCAGCAGCACCAGCTGCAGCAGCCGCAGCGCCACCAGGTTCATTAGTCTCACGAACGTTCACAGGAGCTGCAGCAGCTGCAGCAGCAACGCCAGCAGCACCAGCTGCAGGAACTGCTGGTTCTCTGCCGGCAGCCGCTGGGGTAGCGTTACCCTACCGAGCGGCAGCAGAGGCAGTAGCGGACGGAGAGGGAGCAGCAGGAGGAGGAGCGGCAGCAGGTGCGACGCGCTGGCCGTTTCCTTCTTTTGAAGCAAAAACACCGGGAGAACTCCCTTCGACTGCGCAGCAGCAGCAGCTACGTTTGCCACGGCCGTGGCAGCTGCAGCAGCAGCAGGTCCTGAAGCAGCAACAAGAAGCGCAGCAGCAGCAACGGCAGGTGGTTCTGCAGCAGCAGCAGCCGGAGGTTCTGCCGTACCCGTCGCAGCAGCCGCCTTGTCCCCAGCTGCCACGGGGTCGGCAGGGCGGAGAAGAGCAGCAGCAACAGGACCAAGTGCTGCAGCCCAGCAGAGACACGGAGGATCCTGCTGTTCCCGTTGAGGAACGAACGTTGACTCGAAGCCACCAGGCAGCAGGTTCCGCTGTGCACTTTACAACCCCCCCGCCGTTTCAGCAGCAGGTTATGCAGCAGGTGGGGCAGCAGAGGGAGTCTGAGCAGGACGCGGACCCGCTGGTGCAGCAACAGAACCCTGAGGAGCAGCCGCAGGTGCAGCGCGAGCAACCGCGGCAGCAGAAGCGCCAGGAGGTCCCACCGCAGCCGCGGAGGGGCCGTCCCCAGGGTGAGAGTGAGCAGCAGCGGCAGCAGGTGGCGATGGGTAGACAGCGTCATGAGCCAGACGTGTTTATGCAGCAACAACAGCAGCAGCAGCAGCGTGAGTTCCCTCAGCAGCAGCCGCAGCGGACGAACTCCCGTGCAGTCGACTGGCTCTCTCTGTCTTCTTCGTTAGTGCCCCTTCAAGAGCAGCAGCAGGAGCAGCAGCAGAGCTTTTCTCCCTCTACCTCCCTCCCACAAGAAAATCGCCTGCAGTCTCCATATACCTCGTCGGCAATCTTCCCCAGCAGCACTGTCACCGGGCGCAGCAGCAGCGCTGCAGGCCGCAGTGGCGGCGACAACAGCAACAGTAGCAGCAGCAATAGTAGCAGGAGTTTAGATGCTTCGTATGAGTCTGTGTTCCCAGAGGGCGCAGCAGCAGGAGCAGCAGTGGCGCGAACAGACCAGCAGCCACTGCGTTCAGGTGTAGGGTTCGCAGCGTCCGTGCCGTATCTCTGGCAGCAGCATCAGCTCCAACAGCAGCAGCAGCAGCATGAGGCTTTGCAGCAGACGTCGCACCAGCGGCAGCAGAGGCTGCGACAGCAAAAATTGCAGCAGCAGGCAGAGCCGTACTCGACGGGAAAGCCAGAGATGGAGCAGCAGCAACTGCTGCTGCAGAGAGAAGCTAAGCAGCATGCAAACAACGACGCAGATCTGTTCACCTTCACGTGGGATGCACGACTGGAACAATCCGAGCTCCTTCCGCAGCAACCGCATGTGAGCGTTCAGCAAAACCTCTTCGGCTCAGGTGCCGCTCCTGCCGTTGCTGTTGCTCCTGTTCATGTTGCTGCTGCTCCTGTTGTCGCTCCTGCTGCTGCGCGGCCTGCTGCTACTGCAGGAGCAGCAGAAGGAGAGGACGGGGCAGCAGCGGAGCGCCGTGCAGCAGCAGCAACACGAGCACGAGCAGTCGACGGAGCAGCCGAAGTCGCCACAGCACCAGGAGGATTTGCAACGCGTCCAGGAGCAGCAGCAATGGCACCGGCCACAGAAACAGCAGCAACAGATGAACTACCTGCGTGCCCACCGTTCCCGGCGGAGAATGTGGAAGAAGAAGACGGAAGACAGAGAGAGGCGAATAGCAAAAAGCAGCAGTTACGGGCTTCGCGAGAAGGAGAAGCAGTTGCAGCAAGGAGTGGCAGAGAGAAGGCGGGTAAGGACGCGGCGTCACGTCGTCGAGAGACTGAGGCAGCAGCACGTCGTTTAGGCCGGACAGCAGCAGCAGCGCCGAGTCAGCAGAAAACTACAGAGGAAGATTTGCTGCTGCTGCCTCTGGAGGCCGACGTCCCTGACGAGCAGCGGCCGGCCTTCTCGAGCAGCGGCGCGACACCGTTCCCCGTGCTTCATCCGTTCCGGCAGCAGCAGCAACTAGAAAAGCGCCTGACGGGAGCCCAGGGACTGCAGCAGCAGCGGCAGCGGCCAGGAGGCGCAGTCGTCCTGCGGCAGCCGCAGCAATTCCCGCTGCAGGAACAGCAACAGTTCGACGGGCCACAGCATATTCGACAGACGCAGCCGTTTCAATTGCACGAGGTGAAGCTGCAGCAGGGCTTGCAGAAAGAGCAGGAGAGTGTGAAGCAGACGGAGGAAAAAGAGAAGAAGGAGCGGCAGCAGGTGTCCTTGCCTGCAGACAACGAAGGACAGAAAACTCAGCAAGAGGTGTATGCGACTTGGCCGTCTTTTTCTTCTAGTGAGTCGTTTTTTGATCAGCGACTTCCTTTCCCTGCATCGCGTTCCTCCCTCGGCTCAGCCTCTGGCTATTCTCCTGTCTCTGCAGGGAAGCCGGCCGTCGGAACGGCAGCAGAAGCGGCCGTAGCAGCAGGCGCAGAGCGCTGCAGAGACGCAGGACTAGCAGCAGGGCAGTCAGGAGGAGCCGCAGGACGCTCAGAAGCGACAACGGCAGCAACGCTAGCAGCAGCAGAAGCACCACCAGCAGCAACAACCGCTGAAACATATGCAGCAGCAGCAGCAGCGGGGAGAGGTGCAGCACGGTGTGCGTTCACGGCAGCAGCAACAGGAGGAGGAGAACTTGTTGCTGCAGGAGCTGTGCGAGAGACGGAAGAAGCGACGGAAGAAGGTTTTGACGATGTGGAGGGACGTGATGCCGCGGCAGCGACTCCAGTGCTGCGTTTATCTGCGGCGTCTGCAGAGCTGCGGTGGCGGTTTTTAGCTGCTGCTGCTCGTAGGTCCGCTGCAGAAGAGCAACAGGAAGTCCTCGCAGAGGCAGCGGAGCAGCATCTGCTGCCACTTCTTTTTGTGGAACTGCTGCTGTCGCTGTGCGGTGCTGCGGCTGCTCGCAGGACCTCCCCCTTCACCGCAGCCGCATCCGACGCAGCAGCGGCAGAACGTTCTGCAGACCCTGCAGCATCGGCGTCAGCAGCAGGAGGACGAGGAAAAGAAAGAGGCACTGCTCGGGGAAGGGGAGCAGCGGTGGCAGTGGGAACTGATGCATCGGTGATTTGTGGGGCTACTGAAGGGGGGAAAGCAGGGCAAGAGCCAGAGAGTTGGCGAAGGCAGGTGAGGCTGCAGGAGATCGAAGAAGACAGGGACGCGACAAGACGTGTGTGGGAGACAGCAGCTGCGGTGGTAAGTTTAGCCGTCTCGTCTCCCGTCCGTGCTGCGGCTCGTATAAGGACTGCTACTTTGGAGTTTCAAACGACAGCAGGAACTGCAGAAGAAGACGTCGCGTCTGCAGGACAACAAGCAGCAGCAAGTGCCGTTGCGGCAGCAGCACCGGCGCTGGGTCCAGCAGCAGCAAGAGCAGCAGCAAAGTTTTCACTGGCAGCCGCTGGGGACGGGTTCAAGAAAGGCAAAAGCTCGGCTACTCCATATCAAAAATATGCTGCAGGGGCGGCAGCTGGCGGAGGTACAGCAAGTTGGGAAGTCAACTGGCCGTCCCTGGCCGATACATCCGCAGCAACAGCAGCCAGTGTAGAGCCGTCTACCGAAGCAGCAGCAGCAGAAAGGACAGCAGCAGACCCAGGGAAAGGTGTTGCTGCAGAGTGGCTGTTTTGCCTTTGTGACGAAGCTTTAGGAGCAGCAGGGAAAATCCCTGCAGCAGAGAAAGAGGAAGTTGTCAAGAGTATTCAGACTGGTCTAATCGCCTTGGCGCTGCTGCTGCCACCCCATAGCGCAGCTGTTGCCATCGCTGCTGCTGCTGATTTGCATGCGAGAGCAACGGCTGATGAAAAAAGTCGTGGGGAAAAAGCCGGCGACCACGTAGCTTCTTTTCTTGTACCAGCAAGTCAGGCTACAGTTGCTCATTTGCCTGTCTTTGACCCGGGCGCGGAGCGTGGAGGGGGATCTTCTGCTGCTGTGGGCTATGCTGCCGCTGCTTCGTGCTGGGGTGGTGCTGCGCCGTCGGAGGCTGGGCCTGCTGCTTCATCTGGTGTCTATAGCGCGGCAGCAACTGACACCGGCGCAGCAGGTTGCGGTGCTGCAGCTTTCTCGTGTGCTGCTGCTGCGAGGACTGCGGAGGGGATGCCGTTTGCCCTGCGCGCTCCTGCTCATATATCGGATGCTGCTGATCCTTACGGCGCTGTCGCAGCAGAGATGGAATCCGGTGCTTGTGGGGCTGTTGAGGCGACGACGAATGGCAAGCAGCAGGAGACAGCAGAGCAGGAGGAGGAAGAGCAGCAGCAGCAGCACCGGAGAGAACAGCAGACAGCAGAGGAACTGCTGCTCTTTTTCCCAAGGGGCTTGAGCTCCACGCAGCGCGCCGTCTCGTTAGCCGTCGTTTTTGCTGTCATGTTGCCTCGCATGCAGCACGCCGGAACAGCAGCAGAAGGAGCAACAGCAGGAAGGCGAGCAGGAGCAGGAGGAGGAACGGGAGCAGAAACAGCAACAGAAACAGCAGGGATCGAGTGGGGAGAGGCGGCGAGAGAGGTGGGCCGAGCAGCAGTAGCAGCCGAGAGGAGACGTGCTGCTTCTTGCTTTCGCAAGGAGAAGCAAGGGCAGCTGATGTTGCAGCTGCTGGACAGCTGTGGAAGAGCCGGCGAGTGCCTGTTCGGCTGCAGCAGCAGCAGTAGCGAAAGGAGGAAGGACGACGTGTTTGTCAAGTTGCTGCAGGGGGAGCAGCAGCAAAACCCAGGATGCTCAACAAAAAAGAAGACTGCAGCAGAGAGAGCCACCAGACTCTGGCTCCTGCTGCTTTGCCACCATGTCCTGCTGCCAGCGCTGCTGCTCCTGCAACAGCGCCGCAGGCCCCGCGGGTGCACGCGTGCTTCCTCGGCCCCTCCTCCGCCCAGCAGCAGCAGCAACACCAGACGACGTGAGGCGGGAAGTGGGGCCGCTGCAGCAGCAGCAGTCGTGGGAGAGAAATTGCCGGTCGTTCTGCTGACGCGCGTCTTGGCGCTGTGGATGGACAACGACTTTCTGGTGGGTTCCTCGCCTCGGCTGTTGCTCTCGTGTTTCTTCTTCCTCATTTCTTTTTGTTACAATTGCGCGAGGAGGCTGCCTATTTCTTGCGTGTGCATGCTGCATGCATGCGGTTGCCTTCGCTGCTTCTTCCCTCGCGCGCGCGCTGTCTCTAGTCTCCCCTACAAATGTTTTGCCGTCCGTTTTCCCGCGCTCACTTCTTCTTACCGCTCTTCTGTATCTCAGCAATTGCTTCTTTCGTCCGACGTATATATATATATATATACCGGCAAAGTGTCTCTGGGATTGTGTACATCTCTTCCCTCAAAATAAACATTGATGTGCACACATTTCCATATACATATATCTATCTATATCTATCTATATCTATCCATACCTATCTATATCTATCCATACCTATCTATACCTATCTATATCTATCTATATCTATCTACCAATGTCTGTATTTATCTATCTATATGTACCTATCTATATCTATCTATATCTATATCTCTCTATCTATCTACACATACACATATGTGTGTATGGATGTATGGGTAATTCTCTGACCGAATGTGTTGCTGTATGTGGAGACGCGCAAACAGATGCGCGAGTGCAGGGGGCTGCTCTGTGCTGCAGCGTCGGTGGCGGAGGCGACCATATCTGCTCTCACGTATCTGCAGCCACATATATCAAATTCTTCATTTGCTGCCTGCGTCGGTGCCTGCGTCTCCCCCACCCCCGTGTCTCCTACTGGCTTCCCCCGTCTCTGTCTGTTGCTGTCAGCCTCGGCCATATTTATATGTACATGTGTCTAGACACGCATACGTCTCGAGTATGTAGCGACTCACGTAATTAGTCGTCTGCCCCTGTAGTTGAAGTATCTTCCGCTTTTCTGTAGAGGAGAACGTATCTACGAAGACGTATGTGTAGCGCACACGGGGTAAGCGTGTTGTTCGTTTTCCTCTACGTGCGTCGGTGTGTTGTGTCCCCTGTATGTAGAGATGCGTGCATTTGTCTCTCTCTATGTATCTGGATCCACGATCTACGTGCGGAAGTACATAATTGGTGGACTTGACGTATGTAGCTCTAAATACTATGATATAGCTGTATTTCCGATGTATATATATATGTGCGTGTATACACGTATATCAAGACTATAAAAATATAAATAATGAACTTATCTACATATACATATGTGTCTTTATAATGTACACATGTATGTGTATATATATAAAATGTATACGTATGTATACGTGTGTGTATACGTATATCTATGTGGTGTGCCTGTGCCACTATATATAGGCAACTACTGTATATATAAACGTGGACATAAATACATATATATTTATAATATGCACATGTATATATGTATAATATATACGTACGTGTACGTATATCTATGTGGTGTGTCTATGGCACTATATATAGGCAACTACTGTAGACAACTACTGTAGACGCGGTGAACCGCCTGGCTCATCTGTCTCTATGTGTAAACGTGTACATGCAAGTATTAGCAACCCGCCTGGGCGAGCGGGATATTTTCGAAAGGACGGAGATTTCCGTATGGATATTAAGATGATGCGGCGGTGTCTTTCTTCTTTTCGAGACCGAAGACAGCGGTGGTGGACTCGTGCTTCCATAGTGCTGCTTAACGACTGCTTGTTGATGCGATAGTCTGCTCAAGTTCTCTATACATCTGTGTCGCTTATATATACACGCATACATATACGAGGTCTATAGAAGTTGTATATGCACCTATGTAGTTTATATATATATATATGCGATGGTTATATAAGTTCTGTAGCTTACGTCTACATATGTATACATATATATGCGCGAGCTCGTTATATTTCGATGTATATATGTTGCGTTCTGTACTTACCCCAGTATCCCGCCGCCAGTCCACACATGTATGATTTTCTCTCTGTGTGTATGTGTGTGTGTGTGTGTGTGCGTGCCTGCTGGTCTGCTTATGTGTGTCTCTCTCTCTAGCGTGTCCGCTGTTCCTGTGTATAAGTGAGAAGGATGATTAACAGGGTTGTACAATATCTATATATATATGTGCTGCTGTAGCCACGTCTGTCTCTCTGTGCTGCGTCTCTTTGGTTTTCTTTTCAATACGCTTAGCTACTCTGGTGCGAGTTATACGCGTCGAAGAGAGGACGTTTGAGTATATTTAGCAGTAGAGATCTGTTCACGCATTTATATATATATCCAGAAAATGCGGTATGAATATAGATATATGTATATTTGTACATATGTGTGTGTGTGTGTGTTTGTGTATCTCTCTATATATGCGTATGTGTGCCTATATAGATAATGACTGACACGGAGAGACGCACACCCTATGTTATTTATACATATACATATATATATATGTATATATGCCTGGATCTCTCCTTCACTCGCCCTCTCTCTCGATGTATGTTTCTCATGTGGATAATCGTTTACATAGAGAGGGACACATCCCAAAATTGTCGCGTTTAGGCAGCGACGTTAAAATGTGGACTTAGAAACACCCACGTAGAGGTGGACATGTACACACGTGTATATTGCATGTAATATGCATATATATATATATATGTATATGCATCTGTTGTATATATATATATATATATATGTATGTGTATATATATATAATCCACGTCTGCGTGCGTGGGGTTAGATGCTGGGGTCGAAGTGTTGCGGTGTTTGTTGGTGCAGGATGAAGAGCAGCGGACGTTGCTGCTGGCAGTTGGTCAAGCAGCTGTGGCAGCAGCAACTGCTGCCGCGGAAGCATCGCGTGACATACTTGTGTGGCTGCTTTCGACGTGCTGCGGCCTCCAGCAGCAGCAGGTGCAGCGGGGGATCCCAGAACAGGAGCACCTACAGCAGCAGCAGCTGCAATTGCAACAGCCCCAGCAGCAGCAAGAGACAACGCAGCAGGAGCAGCCTTTTTTACTGCAGCAGCGGAAACTCGTGTGGCCTCGTGAGGGACTGTGCCATTCCACCGTCCTTCTGGGCAATGTCGAAGAAGACAGCCAGCCGCCAGTAGCAGCAGAAGCACAGCAGCAGCTATACGCCTGCGTGGTTGCGTCTCTCTTCGCGAGGCTGCAGGACAAACGCGGCAGCAACGCTGCAGGGCTCTGCCTCCTGGTCCTTGCGCTGCTGCATCCGCTGCGGCAACGGCAGCAGCAGCAAGAGCAGCAGCAGCACCGAGAGCAACAACCGCAGGGACAAAAGCAGGAGGAAGACCGACAGCAGCTGCAAAGACAGCTGCTTGGCCTGCGCTTGGGTGTGGAGTGGCTCCTCACGACACGCCCGTACGTTCTGTCTGCTGCCTTCTGCGGGACTCTCTCGCTGCTGCAGCCCAACGTGGAATCAATATGCTTAAATTTCTCTCTCCATATATATGTATTTCTGTGGACGTGTATGTACGTCTTTTTATACATATTGACGCACACATGAAGATTACGTCTGTATCAGTAAATTTTGAAATGTATATCGGTTTGTAGCTCTTGTGACTTTTTGTAAGCAAAGCAGTTACGCTTGTATACGTGTATATATATATAAGAAGCATAAATATATATATATATACATATATGTATACGTATATACACATGCATACATACTTACATACGTGTGTACGTGTCTAAGCATATAGATATATATATGGGAATACGTAGGGTCTGCCACAGTTTCGTGTAGAGAAGTTTTGCCGTTGGCTTCCTAGTTTTCTGGTTTCTTCTCTACCATGAAAGGAAACCGGTAAACGTAGACATATTTGTATATGTGGTGTTACACATATACAATAGGAGTATGTGTTTCTACAGACACACGCACACACACAGTTATATATATATATACATGTAGTGCTACACATCTGCAGAAGGCGTATGTATTTGTATAGATACACAAACAAGTTTATATATATGTATATATATATGTATATATCTATCGTGTCATATCGACAATGTGTATGTTTTTGTATACATACGCACACGTATTCGTATGTAAAGGCACTCCACGAGGATACGTTTATACATAAAACACTCATTTATATATATATATATATATGTATACGTGGCATGTACACGTGGGTGTACTTCAGTATATTTATATATATATATATATACATATCGCATGTACACGTGGGTATACTCATATATATATGCACACACACATGTATATAAGATGCACACGATCACCTCGCGCAGACATTTGTGTGTAGCGTTTTGTTAACGGAGTTGCTGCAGCTGTTTATGTTCGTTTCTCTCTATACGCGTCATTTTAAGAAATACCAGAGCGGGTGCGGTGCAGTGCTCAACAGAGATCTCGCTGCGAGGTGCTACTGATGCGAGGAGATGCGGAACTTACATCTGTTTTGTGCAGAGGAGTGTTGCTAAGGTGTACGTACACTCCAGTTGCTGTGTTGCATGCGGTTATCGATTTACCGTCTTGGGAGCAGACTACAGGCGAGGCAGCAGGAGGGATACACGCACGCCAGAAAGAAACAGCGCAGAGAGTTAGATGTATCCAGTGTACGTACACCGCGCCACAAGGACTGAAAGGAGAGCACCACACGTGTACGTGGGGGTGTACGTACACCCTGGACTGCGTACACAACAAGAGATGTGGTGGTGTGGTACTTCCGTGGGAAGTGGACTGTACGGACCGGCCTGCGGTCGCGGTGCGTGTGGGGTCTTGCGTGCACGTGCACGAGAAGTGGATTTGGAAGCGTGGACGTTCGTTTTCCGGTGTACGTACACTAGAACTTGGACACAGGGAAATTGTGTCATGTGCGTCGGTGTGACGTGCAGGTTTTCTGCTGCGCAGTTGCTCGAAATTTGGATGGCTCTTTATCTTTTCGCTCTACGCGTCTTCTTTCTCGCTGAGACGCGCCTGCAGCAGGAGCAGCAGCAATGTCAAGGCGTGTTGCAGCAGCAGGACCAACCGAAGGAGGTTGGACAGCAGCACCAGACACTGCAGCAGGGGGGACCAGATTGGCTCTGGGATGGTGAAACAGCTGGCGAGTTTAACTCTGCTGCTGCTCGCCCCACTGCGGCTGCGGCCGACACTGACGCTGCTGCTGACGCCTTCGCGGCGGCTGCTCCTCGTCCTGCTGCTGGTCCTGCAGCAGACGACCTCCCGTGGGGCAGCTGCGACTTCCTCGGGGAAACCAAGGGCAGAGAGGGACGCTTCGTCCCTCCGTTTCCTTCTTCTTCGTGTTCCTCTCCCGGCTTGTCTGCCGAGTTGTCTGCGGCTCAACTGCAAGGTACTGTCTCCCAGAAGCGTTGCTCTTCAGCAGGCTGCCATACAAAGTCTTTCTCCGGCTCTCACAATGCAGCCGCACCAGCAGCCGGAGGACTCACCAGCAGTCATTTGTTCCACAGCACCTCACACTCTTTTTCATCCCCTGCTTTCCCTGCTCCTCCTGTCTTTCCGGCTGCGGCTGCTGGTGCTGAAGCCCGTTCTTCTCTCTCCGCTGCTGCGGCCGCTCCAGCGATGACGCTTTGCAAAACTCGGACAGGATCCGTTCCTGCTGCTACTGCATCTTCTTCGGCTGCTTCACAATCCCAACCTTCTCGCCGCTTTTTTCGTTCTGCTGCTGCTGCTGTGCGTCGTCCTGCAGCTGCAGCTTCTTCGGATCCCTTCCTACCTGCTGCTGCTATTGCTGCCGGGGAAGCACTCCCCACTGCTGCTGCTGCGTACGCTGGAGTGTCCGTTGCTGCTGCTGCCGGAGGCGACGATGTTGCTGGCTTACCGATCGCAGCAGCATCTTCTGCGGCAGAGAAAGAATGCGTCGTCCTGCTTCTCGCTGCTTACCTTCTTGCGCTGCGACGCTGTCAGGTTGCTTCTTCGTCGTCTAGTACTTTTCCCTTCTCGGTTATTTCTTGCACAGAGCTGGGTGTCAATTCTGCGGGTGCTTCTTCGGCTGGCGGCTTCTTCGCCCCTTCGTTTCCTGCTGCTTCTTCCACCTTCGGTTTTCCTCCTGCAGGTGCTGCGTTCGATACTGCCGCTGCTGGATTTGGTACTATTGCTGCTGCTGCTGCTCGTCTCGCTGCTCCTTGCGCTGCCTCGGCCACCGCCTCCCCGCCTGCTGCGCTGGAAGCAGCGTCCCCAGCAACAGCAGCTTCAAAAGCCTCCAGAGCTGCCGCAGCACCAGCAGCCGCAGCGGTAGCGGCGGAAGCTGCAGCAGCCGCTGTGCGGTGGATGATGCATGGGGATGACGGGCAGCAGAGACAGCTCGAGCAGCAGATGCTGCATGGTCCTGGAGGCAGTGGCAGAGGAGAAGAAGGGGGGGGAGTAGAAGCAGCAGCAGAATTGGCAGCAGCTGCAGAAGAAAACTGGCCGCCGATTGTGAGCTGTTGGGAAGGGTCACGCAGTGCGACAAGTGAAAGCAGCAGCAGCAGCACTAACAGCAAGGGCCGGAGGAGAAGGAAAAGCGGCAAAAGAGGAAGCAGCAGCAGCAGTAGTAGTAGCAGCAGCACCATTCGTCAGCGGAGTGCCCCCAGTCGTGGGAGCAGCAGCAGCAGCAGTCACAGCAGCGGCAAGTCTCGAAAGAGAAACCACAGGAGCAGGAAGGGTGCTGCTGCTGCAGCGGAGTCTGCTGCTACTACAGCGGAATCTGCCGCTGCAGATTTGTGGGGTGAAGACGGACTGAAGAGCAGACTCGATATCTTTGATGTTCGTGAGTGGGATGCAGCAGGTGACGAATGGAGCAAACCCAGCAGCAGCAACTTGTTTGACCACACAGATAACCGCCCTCTCTTCAACAGTAGCCGGGAGCCTGGTACCAGGAGCTCCGGTAGCGGCTTCGACAGTAGTTTCCCCTTTGGTGTAGAGGACGCAGGCAGGCGCAGCAGCGGAAGTGGAGCAACCGCAGCAGGAGCCGCAGCACCAGGCGACTGGGAAGGGAGTGTGTTTGTACCAGAGCAGCAGCAGCAGCTGCGTCTCTATCTTTTATCGGTGTGTTTGCACGTTGCTGCAGCACCTGCTGCTGCTGTTGCTCTGCTCGAAGAAAGAGGGGAGGCAGCCACGTACGCTGCAGCCTACGCAGCAGGAGGAGAAGCGCAACTGCGAGGTGGAGCAGGAGCAGCAGCGACGCGCAACAAGGAAATGTCAAAGCAGCGGGCTGCCTCGGCAGCGGAAACAAGGCAACCACGAGGCGCTGCAAGAAGAGCGGCAGAAAAAGAAGAAGCTGCAGAGCAGCCTGCAGGCGCGACAACAGCAGCGATGCAGCAAGTGCCTTCTGCGTTCGTTTTCAACGGGGAAGAAACAGCCGCTGCATGGCGCTGGCGCTGCGTGTGTGTAGGTCGTGCTGCGGTGCTCCTGTTGCGACTGGTGCTGCTGCAGGCGCATTTCGAAGTAAAGTGGGTGCTGCTGCAGTTGCTGCCTGCCAGTCCAGCTGCGTTGAGCGGTGTGTGTGGGCTGCTGCTTCACGGTGCCGCTGTTGTTGAACAGCAGCAAGAGCAGCAAGCGGTCCAGCCCGCAGCACGACGGCAGCGCCAACACGAACACCCAACAAAGCAGCAGCAACAAAAAGAGATGGAGAGGTCTCAGCAAGAAGCAGCGCTCTTCGTCACTGAAAGTCGAGAGCTTGCGGCTGCGTTGACAAGCGCTGCTGCGGAATGTCAGCAACACGAACAGCAACAGCAGCGGCAGCCGTCACCAGGGGCTGATGTAGCGGGGATAGAAGCAGTCTCTCGTGTGAGCGATCAGGAGCAGACAGCTGTGGAGGAGTCTCGTTTTGCTTGTCAGCAGCAGCAGCAGGAAGCTGCAGCAGCACTGGCGGAGCGCGGCAAGACTTCTGTGGAGACAGAAAAGGACGAAACGGCTTTTCTTCGTCTCGAGGATAACGATTCTTTTGCTGCTGTTTCTTCTGCGGCTGCTCCTCCAGCTGCTGGTTTTTCTGCTAGTGTCGCTGCTGAGCTTCCTCCAGTCCAGTCCGGCGCAGCTGTCGGTGGCGCTGCTGCTGCTGGGTCAGAGGAGGAGCCGCGTGAGGTGACAGCAGCAGCAGAAATTGGCAGCGACGAAGAACGAAAGAAGAAGCAGGCACTCAAAGAAGAGATAGCGCTCCGGTCAGCAGTAGCAGCAGCAGAGCTGGAGAGAAGATTGCGCCGGAAGCTGCTGCTGCTAGGGAGACTGCGGGAAAGGCGACGTCGTCTTGCGGCAGCAGCAGCATCAGCTACTACCTCTGCGTCGACCAACAGCAGAAGAAGCAGCAGCGCGAGCGACAGGAGAAGAAGCAGCACGGGGAAGAGCAGCAGCGAGAAGGGTCTCGCTACGTTACTGGTGCAGGGACTGTGGAAACGGCGCCTTCAGCAGCAGGGGCAGAGAGGAGCACGCGGTGGAGAAACAGCTGCAGCAGCAGGAGCCAGAGGGGAAGAAACAGGAGCAGCCGCTGCAGCCAAAGCGACGGCAGGGGAAGAAACGGGAGGAGAGAGAAGTGTAAGTGCAGTTAGTCAGTTGCTGCAGCGGAGACGCAGCCGACGCCTGGCTGCTGCGCAGAACGCAGGCAGCCAGCAGGTACAACATCAGCTCGCCAAGCAGCAGCAGGGACACCCGCAGGCAGGGTATGGTGCACAGTGTTCAGAACCGGTTGCTGCTGCGGTGGATGATCGAACCGCGACAGGAGGAGGAGGAGAAGAGGCGGCGGCGGCGCGAAGCAAGGCCGTTTTGAAGAAAGCAGCAGCTTTGCTGGCAGTTGCTGCTGCCTTGGGTGCAGACAGGGAGGCAACGAGTAGTAGCAGCAGTGAGGCCGCAACAGAGGAGGGGAAGGCAAAAGCTACGCGGAGGCAAAGGCGTGAACTACTTCGACGAATTGCGCGGCGCAGAAGTCTTCGTTTGCTGAAAGAAGTGCTGCAGCAGCAGCTGAAGCAGCAGCAGGCTGAAGACGCGAAGAGAGAAAGACAGGAGGAGAGCGTGAAGAGGAAACTGCAGCAGCGCCAGCATCAGTCCACGAAAAAGGAGAAGGAGCAGGAGGAAGCAACCGGCTCTCGGGGAAGCACGAGAAGCAGCAGCACCAGCGGGACTGCTCTGCGTTGTGCTGCTGCGGATGCCTACAAAAGCGGCGACCGCGTACTTGCTGCGCAGCAGCAGCCGCTTGCCGGGAACAGGCAGCAACAGCCAGGGGAGACGGAGAGGAAGCAGAGCAGCGACAGGCGTATGGAGAGAGCAACAGCAGCAGCTGGAGCAGCAGGAGCAGGAGCAGCAAGTTTCCGACGTGATGTGGGCTTGGCAAGAGAGGGAGTACCGGGAGAGAAGGGAAGGAGTCAGCAGCGACAACACGGACAGTCTGCTGCTGCTGCAGCATGCATCAGTGGAGCACATACTAACCCGTTCCGAGTGCTGCCGCTGCAGAAAGGCGGTAGCCGCTGTGGTGTTGCTGCCAGCTCTGCTGCTGCAGCTGCCCCTGCACATGCTGCAGCGCGTGGCGACGCGTCTATTCAGCAGGCTCCAGCTCCTGCTGCTGTCATCTGCAGCTCCAGCTCTCACGCGACGATGCCCCCCCCTGCTGCTGCCGCTGCACCTCTGGGGGCTTTGCTGCAGCAGCAGCAAGGTCTTCACCTGGGGTCGTTGGAGGACCAGTGGGGAGAAAACCAGGCAGCAGCTGCTGCTGTAGACACGTCAACGTCCACTTCCACCAACGCAGCAGCACCAGAAGATTCCCTCTCATTTGCTGGTGCTGCTGGGGCCGCCGGTGCTTCGCAGCAGCGGCTGCTGCAGCACCTTGATGCCTCGGGAACGGGCTACCCTGTGGCACCTGCTATCGAGAGCGCTACGCCTGCTCCTGCAGCAGGGAGACTGGGGGCCGATCTGCTGCAACCGCAGCAGCTTCCATCTTTCTGTGGGGTGTCCGTGCCCTCGCAGTTAGCATTTCCATTTGCTGCTGGCACTTCTCTGTGCGGGATCGATGCTGCTGCTGCTCCTGCTCTGGCTGCTGCTCAGGACATCACTGCTGCTGCGGGCTCTCTCGACTCTGCGGCTACCGTTTCGTGTGTGCCGACTGTGTGGCACCCGCTGTCTGCTGCCGCAGCAGGAGGAGGAGGAAGTGCTGCTGGAGATGTACAGCGACTGCTGGCTTGGCAGCAGACTCAGCAGCTGTCTTTACAGCTGCAACAACAGCAGCACCAGCAGGGACAGCAACAGCTGTCGTTCTTTCCTGGTTCCAGCTCTTCTGCTGCGAGGTTCTCGTGGGACTTGCCACCGCCCTTTTCGATTGATGAAGCAACAGCAATGAGTCTGCATTACTACGTCCCTAACAGGAAGAGCAGGAGCAGCAGGAAGCACCTGCTGCCACGGCTGCTGCTGCCGATGGGATTGCGGAATTTAGGTAACACTTGCTATTTGAATAGTCTGCTGCAGGCCCTGTACTTGTCGGATGCGTTCGTGTGCAACGCCATGCGCTTTCTCCCACGAACGAAAAAGAACAAAGGTGGCCTGTTCGACGGACGCGGCAGCAACAACGGCAACGGTGCCGGTGGGGCAGCAGCAGGAGGCACCGGCCTCGCAGAGGGTGGCGGAGAGGATATGCTGCTGTACTTACGAGGCAGCAATAATGGCAGCTTGCTGCAGGAACACAGCAGCAGCTACTATCACGCACAGCAGCAGCAGCAGCCTGCGTACAGCATATCAAATCCGAATCTGTTGCGAGAGCTGCAGTTACTCTTTGTGGAAATGCTCGTAGGATCCACCCGGCTCACCGGAGCAGCAGCAGCAACGAAGAAACACAGTATTGCCGCTGCAGCAGCAGCAGGCCACGTGCTGAAGGCCGTCGCTGCTGAACGCCTGCTGCAGACGCTGCCCGAAGAATACCAGCGGCAGCAGCAGCAAGACGTCTCTGAGGCAGCACGCTTCATCTTCGAAGGCCTCGGTGGGCAGGAGGCCCCGCTCATTCGGCTTATCTTCGGAGGCGTCACAGCTCAAGTCGTGAAATGTGACGTCTGTGGAAAAGAAAGCAGAAGAGAAGACGTCATTCACGACTTCGACTTCCCTGTGCCTTCTGAGGCGTGCGTAGAAGAGCAGCGTCGTCTGCACCGGCAGAAGCAGCGACGCATGCAGCGGCAGCAGCAGCAGGAGGCCGGGAGACGCAGCAGAAGCGTGGACCCCTCAGGCTTCTACGGCGGCAGTGGCAGCGGGTCAACCGTCTCTGGTGGTGAGTTTCCGTTGAGTGTGACTGCTGCTGCACCTTCTTCTTTTGATCCACGAGCTGCTGCAGCGGCAGCAACGCTCTTCCCATCGCAGGAGCAGGAGCTGTCGCTCGGTGACGGCGCTGCGGGTGGCGGACTTGGCCGCAACATCCTGTGGGGTTGCGACGCCAGCAGCAGGAGAGACAGAGGCAACAGCGCAGCAGACAACAGCGGTGCGGACTGGAAGGGGCCGTCGCTGCAAGAATTTTTTAATACCTATATGAAGAAGGAGCGGCTTGAGGGAGAGAACGCATATGAGTGTGAATACTGCAGCAGGAAGCAGCCGGCTCACAAATGGCAGGAGATTCGTTCTCCGCCTGCGCACCTCATGGTGGTGTTGAATCGATATGCGTGGAGCTTTACGTCAAACGACAAAAAGAAAATTCCCACGCACGTCCACATTAACAAGTTTCTCAGCGTTTGCTCCTTTTCATACACTTTGTATGCTGCAATCATTCACAGCGGCACGACCGCAAATAGTGGACACTACTACTGCGTAGGCACCCGGTCGGAGCCCCCACCCAGCTTCGCAGCAGCGCACAACGCACAACAGCAGCTTCCACAACAGCAGCAGCAAATGCCGCACCAACAGAACGTTCATATTCCACAGCAGGAGCGACGCTGGTGGTACCGTTTCGACGACAGCACAGTAACTGCCGCAGACAGTCGCACGATCAACCGCATCAGCGCAGATCCATCACACGATGATGCTCCATATATTCTTTTCTACAGATGCGTAGAGGCTCCCCCTACGTCTGCGTGTCTCATTCCAAATAAATGGCTTCAAACGGCGCAGCGCCGTTATCAAGAAGCTGCTGCTGCGGAAGACTCGCAGTATGACTCCTCCGAAGATAGTGACTACTACACCTAATTGTCGCTTCGTTTCGCATCTTGCTTCGAAAGCCGGAGACGGAGAACACGAGGCACAACGTAACAACACAACAGCGATATGAAGGAGAACGGAAGCTGTATAGCTGACGTTTGTAGTCAACACAGAAGAAACAAGGGCAAAAGCCGAGCTGAATGAGGCTGGGCCGAAGTGCGAAAACAAAGAGAAAGCAACAGGACCTGGAGGCGACAGAGAACGCGTGATGGAAAGATTGAGAGGAAGGCAGTGAGGCAGAACAAAGCTGCAGTTGCAGCTACTTCGTAGTCGAAAGCTGCTGCTGACCCTGTTGCCCGGTGGCTGGTGACCCTGTTTGGGTGAGGCTGCCGCTGTGCTGCTGCGGCTGCTGTGGGTGCTATGCAGCTCTTGTGAAGACAGTGCAGAATAAACTCGTATTCACGCGTACTCACCGTGTCCGGCCTACAGGAAGCTGACGGGGAAAAACACGTCTCTTCTGCAGGAAAAAAGCACTCCTCAAATGCGTGATTCGTGACGAGTACATCCGTGACGTAATTACATTCCTGTTTTTATAATGTAATACGTGTGGACCTTTGTGAACTCACTATTTACGCTTGTGTCTTCGTATATACGTTTATGCACGTTATCCCATACGATGATGATGATCATGCGTGTTCAATGATACAGAGAACACGCAGCTGCGAAAGTGACTCCATGGAGTCCACAAAGTTTTTTGATGATACCACAGTTCGTCTGGCGGACGCTGCTTCAATCTTGGTTGAAAGGTTACTGCTGCTGGCCTTTTAATATGCAAAGAGGAACACGCACGGCAACGAACCCGGGTGCTGCCCTCGGCCTTGTACTTGTTGCTGGAGTCTGCTGTTTGTCGTGCTGCTGCTCCTCCCGCTGTTTTTGCCAGCGGTGCTGCTCATGCGTGGCTACTGCCGCAGTTGAAAGCGTATCGCAGTTCGTTAGTTTAGTAGGTCACTGCCACATCTCTCGAAATGCTGCTAGACAGATAGCACTCAAATCCCACGTCGTATGTCAGTACGCGACTGTCGCTATTATGTGGCAATGTATATACGTATGTAGTCGCATAACACGCCCACCTTACACGCATGTGCGTAAGTCGGCAGAACAACAGTTTGTAGTTCACACTGTGCGTGGGCGCTCGGGCAAACCGAAAGTTTCACTGGCGGGAACCGTACTGCGCGGGGCGCACAGCGGCAAACGTGTGTGTATGCTTACACATACAGAGACACAGCAACACGCGATAGACATTTGTATCTATATTTATGTTTCTCTCTCTATTTACATGTATATACATGTAGTTGTTAGATACATAGGCGGGACATGCTCAAGCCCGTGCTTATATCTTCAAGAAATTCACGTGTAACGCTGTTGCGTAACAGATGATTCGAAAGCCTTATCTGTACTCCCGAGCTTTCTCTTGATGAAACATCCTACGTAAACATTTGTGTATACGGTGAGGAGTAAAAACACTGAAAGCACTTCTCTGTAGAAAAAGAAGTGATTATTGCATTACATAAAACGTGTAACAAACTCCTCCTCTGGTGTGTGCAGCCTTCAGTTTACCCTATCGTAAACGTTTTAAGTAAATTTGACCAAACGAGTGCTCCATCCCACGTGCTGCGTTCTAGCCACAGGCACACTTTTACGGTCCATTCTAGACAATGCCACTTCCACTATCAGTACCTGTTGTGCTTCAAAACCCGGCGTACGTAAGCACGGCAGTGTAGCAGATGATACCTATTTAGGCTGCAGGCTCGTCTGCTGCTAACGCGTGCATCGACACCACGCAGGTGATGCGGGTTGGACCTGTTACATACATAAATTGCACTGCAGGAGATACTCAGCATACACTGTAGCCTGTAAGGGATGTCATTTATACGCGTTACACTCTAATTCGTACTGGCTCCAGACTGTCTGACAATGAAGCGTCTCTACAGTTTACAGCAACCGTTATTGCGCCACTCTAACTGTTGTATTTGTAGACTGCTCTACGAGTGACGTACTCTAGCAAGGCTGCACAATATAGTGGGCTTGCATCCCTTAGTGTCTGTAAAGCGCTAAATTGTGGACAACTCGGCAGAAGCGCCTGGCAGCTTATGACTGTCCGCCCACTTGTGCGCTACGGTGCTGCCTTCTTCCCTGCCTGTCCGGAATCTTCCAGTAAATACAAGTAGCTAACATACGCGCAAGGGATCGCATTGTGCAGTTGACAGTGTTGAAAGTTCTCCCGCTCTGTGCAGACAGAAAGAAATTCCAAAGTGTGGTCCACATACGAGGAATAACTCATCAAGCTGCACTACGCCAAGTAGAGCCTTACAAATTCTTTCGTTGTCTACTGTTTGAAGTTCGTCTTTTTTGTGCAGCACGTCGGTGGTGCACAAGTCTCCGTGCGTGGGCAGCATATATCTATATGCATATATACGTATGTATACACATACATACAGATGTATATGTACATCTGCAGACGTACCTATGTATATAAATATATATATATATAGATATATGCACACGTAGATACATACGCACACAGAAGCACACGCACCCGTAAAACTTCATGTAGAGCCCATACTAACGATATCATCTGCCATTTAGGGGGTAATAATACATGCGGCTGCTGCACGGTCGTCGAAGACATCAATATTGTGTTGTATCTTGCGGTATGAGTACAGTGGCACGGTCCGTTCGTTGGAATATACATGACAAGAGCCCTCTGCACTTTTAAGCAGGTGTAGCTATCTCGACAATGTACTAGGCATGTCTTTTATTGTCCAACACTTCTGTATACCGGGTGCCTTGATAATGACAGTCACTACGCTGTGTTGGGGTCAATCACATAATGAGATATGCCACTTTTGTATGGAGCATGCAGAGAGAGTCAGATACTGCCTCTTGTACCCCAGGTGACACTTGTGGGCCCAAAAGTGGTGAACTGGTGCTTCCAGTGTTGAGACAAGATAACTCAGGCGCCACGATTATTGATACTATAATAAGCGACTACGCGACTGCAAAAACTTGATCATGGCGAGAGCTATGTAACGCATTAGGCACGGTGATCCTGCAATAACATGGACCAGGTGCTGCAGAAATACACAGTTTACGTATATTTTTGACCCACTGGAGACATTTAGACTAGGACGAAGGACTGTTGTGTCGCAATTTCCGACACTACAACCGAAGCCGTCTGCATACTGAGAATCACACCGACACAAACTTCTGACGTATTGTGAATATTCCTGTTCTGCCGAATTAGTTGTGTAACGGTGAGACCACGTGCACAGCTAAAGTGCAGTGGCAGTGCCCCAGCGAACTCCGTGTAGTACTGGAGCTGCAGTTATACTTAACATGCATTCCATGACATTTCTGCGTACACGGGCAAATCTCACATGACGTGCAAAACGATACTTACAGAAAGTTACGCTTCAGTGGAGTAGCGCCTTTGTGGACTTTGATTGTTTCTTACACCTTTGCGAGCGTAACCCACTTTACCGCAGCCCGTTACTTGTTTGTCTGCTACTGACATTATCGATAAGGTCGCCACTTGCGACCGCAGCGCCAACTCTGGTGGACGCACACCCGAAGACCCGTACAGAGAGTGGTTTCTCTGCCAGTCGCTAAAATCAGTCATTAGAACCCAACGTGGCCACAACACTCCTATTCGACGCTGTGAAGGAAGAGATATATCCGAAAGTTCCCATCTCTACGCATGCTTTGATATGTTTGCCCGTCAGAAGAAGAAGACAGCCGCCGCCTTCTGACTTTTCCCTGTTCTGCGTCGGCAACACAAATGCGCATGTTTCTGAAACTGCTCCGTCGTGTGAAGGAAGTGCAGAAACTGAGAGTAACCGTAAGTCCGAGCATTAATATTAGAGCGTGTGGTGGCAGCACTATTACCCCATGGCCGCTTCACCAACAAGGACGCGCCGTGGTATTTTTGTAGTGGCGTTTGTTGAGGTGCTACCAGTGTTTTGTGAGGCACTGCCGGGATAAGCAGTCCCTGCAGTGGCAAGCGTAGCGGTGTTAGTGATTCTGGATTTATGCAAGAGGTCTAACAGTGTTTGTGGATACGCTCAACAGCGAAACAGCATCCGTAATAGTCGCCGCAAAAGTATTTATAGGTAGTAGTAGTAGTAGGGTATAGTAGTGTTAGTAGTAGAAGGTACCCGATTAACAGCATCCTTGATGGGCAGATTAGTAGGGAGGTAGGAAAGGTGTTGGTGTGTACATCAGTTACATACAGTACACAGACTATTGATATAGCGTGGGTCGCGAATGCGCGGGGAAAAAGTGCAGGACTGGGCCAGTGAATGCCACTCGTGTTCCCGACCATTTGAAGGGAAGAGTTGATAGGTGCTGTGCAAGTAGCGGACAGCTGCATTCTCAATCAGAACTAACAAAAATCGGAGGTGTTTCCACGCGAGGAGACAAAAGGATTTGCTATGTTCTTCATAGACGTCCTACAAGATGTGGGAAACTCTGCCTTTGTATAGACACACATACTTCCACGTGTTCACGCGTCTAAACCCGCAGATATTTATGTCTCTCTCTCTCTCTATATATATATATAGATGTAATTACGCTTATACGCAAGGTGCATATATAAATATATATATGTATGCATACATGGAGTGTCTGTCTAGAATACACTGAGATAATTACATATTTCTATATGCGTACACAGTACACACACACGTTGGTGATGTAACGACATTCAGGTGCAAGCGAACCCCACTGCAAAGCTATGATTGGGCACTTAGATGCGACTGCGGTGTCTGTTACCAAGTAGTCTGGCTTTTGTCTATACGGGAAAGCGTATGCGATCCCTCGCAGATGTCCATTTCCGTAAATTTACACACGAGATCATTTCTTTTCTCGTACTAGATGTGCAGCTCCGACTGCAGTGAAAACCGACCTTCACAGGTATTTAGTACTCACATTTAGTTCCGCACGTGCATGTTTACACCCACACACATCGCTTTGTAATCAGCACGCAAAGAGAGACGCGTACCTCTAACAAGCAAGGCGCTTCTCAACAAAAAATTTCGTCTATATTTGATTTTGGGGAACTGTACCTCTCACACTGAAACATGCCCACTACACAATTACACGCTTATGTATATACCTCCGTTCACCCGATATGCACGTACGCACACACATATATCAACACACGTCTGTATTTTTGTACACCCGCATTAATATGCTATCACATCGATAAACAAAGCTGCAGCCGATGGATGGGCGGACGTACGGCATCATTTTATGCATGCGAGCGACATATAAAAGTATTTATATATATGCGTTCCTCACAAGGATGCACGCACGTATTTCCATACACGTAGCTGTCTGCAAGTACGTGTCTCCCCCCACATGTGTGAATATATATATATATATATGTATACAAGTGTGCGTAGCCGGCGTTCGGAGTTCAACTTAGAACGCAGACATGTACCTGTATCTGTAGAGCTCCCGCGTAGTATTCGCGAGAAACGCGGCCAACCCTTAAAACAACAGAATCGCATCCGCCAGTCCCGTAGCCACCATGCGTACAGCAGCAGGTGCCGCTATGTGAGCAATCATATGCGTTTGCATGTGTCTCAGGTGTAAGAAATTATACATCTACACATGTATACGCAGAAGTACACACACAAGCAAAGTGTCTGCACACACATGCACAAACATACACATGTAACGCAGCATCCTGCGGAAACGTTTTAGGGCGACACAAGCACCGCCTTTTGAAAGGACCGCTGCTGGCATAGCCAACTGCAGAGGAAAGAGAATAGCAGCAGAGTAATTAGGAAGATGAGAGCGAGAACGTACTCTTGTGGAGCATCTTTGAAAGCCGTCCATACGGCCTCAGCGTCAAAGCCTGTGTAAGTATCAGGTGGGCCTACTTGAATACTGCGTGCCAGCTGGCGTCTAGGTGCTGCTCCTGCTACAGACTGCAGTTGTTCTTTGCCGCGTGTCAACTTATATTGCGGCTGGACGTGCTGCTGCTGCTGCAGCGTGTCTGCGTGTTGTTCACGCGTACGACCCTGCTGTGCCTGTTGCTGTCTGACTAGCCGCTCTTCCTGTGCTTGCGCAATCTTCTCCTGCCGTGGCTCTGCGTCGTGCTGCTTTTCGCGGGACTGCACGCGCTGCTGCTGCTGTGGCTGTGAGGACTGCCCACACTGCAGGGGCTGCTGCACCAGTGGCAGGTGACCCAGGGGCAGCAGGTCTAGCTGCTGCAGACCCTTCTTATGTTGTTCGCTTGTTTGCTGTCGCGGTTCCTCTTCTTCTGTTGCCGAATTGTCGAAGAACATGTAATAAACACGGCGAGGAGGCGAGACAGAGTCAGCTGCAGCCGCTGCAGCAGCTGGCCTTGCCGGCCGAGTCAAGACGCCGGCCGGCGACCAAGAGGACCGAACGGCAGCAGGCAACGAATAAAACACAGGAGGAGGAAGAGAAGACGAAGACGGAGAAGAGACGTCTGGGGAGGGTGGCAGGTGAGGAAAGTCAAGAACAGCCAAATGTCTAATGAAAGCGTAGAAAGAGGCGAACCACCAGGCAGCAGCAGCTATGCAGCAGGTGCTTACCAGCAAGTAAATGCTGCAACACCCGAATCGATAAACAGCAGGAGACGACGACCGAAAAGTAGAGAAGAGACTAGTGGGTTTTTTTTGTTCACAAGCAGCTGCGCCAACAAGAGAAGGACGTGCAGCCGCAGCAGGACTGCCAAGATAGCAGCGAAGCAGAAGCAGAAAATAGTGCACCCAGCACTTCAGCTGCGGACTCTGCAGCAGCTTTCCAACTGCTGCTGCTGGCGAGCAGACACCACCGCTTCCTCCACAAATTCCGCTGCATGCATCTTGGGAAAGACACCCACGGCAGCAGTGCCAGCAGCTGGAAGAGCTGTCGCTCAAAGTCCTGCTACTTCCGTCAGCCCCTGATCCGCCTCCGCTGCTGCTGCTGCTACTACGAACTGTTGGAGGAGTCAGACAACTGCTGCGTCTCGTTCTGCATGCGAGGGTCGAGTGCTTGCTGCTGCTGCTGCTGCCGACGGGGACAGCCCTGGCGCTGCTGCTCCACAAGCGAGAGGAGGAGGAGGAAGAGTCGCGGGAAGAATTCCAGCGCGTCCTGGTGCTGCTGCTGCTGCAATAAGCGATGCAGCTGCTGGTGCGGCTGTGGAAGAAGAGGGTAGTGCTGCCATCGGAGGCGACTACGCTGGTGCTGCTGCTGCGGCTGCGAGGGGGAGAGGGCAAGCAGTTGCTGCTCCTGCAGCAGCAGAAAACCCTCTTCTCCGTGGAGGAAGAGAAGCGCTGCAGTTCTTCCGTAGAAAGCTTCGTGACGCAGCGTCCTTGTTCTTCGGAAGCGCATGCTTGCTTCTCCTCCTCTTGCTGCCGGAGCAGAAGCTGCGTTTGTGGCCACGTGCGACTCCCCATGGTGCATGTGCTGCAGCAGCACTTTCATCCGTAGCTCTGCAGCAGCTGCTAGCCCTGGGGTTCGAACTGCTGTTGCAGCTGCTCACGCAGAAATGCGCCGCACCTGCTACGATGCTGCTGCTGCTGATGACCGAGCAGTCCACGTAGCGCTGTGGCTACTAACCACCAACAGCCGCTGCTGGTAATACTGCCGCTGCTGGTAATACTGCCGCTGCTGCTGATAACGCCCCTGCTGCTAATAGTGCCGCTGCTGCTGCAGTTATCGAGGCTGTCTCCAAGACTGTTCTTCGATCCGTCTTGCTGCTGTTGGACTGCTCCGACATTTGATGTTCCTGCCGCGTAGCGCTGTTGCTGCTGCTGCTACGACTGTGGCCACCCCCACTACATTGCTGCCACTACTACTGCGCAGGTGCCGCACCCGCTCCTATTCCCTCTGCTTTCGCCGCGGCTGCGCCCACCGCCAGGCTGCCGCTGCTATTGCACTGTCGCTGCTGCTTCAGTGGCTATTGTACTGTTACTGCTGCTGCTGCTATTACTGCTGCTGATGCTAGTGCACTGCTGCAGCTAATGCTAATGCGCAGCTGTTGCTGCAGTTGTTGCTTTGCTGCTGCCGCAGTATCTGCTACTGCTTTGCTCCTGCTGCAGGTGTTGTCTCGTTGATGCTGCTGTTGCACATACAGAGAGAGGAAGTAGAGAGAAAATTCGGAAGGGCAACAATGTAGCCGGACTCTCTATTGTTCAACTTGTGTGTATATCTATATCTATCTATCTATCTCTCTCTCTCTCTCTCTATATATATATATATGAGCGGGAGCCGTAGGTACACATGAAGACACGTTATACTTATATCTACGTTGGTACGCTGCAGTCACCAGCGTCGTTTGTGTGCGAGGCAGCGCATGTGCTGGGCCGCTGTTCTGCTGCTGGGACTTCAGATGAGATCGAATCATGAAGCGCTGCTCGGGAAACTGCGATGCTGGTGCTGCAGTCGCAGCAGTTCTACTGCTGCTGCTGGTGCCTCCGTTTGACTGCTGCTACTATTCTTCTCGTGGGCGTCGTGCTGCAGAGCTGCTTCTGGTGGTGGCCTCTACCGCTACTCTGCTGTTGGCGTTGTTGCAATGGTGTTGCTGCTGCGCCTGCTGTACGCTGCGCTGCAAAGAGAACCATACTATAACGAGAACGTGTCAGCACGGCTGCTGTTGCTGCTGCTTTTTCGTCGCTGCTGTTGCTGTTGTATTGCTGCTGCTTCTGTTTCGACAACATGCTAGCCCTCTGCTGCTGCAGGCGCAGAAGCGCTCGCCCCCTCCATGTCGATGCTGAAGGACGTCAGCCGCTCCTCTGGCGACACATGCTGTCACTGCTGCTGTGTCTGCTGCTGCTGGTTGCTGTTCTTGCTGCTGCTGCTGCTGTTTCGGTTGCTGCTGGTCTTGTTGCTGGTGCTGCAGGTGCTCGAGTTTGGCAGCCGCTGCTCGTGCCACTGCCGCTAACGTTTGTGCGGCTCTTGCGGCTGTGCCCTTGCGGGACTGGTGCAGCAGCAGCCGCTGCTGCTGCCACTTCGACCGCTTCGTCTTCTTCTGGGTAGCTACTTTAGCGCTTTTCCCTATTCGAATCGCCTGTGTGTTGACAGTGTGTGCTACGTTGCAGCCGCTGATGTTGCTCCTATTCTTGCAAGGCTCCTTCGCTGCTGTAGTGGGCACCGCCAGTAGGCTGTCGCAGCTTCTGCCCCCTATGTTACTGTTGCAGGCGCTGCTCCTCTCTTTGCGGCTGTTTTGCTTTTCATGCTGCTCTTCATGCCTGTTCTTCTCCGTGAACTAAGCGTTTGTGAAGTTGGACCTCTGCTGCGTTTCTCGTACTTTTCCGGGGTTGGCTTCATAATCTGCGATGCTGCTGCTCCTGCGGAGGCAGAGCCGGCACCAGTTGATGCAGAGGTTTCTACCACAGAGGGGAGGAAAAACGGCCAACACAAAAAAAGAAGACCGCCACAGGCAGATCATCTGCTAGTGGCCGTCTTACGGGGGCTGCTGCTGTTCGTGCTGCAACTGCTATTGCTGCTGCCGCTGCTGCTGCTGCATTGCTGCTGCTGCTCCTGCATTGCTGCTGCTGCTGGCAGCAGCTGTTTGCTGTTGCTGCTTGCTGATGGCGCTGTTGCAGGGGTTGTTACTGCTGTGGCTTGCTGTGCTGCAGCTCCTGGCGCCGTGCTGCTGCTGTTGAAGCTGCTGTCGCTGTCTCGTCAAGCGCAGTGTTATATCCGTGGTGTCGCCACGGCAGGCCACCCAGTGCCCCTACTGCACACGCGGCTGGTGCTGCCGCAACGTACCCCCCCGCCTGCTGCACTGGCTACGCAAGCTGGTAGGGGGCGAGTCTTGCGTCTTCTGCTGGTGGTCTTTGCTTCATCGATTCTCCCACTGCTCGAAGTCTGCTGCTGCTGCTGCTACTGGCGATGGCCGCGTGCGTGGCAGCCGGCGTCGATTCCCGCTGTGCCGTCGATGGTGCTGGTGGTCGCACTTCGCGCAAGTCTGCTGCTGCTTCACGTACAGAAGAACTTCCCGTTTCCACTTGCCAGGTTTCCCCAAATTGCAGTTTTTTTCAGAAGGCGTCTTTCGCTCTCTCTCTCGACCACCACCGCGGTGAGTTCCGGCCGCGCGTGTGCCTGCCACCGCCGCTGCTGCAGTTGAGTAGTCACAGCCGGCGATCCGACAGTTTGCAGCCAAAGCTGCTGCTGCTGCTAACGCGCGACGAAGTTGTTCACGGAGACCGTTAGAACTAAAAAGACGGGGTCTTTTTTACGAATATACAAAGCGGTGAGTCGTAGAGCCCCTTCCTTCTCCTCCTGTCTATACTTTCTCGTCCTACTCGTGGACTGCATACATACTCCTGAACACATACATAGATCTCAACGTTCCACGCACACATTCACATGCACATATATATATTTATATAGGTTGGAGGACGAGCTCTATAGCAATAGATCGCCTGTACGTAGGAGAGGGTCATGCGTGCAGATGAGGGAAAGGAGAATGACGTGGAAAACCGACTAGATCAGCAGCTCCTACCGCGTGGGTGCGCGCTCTTTGGGTTGCGCGTCCACAACGCAGCATCCTTGCACTTATTTTTTGTACAAGTCGCGCACACGTTCTTTCCTTTTCCCTTTCTCTATTTCTTCGTTAAAGGGCTGCGAATTCTGATGTTCGCTGCCGAGAAAAGACCGTCGTCGACACACTCCGCCGGCCAGCTGCTCCACTCTGCACGTCTCCGTGTGTGTCTCACCCTCCCTTTTTCACACGTACGTACATGTATGTACATGTTGTTTTCCCTTTTTTTTTAGATTCTCTGCCGCTGCTCCGTCTCTGTCGCTTCCCTTTACGTACATGTTTACCTCCCCGAATATGCGCCTTCTTCTCTTCCTACCTTCCTGGTCATTCTTCGAACAAGACTACAAAGCTGCCTGCCTTTCTTCCCTGCTGCTCGCCTTTCTTCTGTTTTCCGAAGTCAAAAAGATTTCTCCGAACTTCTTGGCGAGGGAAACACCGCCGTCCCTCTCCATTTCTGTCTCGTAGATCTCCCCTTCAACTGCGGGCGTCTCATGCTCTGCGCTCCTACGTACATAGTGGGGAGATATCCATCCCTGCTGAATTTTCTCGGCCGCTTTCTCAGTGTACATACGTATGTGTGTACAAAAGTTGTTTCTCTGACCAAATATGTGAAGGCGTACTTCATCATGAGAGAAGTTATCCTTCCTTTCCCTGAAAAAAGGCCGTCTCTATAACACGAACTCTTCCTGCCTGGACTTCCTCTTCAAGTCGATAGAAAGTAGTCCCTCCGCATACACACATATGGTGCACCTATCTATTTCTACATATCTGCTCATATAACTTTCCTCCACTATTATACACAAACATATTCATATATATATGTATATGTATAGGTAACTCTTCGATCGGGCATAGAGGAGGTGTACGTCCCTACAATATATAAATAGATAATATTTCTCTTCTCTACTCTCTCTCTGTGAAAATATGGTCATCTATTTGGCCTGCGTGTAAAGCTGTGTGTGCCTTTTTCTCGCTCTCCTGCGTATTATGAGGCTCCGCTCATTTCTTCATCGCAGCACACCTCTCTCTGTATATGTGCATATATATGTATACATATATAATGCCTTTCCCTAAAGGGGACCCATATATATATATACACGAGTAAATATCAATATGCATATAAATGTATGTATATGTATGCCTACTGTCTATCTTTCTATATAATAATATATAGGAGGGTCTAATTATATATATGTATGTATATACATACAGTGTCTATCTCTCTCCCTATAGGGGGAACTATATGTATGTACGTGTGAATATATGTATAGAAGTGTATGCGTGTATATATGTGTAGTGTCTATCTCTCTATATGATACATATGTATATATATATATGCACATATATATATGTGCATATATGTGTATATATAGTGTCTATGTCTCTCTGTATATAGGGGCAGGCGAGAGATATGCAATCATGCGAGCCATTAGCTATCGATGGCTTGGCACGTTTGTTGTTTTTTAACGAAGAAAACTTGGAGACTTTTATTCACGCAAAACGCTCCCTAAACAAGTAAGACAACAAACACCAGCAGCAGCAGATTCTCGGGCGCAGGTGCAGCAGCAGCAAGACCAGTCGTAGCTGCAGCAGCAGTAATGGTGGCAGCAGTAGCAGCGGCAACAGCAGCAGGAGCAGCAACAGCAGCAGCAGCAACAGCAGCAACAGCAGCAGCAACAGCAACAGCAGCAACGGCAGCAGCAGCAGCAACAGCAGCAGCGGAAGAACGAGTCGCAGCGATCGGTCGTACAGCGTGAAACAGAATTCTCCTGAACGCAGTGTAGCAGCAGAAGAAGTACGAGCGCCTGGAACCAGCGTAGCAGCAGCAGGAGGAGGAACGGTAGCATTAGGAGTCCTTCAGCTATCTAAGCAGCAGCAGCAGTAACGCGATGGACAACAGGGCCGTGGCAAGAACGTCAGCAGAAGCTGTGTTACCAGCGTCCCACGACACCAGTAGCAGCAGCCGCAGCAGCAGCGGCAGCGGCAGACGCGGCGCCGCAGCTGCTTCTGCAGCAGCAGCCGCAGCAGCTAACTAAAGTGGCAGCGGAACTGGCTTTGCGAGAAGTAGCGGCAGCACTGCTGCGGCAGGGTGCTGCTGGCAAGAACAGCAGCCATTTGTATGCCAGAAGCGGCCGCAGCATCACGCGAAGGCCGCCAAAGCAGCGACAGAAGCGGCTCCAGCAGAAGTAGCAGCAGCGGCAGGAGCAGGAGGGGCAGGAGCAGCAGCGGCAGGAGCAGCAGCGGCAGGAGCAGCAGCGGCAGGAGCTTCAGCGGCAGGGAGAGCAGCGGCAGAGGGAGCAGCGGCAGTAGCAGGAGCGTGAGCAGCAGCAGGGGCAGTACCAGTGGCAGGAGCAGTACCAACAGCAGGAGCAGTAGTGGCAGCAGGCGCAGCAGCCGGAACGCTTGTCGCAGCATCTTTTGTCGGGAGTTGATTACGAAGACTTCAGCAGCACGAAGGAGAAGGCCCGCAGGTGTATACGAGAACTTCGCTAGCAGCAGGAAGAATTCCCCCGTTGCCTAATGTGTGGTAGTACTGCTTCTTTTCCTCTCATAAGTGCGCCCTTATATATATATCTCTCTCTCTCTATATATATATATAGCTTTCGTAACTAATGCAGTTCTTCTCTCCTTTGCTCCTCCCTCCGCCTACACATAAAATGCGTGTATCATACGTGACCATCTCTCTTTGTATATACGACGATTACAGATACATCTTAGAACACATATATATATATATGCGTATATATCACTTACGATTAGTACATATATATATATATACGTATATATCACTTACGATTAGTATATATACATATACATATATATATATACACGTGTATATCAGTGTCTGGCTTCTCTGTTCACTCTTTCTGTGTGAGTGAATGTAGGCGCGTGCAGAGAGGTATACGTGTGTGTATATGTAAATGGATATAGTAAACGGTGTCAGTGCATTAATGGAGTTGCCATTAAATCGTATATGTGGCTAAATATATATATATATGTATGTATATATATGATATAGATATATTAGGTAGAAATACTACATAGTTAGATATATTAGATAAATAATAGATATATATTAGATAGATATTAGATATATTTTATATATGTGTTTATGCAATATCCAATATATTTTTATCTGATATATATAATATCTATGTAACATATATATAACTAATAATTATGTAGTATATATACCCAGTATATTTGTTTAATATATGTATATACATGTATATATACATACACAATTTAGTTGCCACTACAAAAATGAAGTGACACCGGTTACTATATAAATTCATTTAAATATATACACACGTGTACTAGATAGTTATTATTCAGGTATATATTAGATATATATTAGATAGATATTTATGAAGTATATTTTAGATAAATATATTAGGTAGATACTGGATACACATCTATGTATATATAGATATATATGTATATACGGTTTAATGGCAGCTGCAGTTACGCAGTGGCATCGGTCACTGTATTAATTTACATATTTATTAAGTCGTATATGTATATATATAAATATGTATATATATACTTTATATATATGTGGCTGGTCTGGAGTATATCTATTGTTACACGTCTTCATTACACATACGCAGTCAATAGAGGATACGTCTTCTCTGAATCTACACGTAAATGCGTAAATTCACTCTCTTTGTATATATGTAATGAGTATTATCTTCGTCACATCTACATATAGTGTATATATATATATACAGATACATGTATATATATATACACGTGGGTGTATGAATATTTCTCGCACACCCACCCACCCACCCACACGCACACACACACACACACATATATACACACACGTACCCATATATTCGTTGCATCTTATATATATATGTATATCTCTTTTCCCGTATATATATATGTATGCAGACTATTTCTATTTTGCCATTTATATGCATGTACATATATATATATATATATATATATGTGTGTAGCTTCACACACTTTTTGTGTGCGTGTATATTCTTCTGCGTGAGACTCTGGAGAAGCAGAAGGAAGGACTTGTTGTCCGGTAGTTTCTTCGGTTTACGAGGAGAGCGAGTCCGCCGTTTTTGTCCCCTGCATGTGCTGCGAAGAAATGGGACAGGAGCAGTCGCAGTATATCAGCAGCGCCGCGGTGGACCAGGCGCAGATTCCCCAGCGACACCGCGCCCAGGCCCGGAGCAGCAAGCCGCGGAAGTTGCCCGTGAGCAGTTTCCCCTTTTTTGCTGTCTCTCTGTGTGTCTCCTGCTTTTGTCCTCTTCCCCCTCCACGTGTTTTTCCCCTCTATATTCTCTGTGAACAGCGACTTCCATTTTTCCTGCATGCACGTCTGTTGTCTTTGCTGCGGAGCTGAACCCTGCTGCATCGCTGCATGCGTATACGTGTGCGTTCTTCTCCCGACGACTGACGAGGTATTCCTTTCCCCATCTGCCTATATATAAGAAAACACACAGGCGCACATTTCTTCCCTCTGTCCACATACATATGTATGGACATAGGCTCCACCCTATATCTGTATATAAAACACTGTGCCACTGTCTGTGTGTCTGTGTCTGTGTGTGTATATATATAGCAATACACGTGAGTAAATTTCTCTGTATCTCACTCTCTCTATATATGTGCGCATAGAAGTCCCTCCGTGTCTGCGTATAAAAGACGTACACGTCTCTGTATATCTGTCCTTCTCTATATACGTGTTCGCATCCACAGCGGTACAAATGGCTTGATTTCCCTCCCCCTATATGTATATATATATGTGTATATATATATGTACACGCATAAAACTCGCCCCCTCTCTGTGCGTAGAAGCTGTCTGTACACAACTGTACACATCTGTAGATCACTCTCTGTCTCTCTGTCTCTCTGTCTCTATATATATGTATAAATGTATATATATGTATGTACATGTATATATATGTGCGTAAACATACACACATATGTATACGTGCGTACACGCATAGATGTTACTGTCACTGTCCCTCTGTATGTAAGACACGTGTGTGTGTGTGTGTGTGTGTGTGT
The DNA here is from genome assembly GCA_000727475.1 of Sarcocystis neurona. Taxonomy (NCBI): domain Eukaryota; phylum Apicomplexa; class Conoidasida; order Eucoccidiorida; family Sarcocystidae; genus Sarcocystis; species Sarcocystis neurona. The sequence continues at coordinate 2,006,100 of KL647310.1, read as the reverse complement.
GTGTGTGTGTGACCATCGCTGTCTGTGTATGGTTGTAGACACGTGTAGACATCTCTTTCTGTATAATATGTATATACTAATAATGTCTCTGTGTGTTTCTCTCGTTTGGTTCTCTCTTTATCCCTCTCTTTGTGAATATATATATATATATATGTATATGCATATATGTATGTATGTATGTATGTATGTATGTATGCATGTGTGTATTTATGTACGCATGCGCACGCCTAGAGCTCACTTTCTCTCAGCCATCTTTGTAAGAGAGATGTCTCTTTGTCTGTCTCTCTATTTATACGTATATGGCTGTACGTGTGTGTAGGTTTCTCTATGAATGTTTTTATGTATTTATATGTACGTCGATCTCTCTCTCCCAATATACATATATATATATATATGACGTATATCTCTGTGTGTGTGTGTCTCTCTCTAGATATACATACGTATATACATATGTTTACATACAACTATACATGTGTGGATATCACGCTGTCTATATATATTGACGTACATGTATGTACACGTCGGCCACATTTTCGCTCTCTGTATACAATAGAGGACATACATCTGCACCTCTCCAAATAAAACACATATCTTTCTCTTTACATATATATATATATATATATATATATATATATATGGCTGTCAGGCTATCTCTGTAGTTATTTGTGGTGCTTTAGCTCTGTTGCTGTCTTTCTCTTCTTGTCTACATGGGCGGTAGAAGTAGAGCTGCGACTTTCTTTTCCTTCAGCCTCCCTTTTTTTTCCCCATGCTGCATGCAGCCGCATGCACACATCGCAGTACCTGAGGAACAAACTTGATTTCCCTACGGCTAGCGTGAAACTGACAAACTTTCCCTATTTCTCCCGTGGGGCCTTGTACACTCTACATATATCCGTATACATATATATATGCATATGTTTATATACATATGTATCCTTTTTTGTACACGTATGGATACCTGCTGCATGCGCATGGGACCCACGTACATAATATATATATATATATATATATATATATATGAGAGTTCTGGTTGTACGTGTATGGGGAGACGCAGACACTACTGTCTCTATGTAGGACGGATTTTGACGTGAATTCGTAGGTACACCTGTACTGACATACGTATATATATCTACTAATATGTACACCTACCTTTTTACCTGTATACGCGTATATATACGCGCATATATGTATATATACCTCCAGTTATACGTATTTCCCTACACTCGTGCGAGTAAGTGTAAACACGTATACATGCACACATAGGTACATATGTACATGCAAACCTACGTACATACGTACAATAATATATTATCTACCAGTCCGCAGTCGTACGTGTCTTCCTACATTCTCTCAGATAGATATAAAGAACCAGTATCTTCACGTATATATATATATATATATATGTGCATACGTACATATACATACATACATGCATACATACACTTATATACATGTGTACTATATATCAATAAACGTACGTGTCTCCCTACATTCTTTCGTGCAGATGTAAAGAACCAGTGTATTTACACATATATATATACGCATGTATAAACATATATATATATATATATATATATATGTAGCCTCTGCCCTCTGCAGAGTTTCCTGTGAGCATGTAGGGAGAGACACGTGTAGCTACAGAGTGATACCTGCTGTGTTCTTCTGCCCCGTGCTTGTTGATTCGCCTGCACCGGTACACACATATACAGATGTACGGATGTTACCATGTGTATGTGTACATATGTAGGTGCATGTGCAGTTGTATGCGTGCGTTAATATATGTGCGTATACATATGATTACGTAAAAAGATATATATACCCACGTGTAACCTATGCACATCTATAGCAGTCCTTCATATGTATATATATATATATATATGTATATCTGTACATATGTATATCTATGTGTATGTGTACCCTTGCATGTGTGGGTTTACACATATAGACAGACAAACGTAGGTGAGTATATGGGGCTGCTGCTGCTGTTGTGGAATCTATGTATGTGAAGATTGCTGCGCTTTTTGTTGCCTCCTGCAGGCGGAGCAGCGCCTCGATGCGGTAAGATCGACGATAATGTCCTCCTGTTCCTGCCCTCTACAGTTTCATTCTTTTGTTCTTCTCTGATTTCCTTTACGCATTCATTTTAATTATTTGCTTTTCTCTCCCTGCTCCTCTGCATCTTTCCCTCTATATAAATGTAAATATACACACACATATATATATATGTATACGTGTGTGTATACACGCAGAGGAATGGGCGTGGCGTTTCGCATGCGTTATCTGCGTCTCCTTTGCTGTCTTTCACTACATACATTTCACATATATATATACACGCATTAGGTAGACACAGGCTGGTGCAAATACGTAGAAATACATGTACACATATGTATATATATACATATGTATATCTATATATATGTTAAATAATATATAAGATATACGTACATATATCTGTATATAGGGAGACAGAGAGAAGTTGACACATGCATTTATGTATATATGTGCACCCATGTATATGTTAAATTACCTATAAGATATATATATAGGAAGAGAGAGGGAAGTTGATAGTGGAATTGGTACTGAATTTGTACGTACACCTTGTTGTGTAGACATTTGTTTCTACGTATAAGACCTCAGCATATACATACGTATTCAAACACATATAAGCATACACACATATGTAGAGATAATATATATATATAGAGAGAGAGAGAGAGAAAGGAGATACACAGAGGTATAGGCGTCATTATAGAGACACGTACCCATAAATACATGTGTCTCCATGCACACCAAAATATACGCATATGTGTGCGCATATGTATATATACATATATATGCCCACACGTATATATCAATATATATATGTATATTTGTGGATATATGTCAGAATGGATGACACACAGCAGATATAAATGACGAGTGGATAACATGGGGTCGTCGTAGGTAGGGACGCGGGTCAGTAGTCGAGTTTCCGCATTTCTCTGCCTTGGGGCCATACTTGCTGCTTGTGCATCCACGCCTGAGAATTTCTGCCTTCTTTGTGGACGCACCCGTCCACGGCATATGTACCGATGTCTTCTACCTTTCTGATTCAAACGTGTGTACGTATGTGTATATAAATATCCGCGTCTCGGTATATGCTAGTCTACTTTATTGCATGCGGTTCGATACAAATAGGGGCACTTCTATGCGCCTCTGTGTGGGGGGAGGCAGACGGAAGAAAACGTGTGGCCGAAGAAGGAAACGTGAAGTGTACGTACACACAAACACAGACGTGAGAGTCCTTTTCCCGCGGCGAGCGATGATGATGGGAAAGGACAGGGAAAGCAGCAGAAATATATGGGAGAGATAGACACATGTAGACGTTTGTTTGGAAGTCTGTCTCCGGTGGGCTGTTGTTAGGCCATTCAGAAGGCAAAGAAAAGAGAAAGTGTGGGGAGGGGAAGGGGGGGATGTACGGAGATACGCACACACACATACGAGGCCTGCAGTCGGAGCGGTCGGACAGGTGGTTTTGCCGTTTCGGGTGTACGTACACCAGAAAGTGCGAGTAATGCACGCATGGCCAGATATCTCTGGGAATTTCCCTATCTCTGTCTTTCTTTCTTTCTTTCTCTCTTTCTCTTTATCTTCCTGTCCTCGCCTTTTCTCTCGTTTTCGCTTTCTGCCCTTCCATTCGGTACTTTCGCTTTCTGTCTTTTCTTCGTCTTGGGCACTTCCCCTTCTGTGTCGTCTTCTTTTTTTTCCTCTTCGCTACGTTCCTCCAGGAGTCCTGATGCGCATGCACACACATATATGGGGGTGTACAGACAAGTGTAATAATAAATAGAGAGAGGAACTTCCTGTTTCGCTGCTGTTGCTGCTGCTGGGACAGTTGTCGATATCTTCGTATTTCTTCGGATGCTCTGCTTGCGATTCTTAAAGAGCTGCTGCTGCTGCTGCCCCAAACTTTGCAACGTGCTCCTGTCGCTTCCTGCCCTCCTCTTCTTTCTGCTGTGGGTTCGTGTTCTCCCACTCTTCAAACTTATTTTCTCCTTTTTTGATCTCTTCCTCTTCGTCTTCTTCCTTTTCGTCTCCCTCTTCCTTTTTAAGTTCTCTCTGTTCACCTCCCTTTTCTTTTTTCTTGTTTTCTACTTCTTATCACACCTCTCCTCGTGTCTCGTCGTTATTTTCTCCTTTTTTTCATCTGCTTTTATTTCTTCGTCCCCCTCCCCTCCGCTTAGTGCTTCTGCTGCGCTTCGTCCGTCACGTCGTTTCTGCTTCGGCCTCCTCTTCTTTTGTGTGCAGTTCATGAAACACACGGAAGCACCAAATCGTATTCGCCCCATCCGCGAGACAGAGAAGGAAGGGAAGAAAAAAGATGAAGACTTGTACGGAGATTTTGACGTCACCATCCTCAAGAAAAAGAAGGACAAAGAGAGAGAATTCTCCGTAAGAAAACGGACCCAACAGCAGCCTTTCCTTCCTGCAAAACGTCAACAAATCAGACAGCCTGTACCTCCACACGTGTCCTTCCATACGTGGGCTTCTATACGGGTGCATCTACACACATATATATTTATGTGTATTATGATTATGTACATATACGTATGTACACGTGCGTACAAGTTTCCTCCTGATCGGAAACAACGGGAATTTTCACAGAAGCACGTGTTCACCATCACACCTGTACGTACGTATATCGTCTGCTTGTACATAGAGATATATATCTTTTCTGTCCAGACGCTGCCTACACTTACACTGCCTTCCTGTACATACGTACATAAATATATGCATAGAATGAAAGATAGATAGGTCGATAAATAGATACATACATACATCTTTCTTATGCACCCACCCGTGACACGCATTAAGTGTGCCTATACACGTACATACATATATATATATATATATATGTAACGTATGTATGGATGTATGAATGTATGTATGTATGTATGTGTGGATATACTTACGTATGAATACACGTCGTCTGCAAACTTTTTAACTCACATATATGTACGTATGTGTGTTTGTGTATTTATTCGTCTGTGTGTGTTCCTTTTTTTCTCGTCCTCTGTGTCTCTTAATGAATACACGTATATGTTTACCCACCCCTTGTGTACGAAGAGCAGGCCTGACGTGTGCCCCTTCAGCCAGAGAAGGTCTCCCTGCTTCTGCCATGTTCATAAAGAAACGTGCGTGCTCTATACTCCCTTGCAAAAGTAGTTTTTCATACAAATAAATTACCCGAACGCCCCTGCGCGGCCTGTGTATTACGGACGTGTATTCTCCACGCGTGTGTCTGTCTCTCCGTCTATTTCCGAAGGGACGTCTGCTAGCCAGAACTCCTGGGCCGGCAGAGAGACGGACGAACAGCGGGGGCCGATGTCCTTGCAGAAAAAACGAGTGAAAAACGGAAGGAAAAACCGATACATGTGTGCATGTGTGCATATGTGTATGTATAGATGAGTAGACGGAGGGCGACGATTACATACATATATATAATATATATATATATATATATATATATATTGTCATGTACGTGTATACACATACCCACACATGGGTTTCTCCTGCGCGTATGTACTTGCATACATGTTTTCTCACATATAGAAATGATACGTATATATATATATATATGTGACATACATATATATAATCATTTGTTATATATTGTACACGTATGTACACCCGTATTTATATATATACGTATGTGTGGATGTATATGGAGATCGGTGTAGATTGACTTTTTGTGGAGGGGTGAAGTCGCTTGTGTTTTCGCATTTTTCGTTTGTTCGTCTCTTTCAAATGCCGAGGAGTTCTGCTAGAGAGGAAGACAGAAGAAGTGAAGTGCATCTGTGCATGGGGCAGGGCCCTTTTTTTCTCTCCGAGTATCTCTCCATGGGCATTCCTTCGATCCATGGCAACGTAGTTCTACGTCTACAGACCTCGACTCATAATTTTTCTCGGCCGTTGACAAGCTTACATATATATACATGTATATATATATTATACGTGCAAGCACCATCTTCGACATACATATATATATATATTATACGTACAGGTATCATCTTCGACTACCTGAGAATATATAATTGCGTACGGGGGCACAGGCATGTGTGTATTCCTCCATATATATATATATATATGTGTCTATACATATATATATGTATATATTCATATGTAAGTATACTGTGATGAATAGGAGCACGTATGTGTACGTGGAATGCATGTTAAATAAGTAGTGACTTCCCCTCAAGAAAGCTCGCTCTACGAGTTCTTCTTCAAGGAACTACTCAAGTACACACATGTACGTCTGTTCGTATATATATATATACATATATGCGCATCCGTCGACGGACCTGTGTGTGTCTATACACGTATATGTGTATACGTATATATTGAACAGTCTGCAAATGTGAATGTCACCAGATAACAAGGGAAACGAAGCCCCCGTGTGTTCATATATATGTATATGTGTTGTATGACTGCATAGAGCTTGACGCATATGTACATGCATGTGTGCATGCGTACATATTATATTTACATATAAGGCTGTATATACGTGTATATACGCACGTCGTAGTTTGTTTCCGCTTTGTTGTATGGGCACATAAAAGAACTGGGTGTTACGCTAGCTCTTCACAGAAGACAAGGAAAGGGTAGAGTATCCTTCTGTCTATCGCTTACATGCATGCGCGTGCATACGCATACATATATATATATATGTAAATAGATTCGTGTGTATACGTGTATGTGTTTATACATACACACGGGTGTATGAGTAAGGCAGAAAGGTACGAAAAAAAGGACAAGCGTTCTACACGCTGCATGCGAAAGAAGAACGTTTTCTTACTTCACTTGGAATTAATTTCCACCCGTTTCTGCTCTGCAGGAAGACGAGTGTATGTTTGTGGTGGGGCCGCTGCCGCTTCTTCTCCGGTCGGCCCTGCGGTCACACCTGTCGCTGATGCTTCTGCAGCTGTCCTGGGTTTTGCTGCTGCTGCAGTCGCTGCTACTACAGTCGCTGCTGCTACAGTCACTGCTGCCACTTCGCCTGCTGCTGCCCGTGTGTCCGCAGTGGTCGCTGCTGCTGCTGGCGGCTCTTCTGCCGCTGCTGCTGCTGGTGGCTGTGTTACTTATCCTGCTGCTGCTGCTGCCGCCGTTTCTACTTCTCTTGCTGCCACTGCGGTGATCATTGGTGCTGCTTCTGCTGCTCCAGCTGCTGCTGCTTCTGCTCCTCCTTCTGCTGCTTCTGCTCCTCCTTCTGCTGCTTCTGCTGCTGCTTCTGCTGCTGCTGCTGCTTCTGCTGCTGCTGCTGCGTCTGCTCCTGCTGCTGCCTCCTCCGCTGCTGCTGCCGCTTCTGCTGCTGCTTTTGCTGCAGCTTCTGCTGGATCTGCTGCTGCTGCTGTTTCTGCTGCTGGTGCTTCTGCGTGTCTCCGCTCAGCCCGTGAGGGTCATGGATTTGCCAGCGGCATATGAACCAACAGCAGATGAGACAAGTTCGTCAGAAGAAGACGACGTCGGTTTGTACCACCACGAGGTGGAGAAACTCGAGTCGGAGGATTTCTCGATAACTTCTCCTGCTGCTCACCCTGTTGCTATTGACGGTAACACATGAATACAAATATAAAAACCTGCATAAAATTTTGCAGCAGAGAACTGACTCATTTCCTTTCTCCCTCTTCCTCTCTGTCTCTACAGATGTGTATATAAAGCTATACGTATGCGTATCAACGGGCATCTATTTGCATGTTCATACACGTGTACACGTGTACATGTATATATATATATATATATATGTATATATACATATACGTATATGGACATAGGTACAGATACATACATACGTGCAGATAGATGAACGTCCATATGTGGATGGGCCTTTGTGTATGTATATATATATATATATGTATGAATATGTGTATATCCTTCTTCCGTTCATATGCTTTTGTATATATCTGTAGGCGTCTCTATGTGTGTGCACGTATTTGTGAGCGCATGCGTCTGCATCTTTTCTTAGTGTGATGTATTTACATAGGGATATCTATCTATCTATCTACATATATATGTATGTATTTCCATATATATATATATACATATATGTAGAGAGATACGCATTTATATTTCCGCATAAATATATATCTCTACATATATAAGTATATATAGTATGGAAGCATCTACGCATATGTGTATGCATATATATAGATAGATAGTATTTGAAGGGTAATGTGTGTGCTTCTACTGCTGGTGCTGCTGCAGGAGAGGCAGAGGTTGGGAAGGATCTACGCCTGCGAGACTTGTCGCCGTACCAAAGAGAATTCCCAGTTACTCGAGTGGAATGGTAATTTACATACATATATATATACATATATGTGTATATTTATATACATGTATTCATCCATAATTTACATATATATACATACATGTGTATATTTATATACATGTATTCATTCATAATTTACATATATATATATACACATATATGTGTATATTTATACACATGTATTAATTCATAATTTACATGTATATATACATATATGTGCGTATTTACATACATGTATTCGTGTTCTTTGCATGTATATGTATATAGTATTTATGTACACCGTACACGTGCGTAACCATGAATTAGGCCTGTATGCATTAAATATATATATATATATGTAGATGTATGTCCAGGTGGAGCTACATAGTGACTTCGCACAGCAGTCTGGATAGGCCCAAGGAAAATTATATGTATGTATGTATATTATATGTATGTGTGTATGAGTGTACACATATGTGTATACAAGTGACTACATGCATATATTAATGTCTTTACCGCGTGTATGTATATTTAGACGTCTACATGTGTACATGCGCATGCGTATATCTGTATATATCTGCATGAGAAATTAGAGGCTTCCGACTGTCAAGAAGAATCTGCCTATGCTTGTGTATATGGTCTAACTTTAGCTGCGTGTATAGAAACATCTTCATACGTGTCAGTCTACACATGTGTGGGTCTCTTTGCCTAGCGATGTGTCTATCCATATATGTGTATGTGGATTCGAGCATATTTTTGTCTGTATGTAAACAACCTCTATATAGATATATCAGAGATAGTATGTCTCCCGTTTTCTTCAAGAAGAAGGGCTTCGCATTCTCTGTTATATACGTTGTGCGTGTGCATGCATTAGACCTCCCCTCCGTTGTCTTCTTTTGGGCTTCCTTCGCTTCCTTTCCGTCTAGGCTTCTTCTACTCACCCCGTCGTCTCCCCTCTGCTGCTCCTCTTCTTTTGCTTCCCTTCTTCTCATTTTCTTCGGGCCTTCTCTTGGCGTTTTCCAGGTATCTCGGATTATACGTCGGCGACACAGAGACGCTCGAAGTTCACTACGCGCAACAGCAGAGTGGATTGGCGCATGCGTTTCGCATTCCTGCTGCTGCTGTGGGGAAGTACATCACAGCAAAGGCGTACAGAAATGTTGAAAATCAGGTATTTGACCTCCCAAAAGACACTCACGTATTCTGCCTGCGTTTACCTTCTTCTTCGTCTTCGTCTTTTCCTTCGTTTTCTGTCTGCGCTGCTTCCGTTCTCCTCTACGGAGTCGCAGGGGAACTTCCCTCCCTCTGTCTGTGTGTTTGTGTTTGTTTATTATTCGTTCTGCGTGCGAAGAGCAGGTCCTGCTGCTCTGCGTCGTTTCTTCTTGCAGCTGCAACGTCCGCCTTGCTGTGGCAGCTGCTGCTCTTCTCGAGGTACTTGCACCTCTTGCCGCCGCATGGGCGTCGTGCTGCTGCTGCGTGTCTCTCTCCAAGTTCACTGAGAAGAGTTCGTGCACGGCCTGAGCTGCGCCGTAGCTTTCATTTCCGGGCTGTCGTATATCGGTAGAAACATATACATACCCGTATCTCTACGTGTACATACATGTATTACCCTTTCTCTGTCTCCATATATATATATGTATATATATACATGTACGTATACGTATATATGCATGTTTGTGACTGCTACGTATACATATGCTTGTGCATATGTGTACACACAAACATACATATATATTTATATATATGTCTATATATTAATGTTGGGATGTAGGCGTGCGGAATTCTTGTGCTTCCATCGCAAGAGGGGCCTGCAGTTTCTTTTTGCGAAGTGGTATGTTCCGTGATTCACATTTACCCGTTGGTGCCCATCTCTCTGTAAGTTTGTGTGTGTTTTATGTATGTGCGTGTGCGTGTGTGTGTCGCTGTTCTTCGCTTTCTCTCTTTAACAATATATATATGTATATATGTGTATATATACAAGTACATTTGTGTGTGTGCCACTGTCACTGTCGTTGCGACATATGTCCATATGTCGCAGTCTTTCTTTCTCTCTCCCAATATATATACACATGTGTGTTGCTGCCTTCCTCTCGATCCCTCTCCCTCTCACTATATATATATATATATGTATATACCTATGTGTGTCGCTGACTGTCTCCGCCTCTCTCTCTCTCGTTATACATATA
>KL647310.1:1974309-1987531 GCA_000727475.1 Sarcocystis neurona | reverse complement strand
CTACTACACTATATATATATATATATATATCTATCTATATATATATATATATATATATATATATGTACATACATTTGTCTACGTACGTGTGCGAGCCTCGTCTTCGTGCGAGCGTGTGCATGCAATATTTCTCAGGGAACGGGCAGGAGAAAGTGAAGAACAGCAGATCGTCCGCTTCGACGTCGATCCAGCGATCGGCAGAGACGTGGTGCTGTACGTGGTGCTGGCGTTTCAGGCAGCTGCAGCAGTAAGTGCAGACACAGTCGTCCCAGCAATTCCCCCGTTTTCCCTCCCGAGTCAATCAAAACACATTCATATATATATATATATACACGGGCGTGTCTCCTGTTTTCATCCGTCCACACGTTTGTACGTAAGTTTGAGCAAAAAGGTGGTGTGCTCTCTGCAGGATTTTCTAGTCGGGAACACTCATATCTTCATCTATTTCCGCATCGTATATATGTATGTACATGTGTATATGGGCAGTGTTTTCCTGCTATACAGATATACCCGCAGGTGTATACAAATTTGGATCTCTTCGTCTCACGCTTCCCTCCCCACGCTTCCCCCCCCGTACACCGCGAAGGCGCAGCAGTGTTGGAGAGATACGTGTGTGTCGTACGTGTGTATGCTTTCCGCATGCGTAAGGATCAGGAGTTCCTCCCACCAAAGCAGTTTAGTATACTCTCGAATGTGTTTCACCTACATGTTTACCTACGTCTCTCTACACGTCTCCATGCTCGTCTATATACACAGGTCTCTGTTGCTGGCTCTGTGTGGGTACCTATCTGTCGATTCGTATCTCAATGCTCGTCCGTCGATGTTGAATCTTTCTATAGGTGTTATCCTATTTCTGTAGCTATAAATATACATGTTTGCAAATGTATACTATTCTCCTCCTTTTTCTCTCTGTATATATATACACACATATATATATATGTATATGTATACACATATGTTTATGAAGCGTGATACTCGTACCAAGTAGCATCCAGCTGCATGCACTTGTGGGTACCAAAAGGCATCACGCTATACGTCTGTGACTGCTCCGGACGAATTTCCCACGTATGTATATATCTGTATACACTTCAAGCCTGCACATCCATTTATATATGTAGTGTGCGTAAGTACCTGTGAAGCATGCGTATACATTAATACAAACGTGTATAGTGTGCGTAAGTACCTGTTTGTCGCTTTCTGTCTCTCTGTATGTGTGTATATAGACTGATGATACGCATGAATATGTATGTACGAATGTGTACACGTTCACTTACTCGTATGCGTGAACTGATGTACAAGAATGGATGATAATGCTGCGTGCATGTTTTTGCGTTAGGAAGGAAATTTGAACAGGCGGGAGAAGTGGCGCGGCGTTGTCGCCCAGGGTGACTTCAATTCTGTTAAGCTCATGGTGCAGGAGTATTTAGAAAGTAAGAAGCTTCTTCGTCTCTATACGTACAGGCGTTTATACGTAAGTACCCTCTATTTTTTCCATTCTTTCTCACCCTTGCACATAGGTCTTTTCCATTATAAAATACATCAATTCTGCAATACATGTATTAGACATATGTGTGTGTGTGTGTGTGAATGTTCCCCAGACAAACGTGCATATTTAGTCGTACAAGAAGTTGCACACCGGTACACTTGGGTGCACCTACACATTGATAAAATGTTTTGCACTACCGTAGTGCATACGGAGGGGCGTCCAAAGGAGTTCACTTCCGTTCATCGTTTTCTTTGTGTCCGTATTTCCTTCCTTGTACGTGATTATCCCGTTTCTTCGATGAGGGTCGTATCAATGAAAAAGCGATTTTTACCGGTGGTAGTGAACGTAGCGGGCTTCGACGTGTCTACAGAATTCCACCCGGTGATGCTACATGCGTGCGAGAGAAAATTCGTGGGGATAGGAACTTCTGACGCCAGTCGAGTTTCGTAGAGGAGTGTCACTGAAGTGGACGCTGACACACCGGAAGAAAATGTCTCGCGCTGCAGTTACACAAAATGTGTTCGTCAAATTTGCCCACGGATGTGTGTTGGCGCATGCAGGACTCTGCACACAAGAAGCAACAGCTGTCCCGGCGTTTGCGAAGATGCCGACGACGCCCTGGGAAGTTTTTGAAGAAACGAGACGCAGAGCGGCCGACTAAATTCTCTCACTTCTCTATATTTTCGCTCTTGTGTCGGGGACGATTAAATTCCTCACGTTCCTGTTTTTTCTTGTTCTTCTCTGTTTTCTCTGTTTTTTCGAAGAAGTAGACGCAGAGGCGCCGACTCAGTTGTCCAACTTCTTCTTTTCTTTATTCTTTTAACTTCACTTGTTTGTGTGGAGTGCTGTCATTACTCTCCTCCTCACTGTCGCGATGCGTCCCCATCTCTCACACATCCATATCCATATCCATATATATATGTATATATGTATCCGTACAAATGCGTGTCTCGTCATGTGTATACATATACATATATGAGTCTTTTTATATACGTATTTGAGTAGTTCTAGTGTGTAGACCGCTTTGAATATGTATACACATACAAGTCTATTATTACGTTAGTGTCGAAGTGCGGGTATATTGAAGGACGTACATGTATATACACACGCAGACGCACCAATACAGGCATATGCATATATATTGAATTACACAAATCCACACATTGACGTATACGCGTACATATATATATATACACGTATGTATATGTGGCTACGTATATCTATTATTACAAATCTACATAGTGACGTATACGTGTACATCTATATATGTATATATGTACGTGTATGTGTCGCTGTATACACATGTGTACGTATGTGTGTATATGTATTATGATAGTGCGTATTTTAAAAGACAGGAAGCGTGGAGCGATACAAGCCGCAGAAACGTTGACGTCCTCTTTTTTCTCTCGTGTGGTCTCTGTCCCTTTTTGCTTTCTATGTTCTCTTCGAGTCGTTTAAAATTCTCTTTTTGCGGGTGCTCGCCCGTTCCTTTCTTCGTGTAGTCTCTTTCTGCTGGAGCGTCCTTTCCCCGGGTGCTCGGTGCGTCCTCTTTTTTCACGTTCGCATTCCTTCTCGCGGTCGGGAGTTTTACTGCTTCCTCATTTTCTTTCGTGTTATGCTTTCTACGTATATATATATATATACACATACGTGCACACACATGTGTTTACATATACGTGTGTATTCATATGTGTGTACATACACGCACGTATGTAGACATGTATATTAGGACATGCGTTGGGCAGCCGCAGGTAATTCTCCGCTTCAGATTGTCTTAATTATTTGATTTTTCGACTTCCGTCATGTTATCATTTCCATACATATGTGTATATATATAGATGCACGTGTACATGCATGTATACGTATGTGTGTGTTCATATGTGTGTATATATATGTGTGTACACCTGTATATATGGACGTGCTGCTCGTGTGTTGGGGAGCCGCAGAGAACGCTACGGTTTAATGTGTTTTAATTATTTGCAGGCAGTTTTCTACTTCTTCACAAAGGCCGACATGCTGCCAGATATCTACGTACGCGCATGCGCCACGACGTGTTCCATTCAAATATTAATAAATATACACATATGCGTGTGATGGCGTAAATTTGGTGGCGCAGAGTCACGTAATATAATACCTCGTGCATGCACTCTGCCTCTCCCAAGTTCTCTCTGTGTACGTGTAATATGTACGTGTGTATATATATGTACTTGGAGAGACGCACATACATTTTGTGTATGCGTGTATGTATATAACGCGTACATCAAGAGAAATATACATGTATATACATATATATACGTGCATCTATGCTCGTACGTTCCACCATATCTATGTATATATATACATGGGAAATATATATATATATATATTTATAACAGACTTTTTCGATTTACTTGGATACGTGTACCTGCACGTAGGCGTATGACACCGCCTGCACGTAGGATGTGGATGGCACCATCGCATCCATATATATATATATGTATGAAATTAAAAAAACAGTGTATACATATGAAATTGCGAACTTGTTCACGTGTGTATATATATATATGTAAGCATAAGCAGGACGTACATAAGGCACTGCTTGATACAATCATATATCCATAGGCATGTGTGTGTGTGTGTGTGTGTACATGAATTTATGTCCTCCCACCCGTATTAAACGTGCGTTCTTCATTTTTAATGACGAAAGCAACGACGTGTGTTGGGCAAAACAAAAAAACGAAATTCTTCGGCAAGGACGCGTCGCCTGCGGAGGAGGACCCTCCGGCCACGTCTTCAGACGCTTCTCCCACTGCAGTCTTACTTGCACGCTTTTATACGCATTTCTACACATATATACGTACACACACATATGTATATATATGTATATTTATGTATATATATATAGGTATGTCTAGGTGTATACACGAGTTCTGCTCGTCTCTCTGTGTCTCTACATATACTCTTGCATGAGCTGTCTACATACATGTCTTTGTTTCTTTTTCTCTGTCCCTTTCTTTCTGTCTTTGTCCACATATCTACACATATATGAAAAATAACTGTTTTCCTTAACATATATGTATATATACATGTACATATCCACAGAAAATAAGTGTCCACGTACACATATTCCTCTGTCACCTGTCTTCTACCCCTTGAGACTCACGACGCAAGTTGTTTTCCATATATATATATACATATATATGTACATCTTTATGCACATACGCTACGAAGACAAGTGCTTCTCAATATATTTCTTTATATACAGTTTTGGTAGAAGACTTGTTTTCTATATACACATATATATATATATGCATATATATGTATATACGTTAAGTACAGCAGTTATTTTCCATATATATATATATATATGTATATATATGCACGTTAAGTAGAACACTTATTTTCCGTACATACATATATATATACACGTTAGAACACTTATTTCCCATATATATATATATATATACGGTAGTAGAACAGGAGTGGTAGATGCTGCAAAATTAGAGTCGCCTTTTGCAGCAACTTGTGTGGCGCTGCTGCGTAGCCAGACACAACATGTGATAGTACTCCTGCGTAGTGCTTGGCGGCGTTTTCTCTCGCTTTTCGTGGCTGCCGGAAACGCAGCTACGGATATATACAACACAGAAATACATGTGTGGGGGGGAACGTGTCTACCTACATACACACACAGATACACAAACATCGACTCGTGTCTCCCTGGCCTGCTCGTTGCCGGCAAATAGTACTAACCCGAACATACATATATATATGTATAGGTAGATGGGTAGATGATTGCATACACATGTATATATACACACAAACGTACACAGAAATAAATATATAGATATGTCTTCATATATAGATGTGTAGATGAATCCATTCAGAGATGTATATATATATATATATATACACAGAGACAGGGACAAACGCAGACAGAAATATATATACGTAAAAATATATATATATATATACATGTATGTATAGGTAGATGTGCAGATGATATACGTATATACATATATATATACACAGAAACGTACACAGAAATATACAGACATATATATATATATATACAGACGTACACACGAATATGTAGACAGGCAGACAAAGGTACACAGGAGTATATAGACAAGGCTAACTTCATGCCGGCTTCCTGGTGCTGCGATGTGTATGTACGGGGAAACACACACACACACACACTCACACATATATATATATATATATATATGGATATAGGTATACACACACACAAACTAGACAGAATTATGTGCACTGGCCTGTACTTTTCCCAGGTTTCTGTGCTGGGAGATATATATGCGGCGGGATCCATAAATATACACAAGTGTAGACGAATCTACCTGCGCACAAATGCATGTCCCCTCTCTCATATATATATACGTGTATATGTATGTATACATAGGCGTATATAGATCCTTGTGTAGCGAGTATATTGACAGAGCTGTACAACGTACCAAATATTTACGTGTGGAATATATTCTCCTGAATTTCTTCGTATCCTCCATCCCTGTGTGTCCCTGTCTGCTGCGTCCCTTTTCTGCCTGGGCCTTCTACGAGAATACGTCCCCTTCGTTACTTCTTCTCTGGGCAGAGTCACTTCCTCATATATACCCGTCCCACGTCTTCTGTCTGTATGTTGGCTCTTCGGCTTATGTTCGGTCTTTTGTCCTGCGTCTTTCGGTGGTCACCTCTCACTCCGTATAGACACGCATGTATACGGACCTTTGTCCTCCTCGTGTCTACTTTTTTACTAGCCACCTGTCTACGCGTTTTTAGGAGTTCTCAAATTTCTCTTTTCCGGCCTCCTGGCCGCGCATGCGCGCCCGCCGAGCGCGCTGTCCCCGTCGTACACACCCATGCAGCGCAGCTCTACTATGTCTCCACGAGCAGCAGATACAGATATGAAGAAAGCGCATGGGCCCAGGCAGATGCAGAGGGATCGAATCGCATAGAGTACTCATAGACAAGGATACAAACTACAAATGTATACTTGCAATAGGAGGCTGTCTGTGGGTGTACTTTCCTGCCTCGCAGGAATCCACGTTCTTCACGAATACAGAAATAAAGATGAGACACACACGTATTTGAATCACTACATTCATACACACAGACCGCCCAATATTATACATGTATGGAATTTCGAGAGAAAATACAGGAACTCACAGCTATACAGCTGTATATGTTGTCGATTTATACATACATATATATATGTATGTGTGGGTAGATGATCCTGCACCTGCACAACAGATGTAAATATTGTCCATTTACATAAAAATATATATATGTATAAATGCAGCTGTCCAGCAGGTGTATACATTAGCCATTTACCTACAAATATATATATATATATATTATACGTTTCTGCCTTGTGCTGACAGACGCCAGGTTGTGGATGTGGCTGAAAACGTTTGTTCGTGCCGCAGCAGTTGCGTTGGTGGCATGCCCAAGAAACAGCTGATGCAGCAGTTTGCTCCTCTTCCCTCTGCCACCGCCGGCAGCTGCTGCTGATCCTCACACCAGCGCCCTGTTGCTGCCACTACGTCACCCGACACGTCTCTCGTTCCTGCGGTTGCTGTTGCTGCGGTTGCCGTTGCTGCGGCTGCTGTTGCTGCTGTTGCTGCTGTTGCTGTTGCTGCGGTTGCTGTTGCTGCGGTTGCTGTTGGTACGGTTGCTCTGTGCTGCTGCGGCCCGTCGCGCCTGCTGCTGCTGGCGCTGCTGCTGGTCCTCATCACGGCAGGGCTACACAGGAGCACACTGCTGTGCTGCCTGCGTTCGACAAATTTCTCTTTTTCTGTCACGCGACCTGCTGCTGCCTGCTGCTACCTGCTAGAGCAGCTTTTTCGTGGCTTTCGCTCCATAGTAATGAGGTATCTCCCGAGGCCTTGGAAGCAGCAGCCGCAACGCGCAGACACATACCAGCATCAAAAATTCGCATGCACGCCACCAAAAACATATATATACATATATACATATATATGGAGAAAGAGAGACGAGAGAAACACGTAATCCCGTATATACAGGTACGCACATGTATATTCTATAAAGGTAAATACATATACATATGCATATATATATATATATATGTACATATCTATACGATTATGCACATTACGAGACATATATATGTATATATATATGATTAAACACATAATGACAAATATATATATATATATATATATGCATACGTAGATACTGTATACACATATGCGGCTAGGTGTGACCCAGGTGCTGCTCGTGGTGGGACAGATCTGGGACTGCTGCGGCTGCTGGTATTTGGACTGGTGCTGCCAAGGCGTACACATCGGCTGCTGCAGCTGCTTGAAAACTTCTGCCGCTCCTCCTGCTGCCGGTGCGCAAAGAGCAGCTGGTCCGGCTGCTTGTGGCTGCTGCTGCCACTACTTTTTATTCGACGTTGGCTGAGCTGCCGCCACTGCTGCTGATCCAGCTGCCGCATGCTGCAGATTCAACTACCTCTTCGTGTGACCGCCGTCCTGCTGCTGCTGCTACGCGTGTTGCTGCTGACAAGCAGTCTCCTGCTGGTGCTCATCCTGAGGCCAGAACAGGCGCTCCTGCTGCTGCTGCTAATGATTCTGATCGTCCTGCTGCTGCTGGTGTCGCTACTGCTGCTGGTGTTGGTGAGTGAAGTTTACCAGCAGAGAGAACCTGAAGACTGCTGGCGGTGAGCGAGAGATCAGCATGTTGTAGCAGCGCCAGGTCGCTGCTCGCACTGCAGCAGCAGCAACAGCAGCAGTAGCAGCAGCAGCAGTAGCATCAGCAGCAACACTAGCGCGTGAAGACGATGAAAGAAGAAGAAAAGCCGACGGTGCCCCAGTGTATGGAGAGCAGAGAGAAGTTGCAGAAGTAGCAGCAGCCCAGACAGGAACCGACGTTGTCGAGAGAGAAGCGAAGCAGTTCAAGTGAGAAACGATGGAGAAAGCCGAGGCAGCGAGGAGTTCTTCAGCAGATGAAGAAGAGACAGACAATCAAAACATCGACGGTTCACACAAAACCAAATAAATGGGCATGCCTTGATCAGAAGAGAGAAGAGGACAGCAAACTGCAAAAGAACCGGGAGTATATGCAGGAACTTGATGAGCAGAGAAAATAAGAGAAGGCGACGAAACTCAGAGAGAAGAGAAGAGTGTGGCGTGCTATCAAAACGTGTGGAGGCGAACAGCCCTCCGAGGCAGAGAGAAACGGAACTAAAAATATATTCACGCACCGATATATATACACACGTAGACCTACGCACGCCCATAATATGTGCGTGCCAGTATAGGAAGTTATATACACATATATAGGAATGCAGGACTCTGTCATTATATATAGAGAGACGTATTTCTATGTGTATTATCCACATTCATACGTACCTAGAAGGATGCTCACCACATACACGTCCGCATATATACTTACGTGGGTCTACTCTACCCCCTCCAAGTCCATATCTACATGGCTGTAGCCATACGCACAGTACACATATATGTATATATATACATATATATATGTCCTCTCTCTGTGTATGTATCCATATATATATATATATATATATATAGGGTTCGTGCCAGTTAGAAATATATCGGCATTAATACGTACGTTGACTTAGTATACCTACATATGGTATATATATATATATGGCTCTGTATGTACCTATCTAAAATTTCTATTTATCCGTCTGTAGGCTTGTATGTATCCGTCTACCTCCATTTCTACACATATAGACATTTATATCGTTATGTACATACATGTTTGTGTGTAGGTCTTCCAAGGCACATTTTTGTACATCTACACAAACGAATACGCATATATACACAGACACACAGTGATAGGCAGGGATGGATATATATCACAGCAACACAAGAACGTGCCCATTTTCTACGAGTTCTGCTCAGGTAAATATACGCTCGCCCCATACCGCACTCACACACACATACAAACATGGCCACATACGAGGTCCCTATGTATACGACTATACTCTCATACATACGTAAATGCGCGCAGAAGTATTGTATAGAGTTCTTCACCGTCTACATCCACGCACCCTATATATATACACACATGTATGAATAGATCGGCTTTTGCGAAGGACACTCCTTATTCATTGATGCACTTGGCTATATGGACGCACGTATACGCATATGAAGTTTCATTTATATAAGGTCACCGTGTCTCACTCTGCAACTGTCTTTTATACACATATATCTATATTGCCATTCGTAAAATATATCATCTCTTTCGTCTCTCTCTCTCTCTATTTCCACATATATATATATACATATATATACGTATATAATTCTTTCCACGATATCGATATATCTATCTATGCATATATACATATATGTACATATATATATATATATGTATATAATTCTCTCCAGGTCTTTGTAGATGCCGGAGTCCGGTTGCGTCTCCATCGTCGTACTTGGGACGCGCAGCTGGCGCCAGGGTTTTAACTGCCTATCTCTCATATATATATATATATATATATGTAGCCCCGCATAAAGAGAGAGAGACATTTTAAAGATGATATTGTTGTAGAATAAAGACGTATTTAACGCAGATATGTCGCTCGTTCATATATACATGTGTATATATATATACACCCACGCTACGGTCGGAAACAAACACTTTCACAAAGACTGAGATGTGTCATAAAAGTAGTTCCTGCAGTTCCGTGTCCTTCCGCTTCGGCTGAGGACGTATCTCGTCCAGCGGCGCCTTTTTCGTAAACTTTTTATTTTTGTGGAAGGGGGGGAAGACGACCACGAGAAAACGCTGCAGAACGATTTGCTTACGAGTTCACTTCGACGGGAAGAAGGAAGACCAGGCGTCCACCGTCCGTCAGCAGCCGTGCAGCAAGATTCAACAAATCCGTTATAACCGCAGAACGCTCGTAGTTCACCGTCGGAGAAATGTACGTCGCCCGACTGCAGCAAGAAGAACAGCCGCTGCTGCGCTGGCAATCCCTATTTCCATACACGTCTACTACTACTACTACTACTGCTACTACTGCTACTACTACTACTACTTGGCAGCCGAAGGGAAGGGCAGGAAAGGAGGGGACGGGAAGTGAGAGGAAATGACGAGAAACGTCTCCACATATAAATGCGTGGGGGTCGTCGACGACCCTCCCCTCCCCGTTCCACACCACGGCCAGTCAGCGGCCAAAAACGAAAACACGCGTCACCCTGTCCACACACAAAAATAAATGCGCGATAAAAAGAACGTATGGACCACATACATGTACATCTATACATATATATATATAAATATACGTATATATATATATAAAGAGACGCACACACACACACACACACACACACCACTGGAGGCACGTATATACAAGTCATACACATATACACGTATACACAGGGACACATATACATTTATATTTATATATATATATATATATAGACAGACGGAGAGAGAGACACACACACACAGAGCGAAGAAACTGCAGGAAGGTATTTATGTAAACACTTTATGTATATACATGCGTGTATACACAGGCACACACACACACACACACACACACACACACCAGAGAGAGAGGGATCTGCAGACATACACATATATATAATTATATATGCACATAGGCGTACTGTCCCACACGGTGACCTTGGATATACACACATATCCAAGTTGAAACAGATCAAATGCTCTTAAGCCAGACATATCTATCTATCTATCTATATATATATATATGTACATCTATTTCGACATATGTGTGACTCCTCACTATATACACAATATACATAGATATGTATATATAGGAAGAAAGGATGGCAAGAGAGAGAAATAGAACACATACACGGCCTATGCTGAAAATATACAGAGATAAATGTACACATATAATTTACGTAGCCGGAAGTGTATACACACATATACATTCATATATACGGATATATATACGCGTATACCATAACTCACATATAGAGAGAAAGTAGGTGAATATGCAGAAGAAACTAATTAATGTATGTGTGTATATACGTATGTATATATATATATATGTACATAGGGAAAAGTGTACAGATGTGTATATACTACGTGTAGGTAAATCTGTGGAATATGCGTGACTCGGACTGTCAAATCAACCATACTCTACGGACGTGCCCTTTGCTGGGTGAAGGTGGAAAGGAATAGAAGAGGAAATTCCCCCTTTCGAAAGTAGCATCACGCGGCCGCTTGGGGCCAAACATCGACGCGTCAGTCTACTGTTGGACATTTCTTGCGCGGTGCGCTCACTTCGGCAGGCATTCGTTTGAAATATGAAGGCAGTTCTTCGAACGCGCTAAAAGAGAGGGAAGCGGACGACCGGCCACTACCTATCCGTCTCTCGCACGCTATACACACATATTTATCTACCTAAATATCTTTAAAGAGGGACACAGAGAAGAGCGCGGCAGACTCGTATATGTGCGGAAAGCTACCGATGTATATATGTCTGTCTCTGACAAACTACGTACGTTTCTCCACGTAAATACCTATGAAGAGAGGAACGCAGAAAAGAGGCAGTCGTAGACTTGTATGCAATGTATATATATATATATACGTAGAGTAGCGACCAACTTATCTGTCCCTGGCTACCTCTTTGGCTACCTACATTGCCACTCAGCCTAAACACATATGCGTCCATATATATGAATGAGAGAGAGTCGTGTGCTTGTATGCAGCATATTATTGATATTATACACATAGGGCAGCTATCCATATATCTGTCCATGCGAGTACCTCTTTGACAAGCTACATTGCCTCTACCTAAATACACATACGTCCACATATATATATATATATATATATATTAGAGAGAGAGAGTAGTATACATGTATGCAGTATACATATATATATACAGGCAGAGCAGTGACGAATATATTTGTCTCTGGTAACCTCTCTGGCTACCGACATTGCCAGTCGACTCAAATACACATACGTTCACACGTACATATACACATATATATACTCCTGCACCTGTACGCAATATATATATATATATGTAATGTTTTTTTACTACGTGTAAGAACTCATTCATACATACACAGGAAGAAGAGAAGATTGATAGCGATATATCTTTGATGTAGTTAGTCGGTAGACAAAAACACGTTGACGAGAACTTCCTTTCTCAGCAGGTGTGAAGTCGCGCGTACTCTTCATCCCGTCTTTCGACGCTGCTGCCGTTGTGCCGCTGCTGGTGGCCCGACTGCCGAGCGCCTGTGCGGATTCCTGTTCAATAAGAAAGAAATCTCCTTTTAAGAATGAAAATGAGTCTACACCAATACGCCTACATGCATCCCTCTCTCTGTACATATACACATAAAAACACGTATATCAGCATACGCACGAATGTACGTCTACGTACATATATATATATATATATGCGTATACGTATGTATGGATTTACACAGAAATATAGGTAACTGAGTCTCTGAATATACATAGAAATACACGTGTCAATATGTACAAGTAAACCTGTACTTCTACGTAGAAATCTGTGATATATATACATATATATGAATGTGTATTTATACAGAGGAACAGATGCCCAGATATACTGGCGCGCGTATATATATATATATATATATATATATATGTGCCAGCGTATTTGCATGCAAGACAGTGAAGAAAACATGAGTTTCTGCATGTTCTCTTCCAAACTCCTCGCCAGCCACTTCAACACAAAAAATCGTCAGTAGATCTGCGTATTCAAATATGTATACATACCACGAGCGTGCATGTCTGGCCTTCGGT
>KL647310.1:1955453-1973777 GCA_000727475.1 Sarcocystis neurona | reverse complement strand
ACGTATATATATATATATATAGAGAGAGAGTATAGTACAAGCATATATACGTACATACAGTTCGGTGTAATATATATACATATATATATAAATACTATATATATATATATATATATTGTACATGCGTGTGATTATACAGCGCTGTGTACATACACCAACTAGTATATATATATATATATATATGCTACAACAGCAAGTGCGTTGCATAGCCTTTGGTGCAATATACACATAAATATATATATGTATATACGCATATATTGTATAGTACAAGCATATATACATATATACAGTTTGGCGTAATACATATACATATGTATATGTATATACATTATATCGATGCGACTATCTAGAGTGTGTGCATGCAGGGGCGTTGTTGATTACGGAGGTATATTTGTGGTAGTGTGTGTGTGTGTGTGTGTGTGTGTGTGTGTATGACTGGCCGAGTGAAAAGGGCGGTCCAAGTGAAAGCGAGTGATGAATGCGAGGGATTTCCGAAGAAAAGAAGAAGTTGGGCGGGGGGTCTGTCAACTCTGCAGCGGTGCACACGCATCTGCAAATTTGTTTACCGACCAAAATGCGAGGAAACCGACTTTTCTACCACCGGGAGAAATGGCTGCACGAACTTGAAATGTATACACGCCCACGGATTTACTCGCTGGGTCAAAGCGAGAAAGAAGAGTGGACGGGGGGGGACAATCCGGCCGCTTCGGAAGAATTCCACACGAAGACAGAGAAATGCAGAACTCGCCACGAGGACCGCAGCGCAAAAACGTCACACAGACAGCAGCGGAAACGCACGCATATACATACATATATATACATATATATGTGTATACATGTTACATACATGTAGATATATAAGGCGAGTCTACAGCTACATATATGTGTATGTATATGGATTTGTCGAGGTAGGCAGATAGAGGGAACTATACGGTGGAAATAGAGACACACGGGAGACGTCCAGGACAAAGGGAAAGGTAAAGGCAGCCATATACCAATGGAGACGGAAGAATATAACATATATATGTACATGTGCATCATTATTTATATATTTAATATCTCTCTATACACACGTATACAAGGAGAGAACAACAGAGAGGGTACGAAGTTCGAGAGCAGACGTGGCAGACGGGAAGAAAACGAGACGCAGATACGTGTTAAGCGAGACCGGGAGGAACACAAACATGCAGAACATAAATATATATGTACACGTGTGGGAATAGACAGAGTCGCAGAAACAGACTCCTGCGGATACGCACGGGAATGGAGTCTACGCGTGTCGCTGGGGCACGGCAATGCTGCAGCTGCAGCAGCAGCAAGCGCAGCAGGTGGGGTGGACCCTGTGTTGCAGCTGCAGCAGAAGCAAGCGCAGCAGGTTGGGTGGACCCTGTGTTGCAGCTGCAGCAGCAGCAAGCGCAGCAGGTGGGGTGGATCTTGTGTTGCAGCTGCAGCAGCAGCAAGCGCAGCAGGTCGGGTGGACCTTGTGTTGATAATGCGAGAGGCAAAGGAAAGTGCGCGGCAGTCTGCGGGAAGCGCAGTCCCTTCACACGTACCGTACGGAGGATCCGTAATAATTGCGTCAGCCCAGGGCTTCGTCCGCCGCTGGCCGCAGCTTCCTTCCCGGTGTACGTGGACCCGCTGCCCTGCTCGGCGTAGAACCCCCCCTTCCGGTGTTGAAGAAGAAGAGGAAGCAGCGGCAGCAGCGCTGTTGCCGGCAGCAGCAGCTGCATCCGCGGAAGAGGACGGGGCTCCGGCGGCAGCACAGGAAGAAACCTCCACGGCATCTGCAGCAGCGACAGCCTCCTCAGCAGCAGCCGCAGCCGCAGCAGCAGTGCGCGGGGACGCCGCTGCTGCCGCTTCTTCTTTTTCTTCTTTTCCTTGCTGTTCTAGACTGCTTTTTTTGCTGCTGTTGTTCGCTCCTGCTGCGCCACAGCAGTGCCGGGTCACTCCCCTTCCGTCCTCCGGACGGCAGCAGCAGCTTTTCTTCTCGTCGTGTGACGACTCTGTGGAAGACTCAGCTGCAATATTCTTCGTCTCTGTTTCGGCTTTTGTACCGGTCGCCGCTGTCCTCGCGTTAACGTCGGCTTCACTGCATGCTGCTGCTGCTGCTGCTACTGCTGCAGACGTCCCTCTCCCACCTACCGCTCCTGGTGCAAGTCCTGCTGCTGACGCTCCTGTCCGCAAGTCTGCTGCTGCTGCGGCAGCTGCAGCGTCTGCTCCTGCTGCACCTCCCTCGGGCTGCGCTGTTGTTGCTCTTGGTACTGCTGCTGCTGCTCCTTTAACGTCCGCTGCGGTCGCTTCTGCTGTCGCTTCTGCTGTCGCTCTGGCCGCCGCTGCCGCTGCTTCCTCTGCGTACGAGTGCCGTTCGTTGGGCGCTGCTGTTGCACCCACAGCGGATGACTCCGGAGGCGGGAGCCGCCACACCTGCGGAAGCAACCGCATGCATCTCTGCCCACCATGTCACCGGCACACGTATGTCTGTCTTCTCAAGAGATCTCTTAACTACCCAGGAGAAGTGCCTTACTTGTCTACATTTTACTTCACATACGCAGCTGTGCTACATGCATGTATTCCTACGTGTATATATACGTATATATTATATCCACACAACTTCACGAATATGCCTCTCTTTTCTCTTCTCCTCTCTCTCTACTTAAATATGTCACCGACACGTTGCGACGAGATACGCAGAGCGTGCATGCGTGGACATATACATGTTCCTGTGGACATCGCAATATGCCACGTACTCCTGCTTCGGCTAGGAGGAGCTGCCTGCCTTCCTGGCCCCCAACCCCTACCATAAACGAGTTTCACCTATACAGATTGACTCGCACATATCTGTATCGATCTACGTGTACTACATAGAGACAGACAGAGTAATATATGAACATATATATAAATATACATGCATATGTACATATAGATTATATGTCGCTGAATACAAAATCATCGAAGGCAGCAAGAGTTCTATGAATACACGTAATGAGTAAAACGAGAGAGAGCGAGAAGACAAGAGAGCGAGAGAGAGAGACGGCGAGGTCGCAACACACGCGAAGAACAAAACACATGCATATATACATACATGCATGTATATACATATATTTATAGAATATGTACATATATATACACACGTGTATGAATGAACTGTCAGCATACGACAAGGAAGACTACCGGTGCAGGCTACCTCCCTGAAAAATACGAATGATACTGTGTCGGTAGATATGCGCACTCGAACGCAATCCCATATATACGTGTACATATATATATATATATATATATGGAGATGAGTAGGAAGCACGTGTAAAACTTGGATAGCATGCATGCGAAGCAGGAACACTACGACATGTTTAAATAGGTAAACAAATTGTACTTTAACATATATATATATTATAGGTATTATAAAGATATTATATACGTAAATATGTATAACGAGGCAACTACACGCGGGAAGAGAGAGACCGACGGAGAGCATGCGCAGGGAGCTCGCGAGAGGACAAGGACGCCGAGTCTGTGCATGCGCAGAACCAGCTAGCCAAAGACGTATCAGCATACAGATAATATATTACACATATACATATATATACATATATATATATGCATGCATTCGTGAATACATTTGTGTACATATATACATAAATACACTTGTACAAATACATTCGTACACATACATACACAGACGTATAAACCAATACACACACACGTTCAAACATGAACACATACACACATTTGAGTGAATCCGCACACGCATACACGTGTGCATTCATACATATATATATATATGATCTATATACATACTATACTTACGTGTGTGTGTATTCTTAAGCATGTCATATGGAAAATCATATGAAGTAATTCGAGAAGTGATAGAAGGAGTAAGAAAAGGAACGCGAGGCGCACGTTAGCAGCAGCCAGCTAAATATAATGCCGAGGACCGGTTTCTGCCGTTGTACACAGAAGAAAAGCCGCGTGTGGCCCGGGGTGGGCGGAGGCGGCACGCATTCATCGCCATGCAGTTCGGGGACACTTCCGTATCTCCGCCGTTCCCTTCGTTGGTTTCCTCCCCCTGCACTTCTTCTACTTCGTCTATTCTGTCCCTTCCTCGGGCTCCGGGTGTTCTTTTTGTTTTGCGTCTCTCCGCAGCGCGCTGCTGCTGTTGCTGCTGAGACCCCGACCTACCCAGGCAGCATTGTCGCAGCGGACGACTTTCGGCAGGGAGAGGCCGTACGCCAGGAAATTCCTAAATATGTCAGTCTTCGCTTTGAAAGAGAAGGTTGAAAAGGCAGGAAGAGGAAAGCGAGAAAAAGGAGACGTGGGGGAGACGAAGAAATGAAAAGCACAGGGGAAGAAGGAGACGAACGAACACGAGACACACCGTTGCCAGCAGGAAGACGCATGCAGAAAAAAGCAGACAACAGACGAAAGGGAAAAGCAGAGACGAGACGGGAAGATTACGGAGGAAACGAACGGAGAGACAACAGCAGCACGTGCACACACGCGCGGAACAGAGAAGAGAAGGGAAACCCGCCGAGACAGGAGAGAACAGGAGAAGCACACTGTGAAGACCAGAAGGGGGGGAAAACATATAAAACACAAAGAAAGGCCTACTAAGAAGTGGCCCTCCGAGGAAATAATGTGGACAAACACGAAGAAAGGGACAGAGAGACGGCGACCGGAAAAGAGCGACGCGCGAGACAGAGAGAAGACGCACGCAGCGGGACAAACAAAGAGGAGAAAATCCACTAACACGGAGACACGGAGACACGCAGAAAAAGACGGAGATATATACACACACGCACACATACAGAGAGACACAGGGAGGCAGCAGCAGGTAGCAACCGAAAAGACACCAGAAGATATGACAGCAGATAGGAACAGAGAAGCATGCAGACAACAAAGAGAGGACCAAGTGGATAAAAGCAGATAAGTACAGAGAGAGAAAGCGAGACAGCACAACACACAGAAAGGGGAAAATAGACAGACACACACGTGCAGACAGACGATAATACAGCGGCAGGTGGAAACGGATAGAACCGCAAGCCACCGCAAAGCGGAGAGACGCAGCAGATAAATATACAGCGACAGACGGAGAGACGGACACGGAGGTAGAGAGGCCGCGGCAGATAGAAACGGGTAGATTTCCAAGGGGGGACACAGCAGCAGATAGACAGAAGCATGCAGATGAAGATGCGCGGCAGCAGCGGGATAAAGACGCAGACAGCGGGAGAGACACAGGGGAAGACACAAGAAGCAGCACGGGCAGCAGATGCAGACACCGACAAAAAGAGAGACGCCGGATGTAGACATAGAGAGAACAGGAGAAAAGTAGACACAAACAGACATAAAGACATAGACAGAGCGACAGATAAAAAAACACACACATACGCACACACGAATATGCTGCGCGATAGTGGGAGGGACAAAGACGCAGAGCGGACGACGCAAACAACACGCGAGAATTCGGCCGACGGAGAAAAAAACCGGTCGCGGACGATGTAACGAAGAAGAGGGGGACACGAAAGTGAGAGACACACAGGGAGACGGAGATAAATAGGGAAGGTCCAGAAAAGTACGTGCCGAAGATACAGAGACGGAGACGCTGGACAGAAGTACACACAGCAGACACGGAGACACACAGAGAGCGGAGACAGCAAGACTGGAGACGCAACAGAGAGCAGCAGATAGAGGAGATGCAGGTGCATAAATAGAAACGACGGATAGAAGTCAACAGAAGAAAAAGTGCACAGAAGGCAGAACAGCAAATGGAACCCAGGGAACTACTCACACACACACATATACGAATCGAAATGAACGTATGTACAGACGGCGAGAAAGACAGAGGAAGATAGAAGAGCCCGTGTGTAGACAACTCTCCACAGGTAGGTGCTCCATAGAGATTTGCTAAGTGGCGCTTGATGCTATATACTTGAATTCCTTCCGATTCATGACAAGAGAAGTAGGCAGACGGAGGGACACAGATGGAGAAAGACACAGAGATATACGCGCACACAGCCATAGATGGACATGTGTACGTATTCCCCTCTCTCTGTACTCATATAAATATATATATGAGTGACCCGGGAGAATCTCCTGGAAGTCGATTTGCACAAAACACTGCGTATTTCCTCGTTAAAAAAAGGTGAGTTACCGTCGGGAGGATGCTGGAGATGCGGATTTAAATATGAGACGCTGTAGCCCTTTAAAACGCGAATGTCGATATCTCCTCCTACACAGAACGCCCTGTCCACGTCCCACACACACACATATATGTATATACATATATATATGTGGGTAATTATATATATATATATATACATATACACACACGCGGCAGCAGTTGCAAGAAGACTACCAGCAGCAGGAGCTGCAAGAGACGCAGCAGCAGCAGGACGGCGGCAGCACCAGCAGCAGCAAGGGGTGCAATACCTGCAGCAGCAGCAGCAGGAATAAGGGAAGCAGCGGCAGGAGTAAGAGAAGCAACTGCTGCCAGCAAGAGGAGCGGTAAACGAACCAGGAATACTGGCAGCAGCCACAGGAGCAGCAGCAAGAGTAGCAGTACGGGCGGGGGGACAGGCAGTCGCAGCAAAAAAGGCAGCGACCAGCAGCAAGAGGAACGGCAGCCGCAGCAAGAACAACAGCAGCAGACGCAGCGCAAGAGAGGCAGTCGTAGCAAGGGGGGCAGCACCCGCAGCACCCAGCAGAGCCGCAGCACCGGCGTGTGCAAAAAAAGCAGCAGCAGCAGACGTCTTTGAGAGAAGACAGTCTACAAGGTGTGGTGCAGCAGCAGAAGAAAGAATACGAGCCTGCTGCTCGTAGCAGCAGCAGGTGCCGTTGAGAGAAGACAGGCGGCGAGGTGTTGGGCAGTGCTGGTAGTGGACGCGGACGCCTACCCGTGGTGTGCCGCCGCGACCAGGACGCTGCCGGTGCCAACGAAGGGATCGAGAACGACCATGCCTGGCCGCACTTGGGCCTGCAAAAGTACACGTTTCAGCGCAGCAGTTCCTCTAAAACTTTTCAACGGATATCTACAAATATGCACACACACGCTTCTCTGCTGTACACATGTCGACAGTACACACACACACGCAAAGAGACGCAGCAGTCTGCGTCGCAGCAAACCAAGCGACCAGAAGAACTCCGTTCTCTGACCACTTCTTCCACCTCCTTTCGTACAAGAGACGAGACGGCAAAATGTCCAACATGTCCGCAAAAACAGCGGCAGCAAAAGCGCTGCCAACATTTCACTTCTTTGCTCCACTTTCTACGAACAGGTGTCGACGACAACGACACAGAGAAAGGAAGAGAGCGGCTGTGAACGACGTAGAGGAACAGTACAAATGAAAAAGCCACACAGAGACAGAAAAGAGACAAGACTCAACATATATATATATATATATATATGCGTGAATGTACACATACGCACAGGCACGCAGGGATATTGACACAGACACATGTACAGATAAGGTAATACATATATATATACAGCTATGCAGACATGGTCGGAAATATATATATGGTACGTATTACATATAACACATGTGTGCATATATATATATATACTATGTAATATATAGAACACGCATGTGTAGATCGGTCTTCAATAAATCTCTCTCTCTATATATAGGCATCCATACGGACATAGATAGATACGTACGTACATGGATAGATACACACGTGTAGACATGTGTATTTCTGTGTGTATGTGTACACGTAGAAATGCGTAGAATAGACACGGTAAGGGAACCACCTTTTTCACGGAAATATATTCATGGTGACATCCCTTCGAAACTTCAAATGCCTGCCTAAATCGTTGAGAAGGTGGTCAGGCACTCGGCCGAGGAGCACACACATCGCGACGCTGACGCTGCAGAGAGCCACAATCCACCTATATAATAAAAGTAACTTTCTGCGATTTCCGCAACAAATATATTTCATAGACGTCACACATATTACCTACCCATACATACATATATAGCTACTTCTTCAGTAGACCCACAAATAGAATACGGACGCATGTACCTGGGCAGGGTCATATATAAATGTGTTATTAAAGACAGGTGTGTAGAGTATAGAGTAAGAAGACGTCTCGCAGAAACGCAGAGAATACAGAACTAGATACTACAAATCCCGTCACATCGAATGGAAACATAATTTATGAAAACACACATGACACTAATTCTAAGATATATATATATATATATATTTGTGTATGTGTATGTATATACACACACAGAGAGAGACAGATCGATATATATATATATATATATATATGTGTATGTGTATGTATATACACACAGAGAGAGAGAGACAGATCGATATATATATATATATATATATGTGTATGTGTATATAGGAGATACACAAATGAAGGATGGCTGCGTGTAAAATAGATATAACATAGATGCGTCTTTCGTAGATATAAATATTTACAGATATGTGTAGGACGGATATGAGAGCGTGTGTACATTCCAGATCTAGTGGCACACATGGTAGCGCATAAGTATACACGTATGTACACATGTATATATATATATATATGTATACTCAGAGAAATGTAGGAGGATACAGATGCCGAATACATATATTCCTCGTTTCCACGTAGGCAACCTTTAGAAATATATATATATATATATATGTGGAGTTCAGCAAATACGGACATGTATGTAGACGTGAAGTATGAGCCTGCGGTCGTTTTGGCTGGGCGAACTCTGCGCGTGGAAGAAGATGTATGCAGGCCTTCCCGTTTCCTCACAAAAGAATAGTTCCACTTTACGTGTACTTTCACATCTTCTTAAACGAATTATATACATCTTTATTTAGTAGATACTCTCCTGACATAATATATGTCAATATATACATATATTAAGTAGAAGTATTTGTATGCTACTGAGTAACGCCCATAAAAAAGGACACTTTCACATATAATGTCAAGAAGCCCATGGCTCTTTCGTATACGTATATATATATATACATATATACATATATATATGTATATGCACGTATATAAGTACATCTATTATATATACATATATAGATACATGTATATACGTGTATGTAGTTTTGAACTTTCTCTCTCTCTCCGTGCATCCCTATACAGATATATATATATATGTACATGTATATGCACGTATATAAGTACACCTATTACATATATATATATATATCCATATACAGATATACGTATATACGTATAAATAATGTTGATCTCTCTCTCTCTCTCTCTATATATATATATATATATGTACGTATATATAATTTTGATGTTGTGTACGTGTGTAGACGTATATTTTAAAGAAGTCGTTGTCCTCGTTTTTTCATAGAGTTTACACATATTTATCCATCTACGTGCAACACATGTAGATATACCAACGCTGCGCGGCCCATTCCTTCCTCATGCCCGCCGAGGCTCCTCCGCTACATCAAAGAGACCGGCGTTCCAATGCAGACTGCATTCATTAGACGTCTATCCATACGCATCTACATATATATATATACACATGTACATACATATTATAGATATATAGACGTCTGTATAAATGGGCACATATACATATATATACGTGCATATATTCATATACGTACATATATACGTATATGTGCACGCACGCACGCATATTTATATATATGCACGTGTGCGTGTTTCTGTTCATTTCTTCTTCGTTTTTGAACTTCCTCTTCCAGCAACGCAGCAGCAGTCCTCCACCCTCTCTGCAGAAGAAAAACGTCGAAGCACGTCTTACTTGATGACACATCAAAAAGGCAAGTTCTACGTCGAGTGTAGTCGGCCCGAGCACCGGACGGGCAGAGAGACGGTACCGCCACCACCACGGCGTCCTCTTGCGCTGCTGCCGCGGCTGCTGCTTCTCCTTCTCCTGCAGCTGCTGCTCCTGCGGCTGCGTCTCGTTCTCCTGCAGCTGCTGCTCCTGCGGCTGCTTCTCCTTCTCTTGCGGCTGCTCCTCGTTCTCCCGCTGCTCTTGCTGCTTCGCTTCCCCCTCTTCCCCTTCCGCTGCGTTCCACTGCTGCTGCTGCGACTTTTCCTGTCGCTGCTGCTTTGCCGCAGGCTGCGGCCTTGGCAGCAGTTGCTGCTGGTTCCTGCTGCTGCCACCTGCGCCCCCTGCTGCAGCTGCTTCTGCGGCCGCGGACCTTCTGCGCTCCGTGCTCCTGCTGCTGCAGCTGCTGCTGCGCGGCCTGGCGGCTTCGCTTTCTTCATCCGCCAACGCAGCCGTCACATCCCTTCCGAAAAAAATTCTCCTCGGGCCGTTCGCGACTGCGTCCGGCGCTGCAGCTCCTGTCGCCGACCTGCTGCCGCCGTCGCCAGCCGCCTTCTTCGCGCTGCTGAAGCTCCCTCTCCGGCTACTGTAACTGCTGCTGCTCCTTCTCTTGCTGCTGCTGTTGCTGCTTCTTCGTCCGGACGGATACGCCCCGGCCCCTTCCTCCGTCTGCGATGCCGTCGCGTCACGTTTCCTCGTCAGCGGCCACTCCTGCACCAGCACGCCTCCAGCAGCAGCAGCAGCACTTTCCATACATGCGGGTACACTCGAGTCTACGCGAAGATATACTCATCCGTAAGAAAAGAGAAAGTCGAACAGAACTGCACGTATATATATATATATATATATATTTACTTCTTTTATTTTTCTAAATTTTCGATGACTTACATATCTCTGTACACAACTACGTTCAGATCCACCGGGAGAAAATATCCGAGAGGGAGACAATAAACATATATATATATATATGTGTAGACCGGTAGATACGTAGATGAGTAGATATGTCCGTATATTTATATGACAATACACACAAATGTTTACACAGAGAGAAACAGCGAGAGAAAGCGACAGAGAAAGAGAGATGCCCGCGCTACATACATCCACATATATACACCTACCGACTTATACGCATGCAGAGAAGCATTTATATATATTTGTATGTACGTATGCAGGCGACGCCCTTGCATAGAGAAGGATATTTGTCGTGGGGGGCGGAAAGAGAAAAGGAGCAGCAACGGCAGTCGAGTGAATGCCCACGTAGACTCTTTGACGAAATCTCTGCGCCGCGTGATACTTAGAAACATCTGCGTAACCTCCTCTACATAATCCCCTAATCCGCTGTATATTTGCTGGTACATACGCATATACAGATAAATACATATACATATATATATATATATATATGTACACATATAAATAGATATATTGTTATATAGATATATATACATATACACATCTGTACCTGCAGATTCGTACACCATTGCATATATGTATGCATATATATATGTTGGTAGGCATTCACATATATATATATATATATGTACATCACTGCGCATATATATAGAGACACGTACATAGATACACGTCGTGGGATAGGTCCTTACGAGAAGGAGTTGCTGCGCTGCTGCCTGTCGCTCCTGCTGGTTGCTCTCATGCTGCGGCGACTTCCGCAAGAGCAGCAGCACGAACACCCCCAGCAGCAAAAACAGCAGCAGTCAACCCAGCGGCAGCAGTCACAGCAGGGGGAGGAGCAGCAGGGGCAGGAGCAAAGGCGGCAGCAGCAGTCCATGCGTAAAAGTGTCGTAGAAGAGGCGAGCGTACCTCGACAACGACAAGGGTGACAGCAGGGGCAGTGAGCGATACCGGCTCGTCTCCTTTGAAGAGAGGAGCAAAATAACTTCTTCTCTGCTGCTGCTCTGAAACAGAAAAACGCTTCCCCAGCGCTTTCACGTGGAAGGCCCAGGTCTGCTGCGCGTTCACATGCTTCCGAAAAAGTTGCATACACTCGGGCTGCTGCATGCGCTGCAGCAGCTCTGCATACAACGGTGCCTCTGCCCACACCTGCCGCAGTACAACAGCAGCAGCACCACCCGCAGCCAACGAATGAAGTCTCCCTATCCCCAAGACAATAAAAACGGTTCCACCCAAGCGCACCAGCAGCAGCAGCACCAGCAGTTGCAGCACCAGCAGTAGCAGCAGCACCAGCAGTAACAGCAGCACCAGCAGTAACAGCAGCACCAGCAGTAGCAGCAGCAACAAGCAGCAGCAAAACGGAACCCCTGGGGCAGGCCAGCAGTGTAAAGGAGAAGGTCACCTGTGCCCGGAGAAGGAGGAACAGCAGCAGTAGGACGCAGCGGCCGCAGGGAGGAACGACGCACGGAGACACAGAAGCAGCAGCCGCACACGTCCAGAGACCCAGCCGCAGCAGCAGCCGTGTCCCACCTACGGCAACAGCAGCAAACGGCTAAGAAGACAAGAAACCGCAGCTGCAACAGCCCCTCACAGGCGAGCGAGCAGCAGCCCTGCGGCTAAAAAGAAACTCGCTCGGGCAGCCGCCGCAGCAGGGGGGCGACGACCGGACCGACTCCGCAGAATAAAAAACGGCCACATGAGCATTGCGACGAGCGCCGAGCGCAGCAGCATCGAATAGCACCCCCCACGCAGCACGAGCCGCAGTAGCAGCACAACAGAAAGCAGCCGCAGCAGTCCACCTACGACGCTTCTAACAGCAGCAAGAATGACCACCTACGTAACGTTCTTCCTGCAAGAAAATTCAACTGCTGCTGTTATCACTCCTGCTCTCGCTACGCCGTCTCATTAAATGTGCAACAAGAGACACACCAAACCAGCAACACATACACACACATTCATATACATACACATGTGCTACTTATGTATACACATATATATACATGACACAGGCACCGCAGTGGCAGCTGCGTCGTTGTGAGAAGTGACCCAGAAAAACCGCTATAGATATATACATACATGTACACACATACACATACATATAGGCGTATACATATACATACGCATATATACGTACAAGTGTATACATATAGAAATATATACACATATAGACGTGTGGACGGACACATATATACATACAGACACACAAAGACATATATGTACATAGAGACACATACGTACAAACAGACACGTACATACGCATATACATATATGCAGACACACGCATATATGTAGACATATACACATAGACATATACGTATATGTGGACATATATACGCATCTACACATATGCATGCATATTACACATACACGCATATATATCCACACGCATATATATAGACATATATACACGTGAAGACATATTCATACACCTCCTCATATATACACTAATACACGTGTATATACACGTAGGCATATAAATATATCTAGACATATACATATATATAGATAGAGAGATATTCATATATGCATATCCATGCATAGATACGTATACATTCATACAGACATATACGCGCACAGAAACATATACACGCATACTAGGCCTATCTGTATACACATATGCACAGACATATACATACACCTGAACACATATATACATATAGACAGGCACGCATAGAGGAATACACACACACGGATACATATATGCATGTAGACGATATATGTATAGACAACCACATACAGCCTGGCGCAGAGACGCTTATCGATACGGGTACATCTTCTGCAGCGACAGACATCGAAGAGAAGGACGGGAAACGGAGGAAAAGGAAGAAAAGAGACTGGTCGAGAGAATCGGAAAGGAGCGCACGCAAGCCGATGTGAATCTGCAGAAGAAGGACGTGGATGCTGCCCATATATGCCGGAGAAAGCGGCAACAGCAAGGGTACCCATATCAGTGTGCATGCTAATGTAGGTCGCCAGAAGAGAAGAGAGAAAAATTTACTCGTGGATAAGTGCACCAAAAAACGCAGGACCTTCTCCTCGAAAAGTCTCTGCTGAGGACTCCAATCCACACGAAAACGCGGCGTTCTGCTGCGGGGAGAACGCGGCCAAACGCTGCGTGCGTAGCTCTCTTGTGCGGTGTACGTACACACCGCAACACGCTGCTGTCGGTGGTGCTGCTGCTGCAGCCACGCCCCGCACATGTACGCAGCTCCTTCTGTGGGGCGCAGACTTCAATCACGTATACACAGCTGCATACGTGTAAAAGCATCTACTCGATAATATACTTGTACATCTTTCTCTATACGCATATATATGTATGTACGTGAATGTTTATGTAGATACTTATGTCCATACCTACATATATATATATGTACATAAGTATATGTGCATATATATACATATATATATATATATGCATGTGTATATACATTTACATAAACATATATATACACATACGTACCTATGTATATGTGTATATATACACATATGCATTTGTATATACAGTCACATATATATATATATATATATATATGTAGGGATATACCAGAAGTATACGAACGACTACACATTTGCTGGCTGTTTCTCATCGAAAAAAGCTGCGACTTTTTTCCCTTCTCAGTGAAGTGTCTCCATCTATCCACGTGTGTGCAGCGAAGAAGACGCTCTTTTTTCGTATATATACGCATTTTTGAAGAAGCGGAGACCATCGACGAGGGATACTACGGGATGACCCTCACCTCAAGAAAGGCGCGGATGAGAATACTTCTGCTCTGGATGCGGCGTGCTGCTGCTTCAGACGGCAGACGGCAGTACACGAAGTACGGCGCAGATGCAGCAGTGCCCCCTGCAGAAGTGCCCCCCACCGAAGTGCCGGCCGCAGCAGTTTCAGCCGCAGTAGTGCCAGACGCAGCAGTGTCGGTCGCGGCGGCGGTGAACCTGGGCCTTCGCGCATGCAGCGGCCAGAGCGCGCCCCCCTTCCAGAGATACTCTTTGTGAATTCCTTCGGCTGCCGCGAGCGCCTCGAGCTCTTCCACGCGGAAGTCTTCGTACGCGTTGTGGCAAAGAAACCAGCAGAGAAACAGCTTCCCTTCGTCCTCATGGCCACACCTCGCGCACCTTCTCCCGTCTCTTTTTATGCAGCTGCAGCGTCGACAGAAACTGCTGTCGCTGCACGGGCCACCCGGGCGACTCGTGCTGTTGCTCTTGTCGCTGCTGCATCCGCTGCTGACGCGGCCGTTTCCGCTGCCGCTGCTGCTCCTCCTCCGGGGACTCGCTCCTTCGCTCTTCCGACTGCTAGTGTTGCTCCTGTAACACATCCTCCCACCCGAGTCCGCGCAGTTGCTGCTGCATGCGCACCCGCTGCTGCTGCACGCGTTCCCGCTGCTGCTGCTGCTGCCGCATGAGCTCCTCCCCTTGCTGCTACTGCTGCATGCGCTGTTGCTGCCGCTGCCTGCACTGTTGCCGCTGCATGCTCCTTCCAGCGTGACGCTGGTGTTGCGGGCTTCGACGGGCCTGCTGCAGGCGCTGGGGCTAGGAGCTGCACTGCTGCTGCTACTGCAGTGGCGGGCCATATCGCTGCTACCCCAGCTTGCGCGTCTTCCCTTTAAAGTGCTGCTGCCGTGGCTGCTGCCATCGTTCCAGCTGCTGCCGCTGCTCGCGCTGCCGCTGCTTCCGTTGCCCCTTGTCGAGCTACTGCCGCTCGCGCTACTGCTGCTGACGCTGCTGCTGCTGGTAGCCGTGTTGCTCCAGCTGCTGCTGATATGGACGCTCGTGCTGCAGCTGCCGCCGCTGCTATACCTTCGGCCCCTGCTGCTGTTTGTGTGTGGGGTGTCACTGCCTGCGCACAGCCTGCGGAACAGGGCAGCCAAAGCGTCTGTGCTGCTTTTGCGTTTCGGCGGCAACACCCCGTGCGAATCTACGGCGGTCACCATGGTGGATAGAGAAGCTGAACAAGAAGATATATAGATTTTTTTAAAAATTGAGTACACACATACACACGTATGCATGCAACAGATTATATATCTCTGTCTTATATATATATATATATGTTGGTCTCTCTCTCTTGCTCTCCTTAAATATAAGGTAGATAGAACAATAGATATATATATATTTACGTGTTTTCTCTTCCTTTCTCTTTCTCTCTATACGTGTTTATGTACGCACAATGATACGCGTATATATATATGTACCTGGTAGACATATACGTGCTTGTTTGAAGAGCGGACGAAGAAAGGACAGAGAGACACAGCGATGACGGCACTGTGGTGCGTCCTTCTTTTTGCGTACGAAACTCTGAAGATAAAACGGGGAAGGTGACCAGATGAAGGAAAAGAAGACGGCGCATGCAGTTGGCAGCAGCAGAAGAAGAAACACGCAGCAGCAGCGGCAGCGACGCGGCCACCAAGAGAGACACAGCGGTGCTGCAGGGCCGCAGCCGGGCACACGAGCGAGAGGCACAGACGTGGAGCCGAACGACGCCTTTTCGACTACCGAGGGGCGGAAGAAATCGGGCAGCAGAGTCACCTACGGCGAAAAAAAGGCTGCCGCATTGCCTGAGGCAAGCCAACCTGAGGCCAGCAAAAGGCAGCAGAGCTATCTGGGGTGAGCAGAAGGCAGCGGCAGAGTATCTTGGACAGATGGATATGTTAGCCGGTCTGCAAGGCGCGATATACAGACAGAGGAAGAAGGGCAGATAAAGACAAGTTTCCTGCTTTCCTGACCCGAGAAATACCCAACAGACGGCCTGGGGCGGT
Organism: Sarcocystis neurona; assembly: GCA_000727475.1. Taxonomy (NCBI): domain Eukaryota; phylum Apicomplexa; class Conoidasida; order Eucoccidiorida; family Sarcocystidae; genus Sarcocystis; species Sarcocystis neurona. The sequence continues at coordinate 1,957,345 of KL647310.1, read as the reverse complement.
AAAGACGCGGTCGGAGGACGACGGAGCCTCGTGCAGACGGAGAGAAGCGGAAGTAAATTGGTCCACTATCTTCAAAAGGGGAGGAAAACACGGAAAGCCGAAGTTCTGGGAGAGGACAAGTGCGGCAGATTCTCTAACGGAAAAAATTGCGGCCGGTTTCTCTCCGTGACGCGAGCAGCATGCAGCTGAATCGCGGGAGGTCGTGCCGAGACGCTTTCCTTTCCTTTTCGTCGACACTCTCACGAAGTAGAACTGAGGCAGATTTCCTTGACAGAAGGTCTAACAGATGGATATATACTGCATATACAGATATAGTATACAAAGGCATCGATGTATAGTCGTAGATGGCTGCATGTACTTACTCCTGCATGCGCCGATGACAGCTATGGGAGAAGGCATGTATGTATCTGTACCGCGGAAATTGCTGACGTGTACGACCAGACACGTAGGACAGCACCGTTTGCTGCGGTCTGCGACGACGAAGAAAACGCACAAACTGCTGCGGCAGGCCCCGTGTCGCAGCTTCAGCAGCACAGAGACGTGGGAAGAGCCTCACAGCAGACCACAAGAGACAGCAGGGAGGATCGAACCACTCTCGCTGGGGGTGACCCATGTCATCTTGCTGCTGGTGCGACATGCAGCAGCAGGCGCATGCGCGCAACCCGTGGCGGTCACGCAGCAGCAGCGGAGCAGCAGCTAGCAGCGCAGCTGCAGGACGTGCACCACTGGACAGATGGGAAAGTACGAAACAGCTTTGGCGGGAGCAACGCAGGGCCAGCAGCTGGTCTTAGCAGCGGCAGCAGGAACAGCAGCGCGGCTCTCCTCCGCACGCGTAGCTGCTTCCCCGCCCCACGTAGCCGCGCCAGCAGCCGCCGCAGGTGCGCGTGCGCGCGCGCAGCAACGGCAGCAGGTGCGCAACACCGCGTAGCAGCAGCGTTTCACTGGCTGACGCTCGCCAGCTGTCGAATGTTTGTTGAGTCGCCTACGCACTCTGGCCCATCTTCTTTGTCTTATTTCTTCTCCGTGGCTGGTGCATGCGCTGAAATTGCACTTTTGCCGCGTTTTGGGCGGTTGAGCACGCGGCAACGGCGCATGCGCAAGCACGCGAAGACTGACGCTGTTCGTGACGGGGACCCGGCAGACGACCGAACTCTGCCCCTGCAAGGAGGAGTCATTTTCCGAGTTTACCTCCGAATTTCTCCCAACTTCTTCTTCTCTACGCCCGGCTGTTGCGCGCAGTGCGGCCAGTCACGGCGCAGCAGTCGTCGTTGCCCGCGTCACGCCTTCGTGTATCGCACCACGGCAGCAGCAACAGGGAGGGCAGGAGCACGTGGAACAACTGCAGCAGCATCTACTACAGTCCACCAGCGGAAGCGGCTGCACTAAAAGACGCGCAGCCCCAACTAAAACAACTGCAGCAGCAACAACACCCTCGGCAGCAGGAGGAGCAGCAGGCGCCAACACAGCAGAAACGCCGGTGGTCACCGCAGCAGCAGCAGCGCCCCAGACACCAGCAGCAACACCGACGCGACCTCAGCAGCCGCAGCGTTATAATACTCCTCTGAGCAGCTGTGTATTTCTAGAGCGAGCAGCAGTCGCCGCACCACGGCAACGACAGCCGCAGCGACAGCAGCAGCAGAAGCAACAGCCTGCTGCAAGATTTCTGCAGCAGCACGAGAGCCACGTCCACACTCCCGATTGTGTGCATGTATGCTGCTAGGCTGCTGACTCGCTCGTTCTTGATCTTGAGATATATCTGCACGATTTCTCCCCGTCGCTGACGTAGCTGCATTAATTGCCGTTCCTTTCGCCTTTTTCTCGAGACTTCTGCTTTCTGCGGCTCTCCCCCACCACCTACCATTCCCACACGCATATGCACATATGTATATATA